>CP119637.1:2575000-2988870 GCA_030078075.1 Crithidia sp. LVH-60A | reverse complement strand
CGCAAACAGGACACGCGGAGGAAGCACAGCTAGTAAAGAAAAAGAAAAGAGAGAAAAACAAGTAGGCACAGCTGCGACACGCAAAACAAAACACTTAGACAACACTAGAAAGGTAAACAAAGACACGGGTACTGGGTGTAGTGCACGCTCCGTGGCCGACAGGCAGCAGAGGACAGGTGCAACGGGAGAACAAACAAGACACACCTCGCGCAGATGGAAAACAAAGCAGAAAAGAGACACAGGTGGCCAGCCAACAGCTCAGCAACGGATCGTACCCACCGCCGGCGCGAGGCACAGCCCTATCAGGAGAAGAGAAACACAGAACCGCACCACACTGGACACGCTGGAAAGGCATTTGTCGCACGCCAGGCTGCAAAGCCGCACCAGGAGCGGAAGAGGAGAGCAGAGGAAAACCAAAAACAGAAAGATCAAGATAGCGAGAGGAACAATAGAAACAAAAAACGCGGAAATGAATACACAACCGCCGGTACAGGAGGGAAAAAAAAGAGGAACAGAAAGAGCACAAAGGAGAGAAAGTTACAAAAAGAAATCGGGGAACGAAACAGAAGAGAGGGCAAACTGCCAAACAAGAAAGAAATCACATCTAGAGTGCGCTGCGACACCCGGTCAAGATGAAGACGCACACACACGCACAGCAGCTGTCACAGGCGAACGCACACGCGTGAGAGCGAAAACAGAAGACAGAGTCAAAAAGAAAAAAACAAGAATCAGGAAGAGAGAACAAGAGAAAAGCGATGCGCGCAGGTTAGGTGCCAAACGAAAACCAAAACGAAAGAACTCAAAAGAAGAAAGACACAACAACAGGCGACGGAGAGACGCGTTAGCTCCAAATATCAGGATTGGCGGGTGTGCGCTTTTGTGCCTCGCTGCTGGCGCTACGCAGGCAAGAGGACACGTGAAGACCGAAAGTAGCCACCACGCAAGATATACGCATCCCGTTGCTGAAGGGAGGAAGAAAAAGAGAAAGGAGAAACACGAGCAAGAGAAAGAGAGAGTGATGACAGCACGAGGCACAGACAGCCATGTCAGCACACACGGCACGCGCACGCAGCACAGCGGATGTTGCAGGTGGGTATACCCAGTACACACATTGGCCTTGATTCACCTTTCGTTGTCAACGCGGCTTCCGCCAAGTCACGCCCTTGCACCGCAGCAAGCCGACAGACCCCACAGACGTAAAACAGAAAAGTGCCATTCGATGTCCTCGGCCGCCGGCCTCGGAAATGAAATACCACCGACTTGTGTGAGAGGGTTTTGCTGCCGAGTAAAGTGAAGCAAGGATAAGATGAAGCGGGGCCAGCCGGCAGATGCACACATACAGAGGCCATGCGGTAGCAACATTCGGGTGCATCAAGCGGCAGACATTCACGCGACTACAGCCGCCAGCTGCGTAACAGCGAAGTTACGGCAACACATACACACACCGCTACGGCGGCAAGTCGCGTGCCTCACGTCACGACCAGTAAGGTGTGTCTTGCTTTGTGGTGGTTTCTTGTGGCTCGGCACTGGAACGGGCGGGTACTCACACGCACACGCACCCCCGCAGCACGCGCATAGCCAACCTTCAAGCACACACCAACCACTCGGCGTCATCACCTTCACACATCCCTTGCTCACACACGAAAACAGAAAGAGTGCGGCCTTCGCGTCACGCGTCGCCGCCCTCCTCAACGCGCCGCTCCTCCAGAAGCAGACACACCACGTATCCCGCAGGAAAGGCACGCCCATCGTGTCTACGCGACGCACCTCGAGCGACCCTGTCGTGTCCTCCCCAATATAGCATGAGTAGGCGTCCGCCGGATTCCGCGCACCCTCGTCGTAGAAGAACACCACGTCGATTTTGCGGCCGTACCACAGGCCATACGCGTACTCAAACACAGCTTGTTCAGGGAGTACCCGCGACCAATGCCACCAAAGCCGTTGAGGTGCTTCTGCGCAATCACGATGACGCGGTGGTCCGTCACCAGCGCCACACACTCGCACCGTCGCGCAGGTCGTGGTGGTGCACAAGGTGCTGCAGCACCAGCTGCGCCGCACGAGGCTCCGTGTGCGCCGAGTAGCGCGCCATGAAACGGTCCGCCTCCGCGCCGGGGTTGGGTATGTGGCCGGACCGCTGATACTGACGAAGCTGCTCCAGCACCTGCTCCGCGGCACCTTCCTCGCCGTCCACACCTGCTGCTTCCGGTCCTTTGCCCCGGCTCTGCCGGTCCTTCCGGGGCGGCGGCCCACGTCCCCCCCCGTGCCCCCCCCCCCCCCCTCCCCGCCCCGGGGGCGGACCCCACAACCCAGCTCCCCCCCCCTCGGGGGGGGGGTGGGGTCCGGGGGGTGGGGGTGGCGCGCGTTGGTTTCCCCCCCCCCTCGCCTTCATCCCCCGCCGGGGCCGGGGGGGGGGGGGTGGGGGTGGGGGCCGGGGTCTCCCCCCGGCCGTGGCGGAGGATGGTCGGGGGGGGGTGGCGGGGGACGCGCGGAAGTGCTGAAGGGCGGGGGGGGGGTTTTTTGTGTGTTTTTTGGCGGGAAAAAAAACTAGTGGGATAACAAAGGCGGGGGGCGGGGGGGGGTGGGCGTGGTCTTGCGCAGCGCCAGCTGCAGCTTCGCCACCGTCCTCACCGAGTTGCGCACCACGCGCTCCCGACCATTCCACAGACACTCCTCTCCAAGGAAAACAGTCGGCCCGCTCGCCAGATGCACGAGGCCAGCGTCCGACATCGCCTCCAGCTTGTCGCGTGCCGGGGACGTCATGAGGTTGGCCGCCTTGATGCGCGACACGATTGCACGCACGGCGCGCACAAACTCAGCCTCCTCACCCACATGCGCGGCGACGAGGATGTTGTCGATCAGCGTCGACACGGCCACCGTGGTGTCGATGTCGACAATCGTCCACGCCACAGCTTGGCCCACCGCCACGCTCCAGCGCGCAGCCGTCAGTAACGCCTGTCATTCTTTGCACGACAGACAAACTTGTTACGCAGCGTCTCTCTGCAATCGGGATAGCGTCGCATAGTAAGCTTCAAAGTCGATCTGCAGCATGTAGCGGGCGTGCCGCAAGCGCTGGCGCCGCCCCAGCCGCGTGTCGTAGTGCGCGCACGGCACGTGGTGCTTCGGAATGAAGCGGTTCAGCAGCGGCTCCGTGACAAGCCGGCGCTTGCCCTTCAGCCTCGGCACCGTAAACGCACGTTCACTGGGTGTACACCGCCCGGCAGCGCCACGCCGCTGACCTCGTTGGCCGGGCAGGGCTCGAACTTGCCCATCCCCACAGCCTTGGCCACCTCGCCCGCCGTCAGCGCGCAGCGCTTCACCGTTCGCGACGTGCGCAGCCCGTCGAAGAAGCGTGCGTCCATAAAGCACACTGCACGTGTAGCAGGAAGCGCTTCGTCCTGGCCCGGTGCGTGTCGGCATCCCGAGCACCACCGCCATGTTCAGCGGCGTGTTGTGCTTGAGGTGAAGCAGCCAGCTTCGCACGGCAGCCGGCGTCTCGGCCATCACGCGCACGTAGCCGGCCATTCGCTCCACCATCTCCGCCACCCCGCGCACGTTGATGCCCAGTTGGTGACACGAAGACTCTTGCGAGCGGTAGCGGAACAGCAACGCCGCCGCCTCTAGGGGGTCGGGAACAGCGCACGGCTGGCGTTTGCCCGCGCGGTCTCGGCATATCCACCGTAGGCTGCTGACCATACCCAATGTATCGCAGCAGCGTGGCCTGCTTGGCGTGGCCTGAGGGCGTTATGAGGTCCTTGATCGGCACTCCCGCATCCGCCATGCACCGCAGCGCTCCCTTTTGCACCGACGGCAGCTGCGCGCCAGCCTTCTGCTTGGCCAGCGCCGTCGCCGCCACCACCGTGCGCAGCTCCTCCGTGTACGGCGCAAAAAGACACTCGCCTGGCCGGCGCTGCACACAAGCATCTGCTGCAGCGTGCCCGCAAGCTCCCGCGTGAGCACCGATGGAATGGGGTACGGGCCACGCTTCTTCGCACCCTTGCCCATACGCACCATCAGCGACACACGCACCGTGTCTGCCGTGCCATCCGCCAGCAGCACCACCGACGCCGTGCCCACGTTGCGCTGCTCGGACAGCGGCGGCCCCATATCCTGGAAGACCGTCACGTCCTTGCACCGCAGCGTCGCAATGTCGCCCGCGCGCGCCGCGAAGCCCCACATCATCATCGCCAGGAAAAGCGTCGCGCGCGGGTGCGCACACCGCGGGGTAGCCAGCACCGCCCACACCTACGCGCCAGTGTCACAAAGGGCGGTGCGTCTGGCACCGACTCCTTCATGTAGCGCTGCACCGTCGCAAACGCGCTGCGCCACTCCGGGCCGTCCTGCGGTCGAATGCCGCGCCGCTGCGTCGAGTACAGCGGCAGGTCGCGCAGAGCCTCTGCCACCCCAGCAAACGCCTTTGCCGTCGTCGCCCACTTCCACCGCCGCGCGCGTGCCGTCGACAGGATCAGGTCGATGCACGCCACCGGCAGGCTCATCTGCAGGCTCGCCGTTGTCGGCATGCACTTGATGCGCGTCAGCCATCGCAAGTGGTGCGAGCGGGTGTGCCTGGCCGCACGCAGTTCCACGCAAGCTGCGAGATGTGTGGCGGCTTGTTGGCGAAGAGGAACCAGTTTCGCGGGCAGACCTCGGCCTCCTCTTTGGGGCCCGTCAGAGGCCTGCCCTGGACGTTTAAAGGCAGCGCGCGGATGTCCGCCAGCGCGCGCGTTGCCTCCTCGGAGACGTGCGCGTCCATGTCTGCGTAGCCGTCGCCACGCCGGTTCCCCGGCACGTCACCGACAGCGTCCTCCGCGTCCACGACCGCGGCGGTGGTGTCGCCGTCGCCCACGGCGAAGTCGGCGTCGTCATCGGGGAGACGGTCTCGCCGCCGCAGCAGCGCACTGGTCGGTTCCTCGTTGTCGCCGTGCCCGGGTGAAGGCTGCTGCTGACTGCGTGGCAGCAGCACGTACCGTGCCACGTTGCGCGACACGCGTTGCGGCTTTGACGCGGAGTAGTGCGCCATCGCGGCCGGCACGTACACGCCCACAGCGGCCTCCGCAGCCACACACGCGTCAGCGCGTAGTAGCTAGGGAAGCGCACGCCGTCCATGTCCTCTGGCGCCTCCCGCAGGCATGCACCGAGCACAAACACATACCCACCCACTCTCTCTCCGGCAGCCGCTCCAGCAGCGGGCCGCGAACAAGGTAGTACTCGTCTATGAACGGATGCAGCGTAGCTGTCTCCGTGCCGTCCTCGGCGCGGAACACAAGTCGCCGCACACCCGCCACGTCCGCCAGCGTCTCCTTGTCAGCGGGAGGGACGTCGTCCACCACGTGCACGCACTTCTCCAGCAGACGAAGCATCTCTCCTGCACGCTGTACGGCTGCAGCTCCGGCAGCTTGTGGCGCACACGCTACATGCCAACCGCCACCTCGCCCAGGCCCCGCGACACGCCGTCGTCGCACATAGCCAGCGCCGTCGCCGCCCACAGGTGGTCCACCACAGAAACGTACACGCGGCGCGCATGTGCCGCCGTGCCTCTGCGAGTGTCTGCTCCGCCCACCCCGCAACCGGTCGCCCGAGCGCCTCCGCATTGCCGCACGCCGTGATGTGCGCGTGCGGGTGGCCACTGTCGCGCTCGACTGTGGAGCCGTCGTCGTTGTGGGAGCGGCTGCCTGCGCAGAGGCTGGTGCTGCGGTCGCGCTATTTTCAGTCGCACGCGACGCCGCCCACTGCTCGGCCAGGGTCACTTCCGCCGCATCGTCGTCGTCCTTTTTCCGTGCCGCCTTGCGGCCGCGGCTCCGCTGCTGGAGCGGTGGGTTGGTGGGGTCGGGCCTGCGCTGCAGCGTCGGCGGCTTCGGGGCGTCCTTCTTGGCCTCAGCCGCCGTCACCTTTGCAGCCTTGCGCTTCGCTGCCGCAGCCTCGTTGCGCTTGGCTGCAGCAGCTTCGCGCGCGCGCTTGGCGTCGTCGTCACGCTTTCCGGCACCACGGCCGCCCTTACCCGCGTCCTTCCTCTTCTGGCCGGCTCCGCCGCGCACCACCGCGCCGTCTTTCCGCCACGACTGCCTTAGGATCTCCTCGTAGAAGAAGTCTTTGTGCGATACAGGGTGACTCACCAGCACCTTGAGGATCTTCTCCAGGAAGTACTCCTTCGGTGGTGGGCACTGGCGCGTCGCTGCCAGGAGGCGGCACAGGTGTGCCGGGAGGTCGCGGCGCATCACTGCTCGCAGCTTGAGGTGGTGGCCAAACAACACGGCGGTCATGAAGATGCCGCAGTCATTGCTGTTCCGCCCCTGGCGCGGGCACAAACGCCCTTTGCAAGGCGAAGCCCCGGCCACACAGAACGAAACGCGGAGCACAGCTGCCCCTCCACCACGGGAGACGGTGCGGAGTCGTACGTCATCAGCACGACGTGCCCTCCCGCCTGCTGCGTCAGCACGCCGGCGATCCAATGCTTCATCACGAAGATCGGAAAAAACACCGTGCCTTGACGGCGCACCATCTCAACCAGCGTCTTGACGCGCTGGCCGTTCAGGTGCACCATCGTGTCCAACGGAACAATCGCGGACTCCGGCAGGCACCGCTGGTACACGGCGTCGAGCTCGACGTTGGACGTCTTGCCCTCGCGGAAATCACCGCCACACACCTCCTTGCAGAAGGCGCTCGGGACGTCGCTCCCCGCGACACGTGCTGCCACACCAACGGAACCCGCCCTCACCGCGACGGCTCCGGCTCCGCCGAGCATCAGTTTTTTGGCACAGCCTCACCGCCGCCAAACACACCTGACCGCCGTCACTACCGCCTTCACCGCCACCACGGTAGTTGCCACACGGCTACCAGCTGCCGCCCCTCGGCATGTAGCGGTTGATGCTCTGGCGGAGCCGCTGCAGGTCGGCCTTCTGGTTGCGCAGGCCGCCATGGTTGCCGCGTGCCTGTTTGAGGCCCGTGCACAGCTCATCAAGGACAGCAGAGCCCACCGCGCGCTCCTCCTGCCGCGGCTCGTCGACCCGCCGCGACAGGTCACCCAAGAAAGTCCCCAGGTCGCTCAGATCAACCGCCGCGACCTGCTTGCCTTCGCTGTCGTACACCGGGGCCTTGTAGCCTCCTCCAAAGAGCGTCCGGTCCTTCCGGAAGAGGGACTCGCCAGCACCACAAGCTGGGGGACGGCTGCCGCTCACGTGTCCTGCAGCCATGCGCTTCCCCATCGCTTCGCTGGGGATTTTCTTATTGAGCGCCTGTAGGCGCTCGCTGCTCGGGTGCTTCCATACCGGGAACAACGGCACCGTCAGCTCACCCATGGCGGGGCTATACCGCTCCCGCTCCATCGGCTCCATATCTTCGAAGATGAGCCAGTTGTGGAGCGGCAGCCGGTCGACCTCGTTCATTTTTTGGAGGTTGCCCAGCATGATGGCGTGCTCGCGCGCCACATCCTCCGCGAACAAAGCGTACCTCGCGAGGAACACTTCCGTGGGTGAAAGGGGGCCGGCCTCTGCTTTCGAGAAAAACTGCCCGTGCCTCGTCTGAAGCGTCTTCGTGGCATCGTCGCCACTGGGAAGGATGCTGGAGATGCGCCTCTGGGCCCAGCAGCGCTGCCTTCTCCAGGGCTCCAGTTCTTCTTCCCGCTGCTGGCGGAAAAACTGCGCAACCTCGACGTCCTCCTGGTCCTTCGCCGCCGCGACGGGCTCGGAGGACACTCCCTCCACCATCCTCTCCAGGGCCTTTTCGAGAAGCTCGTTCAGCTTCTCCGTGCTGATCACACCATCAGCGCGATGCTTCTCAAGCACCGCCCTCACGCACCGGCAGCGCACGACCTCGGGGCCCACCGTCGCCGCAGGAACGGTTGCCATTTCCTTCGACCCCACAGAAGAAGGATCGACCTTGGTAAACCCAGACGTGGCGGATGCTCCGTGAGGAAAAAACAAAACACAAAACGAGCCCAACTGCTGACCCAAAAACCAGCTAGCTGCAGATCTCAAATTCTAAGTTGCGCTTTTGTGCCTCGCTGCTGGCGTTACGCAGGCAAGAAGACACGCGGAGACCGAAAGTAGCCACTACACAAGATATACGCATCCCACTGTTGAGGGGAGGAAGAGGAAGAGAAAGGAGAAACACAAGCAAGAGAGAGAGAAAGAGTGATGACAGCACGAAGCACAGACAGCCATGTCAGCACGCACGGCACGCGCACGCAGCGCAGCGGACGTTGCCGATGAGTACACCCAGTGCACACACTGGCCTTTGTTCATCTATCATTGTCAGCGCAGCCTCCGCCACGTCACGCCCTTGCACCGCAGCAAGCCACAGACCTCACAGGCGTAAGGCAGCAAAGTGCCATTCGATGTCCTTGGCCGCCGGCCTCGGAAACGAAACCCTAACCCTAACCCTAGCCCCAGAAACAGCCCCCTAAACCCAGCCGAAAACCACGCCCTGCATCGGCTCAACTCCGCTGAGAACCAGCATTTTAGCCACAACCACACAACCACAGCCGCAGCCACCAAGCAGCCCCGCAGGACCACAAGACAGCCAACCAGAATCACCACCGCCATTCCCACGCGCGGAATGTCATTCTTCTCCTTCTACTTCTCCGCGTACGTCTGGACGTGCTCGTGGAATAGCGTGTCGGCTATCTTCAAAGACAGCAGCACAGAGAGGAGCGGCGCCAACAAAAACAGCGTCCAAACCCTCCACGGCAACCCCGCTCCTCAGACACACATTCGCAGGAAGTCAAGCGAGCCCCTCGGTGATGCAGCGCACGGCTTGCCCTTCAGCTCAGGCATCACCTGCTGAACCGCCTCGTACTTCGCCGCCCACTGCGAGTTCTTCTCCACCGTACACGGCGGATCCTTCACAAAGCCGTGCCGCACGAGTGCCTCCAGCATCGCCATGGTGTCCGCAAAGCTGAGGCCGTTGTCCCTAAAAAAACAGAGAGAAGCAAGACACCGTTCGAGCCAACAAGCCGTAGATGGTGATCCTGCAGTGCTCGGAGGAAAGCCGTGGTGGCGTGCACGCTTGACAGATCGCCGCCAGGCTCCGCATCGCCACCGTCACACGCCTCGCGGCACACAGCGTTCAAGTCGTCCGCAAGCTGTCCCTGTGCAGCAATCCACCGGCTAAGGCCATCGTTGAAGGCCAGCACGTGCGCTTGGACGTCGCTGATGTTGCCGCGCTAGGCGGCCTCCAGTGCGTGGCTGAGCTCTGGAACCGAGTACGGGCAAACACCGTTGCGGCATCGGGCAAAGAGCTCGTACACTCTCGGCGCGCACCTCGGGAGGTCCAGCTGTGTGCCTCGCAGTGCAGTGGCCACCACCACGCGCTCATCCGTCGTGCACAGGAGACGCGCGAGTGCCGCCACGTCGTCGATCGCGGCGTTGAGGAAGCGGCCAGTGACGTCTTGTTTCAGGTCTGTCACCAACCGGGCACGGCACGCCGCATTCCCTCCCTCATGAGTGATCGCGTCCCTCCTCGTCGACAGCCACGTCGCGAAGCAGTGCGGCACCACAAAGCTTGCACACAGGTAGAGTTCTTTCTTCTTGTTTCGCAGTTGGCGCACGCAGTCCTGCACCGCGGTCTGAGGCTTCTGATGACGCAGCAGCGCTTAAGGGATCTCGCTTGTGACCAGCACCTGCAGACGATGCCTCTCCAACTCCACTGCCCTGTTCTGGCGCTTGGAAAAACCCTCGCGCGTCATGAGGCCTGCTGTGAGGGCTGCTGCAGTGGCGGTCTGAGCGTCGAGCAGGCAGACAGTCTGACTGCTACCGAGGTGGTACTGGCGGGCAGCGCGGCGGAGAACCTGGTGAGTCGCCCGCTCGTGCTAAGCGCAGCACAGCACCACGCGAATGCTGTTTGGCTGCTTGTTGTGCGGCGTCACGTCGAGGCCGCGGCCGCCAAGAAAGGTCATCAAGAACACGTGGCGCACGCTAGCCGACAGCCGCGGCGGGGCATCGCGCAAAAAGCGCCTTCACCTTGTACATCAGCCGGTCAGCCTCCGCCACCGTCTTCATAGCGATGAGTACATCCTGGTCGCGACCGGCGGCGCCGCGGATACTGCGTTCGATTCCCTCGTCGTACGCGGCGGCGTTTCTGTACAGCTCATTCGGAAGCTCCTGAGAAAAGGCTGAAGAGAAGGCAGACGGAATGGTCACGGGCTTAGGTTTGTACACTCGGTTGCAGATCGCCTGCGTAGCATAGCCGCCCGCTGTGCCGGTGACGGCAGTCAGACGAGCCTTGAAGTGTACAGGGAAGAGCAGCAGCGGGTTCACCGTCACAGGCGCCTCCGTCTCCCACTCCCACCACCGCCTCTCTTTTATGCACATCATCGTGCTCAGACCCTTCATCAGTGAAGTCGTGTAGAGCGTCTTGCCGGTTTCGGTGTTGTACGGCATCGACCTGCCCCTCACTGCCACGTGGCCCTCGTTGTTTGCCACATTTCAAACGTCATTTGCAGACGCAGCATAACGTTCAAAGCTTCCCCGTGAGAGCATAGAATCTGCCGGGTCTCGGCTCAGAATGCCCGCGCGTTGCACCCGCGCCTCCCACGCTGCCTCTCCCGCGAGTCGTTACTGATCGCGGCGGTCATGAGAGCTGGAAAGGTCAGCGCGTCGCGGCGAGCGTCCAGCGAGGGGCCTCCGACGTACATGGCCTCTGTCAGGCTCTACACCATCAACGCGTCCGCCTCGTCCCGCATCATCCAGTGCGCAAAGCCGCGCCACTCTTGGTGTAGTGCCGCTCGTCCGCAGGGTCCAGCAGCGTGCGCAGCTTCCGCGCGCGATAACGTTGCTCTCCGTCGTGTACACCATTCGCGCTGCATAGACGGTATCGTTCGACTTCGCCATCTCCGCGTCCTCTGCAACAGCGCAAAGCTGGTTGGCAAAGAGGAGCGTGAAGGCGCCGTTGTTGAACTCCACATCGCCTCGACAGCGAGGTCGCAGCTGGACGTGGCGAAGGCGACGCGATAGCCGCAGTATAGCTTGAAGGCGATCACACAGCCGGTGACGTACGTCTTGCCCTCGCTTGTGTTGATGTTGTTGGACAGCGCAGAGCCTTGCAGCAGCGCAAAAACGGCAAACAACTGTGCGCACGCTGGGAAAGATACCTCTTCGAGTCCCAGTAGCCGAGCAGGATGTCGATGTCACTTTGCGCACTCACCTCGCTTATCGTCAAGGTGCCGTTGAACAACCGTGGTGGCCGCAACAACGGAAGCTTGAAATTGCTGAGGTCCGGAACGCACTCACTGCAGACAGCGTCCGCAGCACATTGAAGACGGCATTGACAAGGTCAGAAGGCACGCAGCTGAGGCTCTGCGCTGCGCCATCAGAGTGCAGGCGCCTCGACACCTCACACATAATCTAAATTTCACCGGAGGAGAAGTACTGCGTTGACCTTCGCCGAGTGGGCCGATAGCTTCGTGAGCGGGTGTGTGTCAATGTCGTTACGCAGCTGCCTGTGGGCTGAGAGCCTTGAAAAATGGTCGAGGAACGAACCTTGTGGCGTTTGCAGTAGCGGGGCAGGAAGGACACGATCCAGGAACTGGCAGCAGCTGAAACGGAGTACAGAGGAGAAATAGAGGGAGAAAGACGTACAGCATACAGAGAAATGGAAGCGCGCCACTGTGGAAGTAGCAGGTGAACGATGGTTGCTCTTCCCGCCTGCTATGCTTTTTGCATCATTTTAGTTTCATGTCTGGAGGTAGCGCTACACCAACGTTATGAACCAAGTAGCGGCTCTCAGTTGCAGGCTTCTCCTTCAGAAACTTGTACCAATTTACAAAAAAGCCTGGAGATTTTATCTCATGGTACTCAGAGTCTTGTTAAAGTATGGGCAACAATATTAACACTGTTTCCTGCCGTTTGATAGAGCAGTGTAAGAAAAGGAAGCGACAGATTGACCGCTTAAGGAAAAAGACTGGCTAGTCAGCTGCGACACTGCGTTTTTGTGCCGGCAAAGAATGCGGAGCGCTGACAGTTAGGATGAACCGTAGCGCATTTCATGTCATGTCTGAAAGTCTGCGGTGTGTCCACCACGCCAGCGGGCCGTCAAAAATCACCGAAAAAGAGAGGAGAAAACGGCGTAGACACTAGCGGAGAAAAAATATAAAAGAAAGAAGGGGTAAAACGTTTTGTTTCGTTGCGATAAGAGCACCGTTAGTTTGGCAGCGGAATGTCTGGCGCTTCACAGCTTGGCTGGTGCCTCGGGGATGCGCTTGACAAACTTTGCAGGGGTGCCAGCAACGATCGTGTTGTCCTCCACATCCTTGGTGACGACAGAGCCGGCGGCCACGATGGCGTTTCTGCCGATTGTCACGCCAGGCAGCACCGTTGCCGCTGCACCAATCCACGCGCCCTCTCTCACCACAACCTTGCCGGGGCACAGCGTGTTGTGCCGCGCCGCGGGATCGATCGGGTGTCCCTCAGTGAGCAGGTTCACCTTCGGTGCGATAAGAACGTTGTCCTCAATGTAGATGCCTCCCATGTCGAGAAAGGAGCAGCCGTGATTAATGACGATGTTCTTGCCCAAGAAGATGTGCTTGCCGAAGTTGGTCTGGATGGGGGGAAATATGGTGACGCTCTCGTCGATCGGCCGTTGAATCAGCTCCGCGAAGCGGGTACGCGTCTCGGCAAGGCTGGTGGAGCTATTCACCCCGTGAAGCAGTCGGAAGCAGCGATCAACCACTTCGGCCGCCGGTGCAAAAGCCGCCCCCGCTGTCGAGAAGGGCTTTCCGCTCAGCATCGCCTCGAAAATGGACATGGCGGCAAGGAGGTGAGAAAACGAATAAGGATGTGTAAGCCGTGGGCAACGAGTGTGCGCGTATGTGTGTAGGTGTGATTGTGTGTGATCTTGCGAATACAGAACCACAGCAGCAAGTGAAGAGACACAATTTTTTTGAGGCGAGATGTAAAGGAACAAGGAGATTTGAGAGCTCTTGAGTGAAGCAACGAGAGGGTGTGGGTCCCATAAAAGCCCGACACCTCTACAACGCATTGAATGTGGGAGAGCAATAAAAACTACTCGAAGCATTCCACAGCCGCTACAGGACCTGGAGTTGCCTAACCTTCACCCATGTAACGCTCCTCGCTTTTTCGTCATCGCTGGCTTTCCGGCATTCTAAAAAAAATCGCCATCGGCACGCAAACACCCCGAACCGTGTTTTTACGAGACGGCGTTGTCTCGTCTGCTTTTCTTTGTTGCGAGGGACATACAGTGGTAAAATTTAAAGAGAAGAGGGAGCTTCTCTGGTACAGCATAAATAAAACGAACACCCACAGCGTGAGGGGACCAACAGAAAGCAACATCAACAGAGCAAATAAACGACATCTAGATTGTAAAAAAAAAAAAGAGTGAATCATGACAACAAGGAATGGAGAGGGCAAAATGCAAGCCGCAATGCTTGCTACAAGAACCGCGACGCAGAAAAAAGAAAAGAAAAGCACAACGCAAATGCAGGCGGCCAACACGACTCAGCAATCAAAAAGAAAAAAGAAGTGCTGAAGGAAAAAAAACGCATAACAACGAAGAAGAAAACAGCTACGCGGAGACGGATGGGGAACACGCATACGTAAAAGCAAAAGAAAACCGAAACAATAGCAATACAAAATGCGTCATAGTGACGCTGCGGCTCAAACTTCACAAAAGTCAGTTGCTTCTGCGGAAAAAAAACGAGAAATTGTTGCCTTGAAAACAAGAGACAACTAATAACAAATACACTAGTCCAAGATGAGGTGCTCACGGGCCTGCCCATCCGCGTCAATCGCCTTGCACTGGCGCACGGCGTAGAGCAGGCGCTCCTTCATCTTTTCCGCTGACGAGTAGGACGGCAGGCGCAGCGCAAAGAAGCACGTGCTGCTGGTCGGCAGCGTGTCCTTGTTGCCGTTGTGGGTCACCTTGATCTTCGTCTTCAGCGGCAGCCGCGACTGGCCGGTGGTGAAGCGGAGCAGCGAGGTGCGATCCTCGTCCGTCATGCCCTCCAGCACCGCGAGGAACATCGTTGCATCGGGCGTATTGAGCTGGATGTCGCACTCGTTCCGGAAGTCGGCAAAGGTGAGCTTCGGCGTGCCGCAGATGAGCAGCTCCACCTTCTGCCACCGGTAGGCCTGCAGCGTGTAGAGCGGCAGCACCTGGTTGAAGCCCTGCTGGATGTAACCGATTGCCTCGGCAAAGCGCTGAATCTCGCTCGCCACGATGCGCCGCGAGAGCAGGCGCGCGCCATCTTCGGTCTCCGGCGGCAGGCTCTCGTCCAGTAGGAACTGTTGGTTGTCCGCCACAATCGCCTGCCACATCTCCGTGATGCCGGGGAAGCGCTCCTCCAGTTCCTCCTCCGTGCGCATCATCAGCTCCTCCGGCCGCAGAAGCTTCGCGATGTCGGAGTCGAGCGTGGCGAGGTCTTTGATGCTCGCCTCCTCACCGAGCAGCAGCTTCCAAAAGAGCGGCGGCAGCTCGACGGCGAGAAGGTCTTGAGTCAAGAAGAAGGAGGCCAGCAGCTTGCCAAAGAACTCCAGCATCAGCGACGTCTGCGCACTGCTCAGCAGCGCGACGTTCGGCATGATGGCCGTGACCTCGCCGCGTCCGCAGTTCACAAAGAGTGGGTTCAGCTGGCACTGCTTGCTCGGGTGCGTCGTCATTATCTCCGTCGCGAGCTGCGAGAGCACGTCGCGGTATGGGCCGCCCGCGTCGGTGGAGCCGAAGCCGGCAAGCTTGACCGTGAAGATGGGCGAGACGAAGAAGGTGTCGATGGTGGCCTGCTGCAGCTGGAGGTACAGCTGCCCAAAGACGGAGCGCATGAGAGTGGGGAAGGCGCCGGTGGTGCTGGACGGCTGGGCCTGCATCGTGTGGATCGTCACAGACACCTTCTTGCCCTGGCGGTGCTGAAAGGGCGTCATGATGCGCGTCTGGATTTGCTCCTCCGTCGCACGCGAGCAGAGGTTCTTGAGCACGCCAAAGATGTCGAACAGCTCTGTTCGGCGGCGGAGGTTGATGAGAGGGGCGAACTCCGCCGTGAGCTCGTCCAGCTTTTTCAAGCGGATGAAGTAGGGCTGCAACGGCAGCAGCGAGATTTTCTCCACAAAAGCGCCGGCATTGAGCACCGAGGTGACCTGGGTGTAGCTGGCAAGCTCATGACTCGCCACGGTCGACTCGCTGGAGAGCCGCGAGACGAGGTCGGCACTGCTGCGCACGTCGAGGACGCTCTGCACGAAGAGGTTCAGCTCCGCGTAGAACTCGTACGACTGCGGCGCGACGGTGTCCTTCTCGTACGGGCTCTGCAGCACGTGCTCGTAGAGGCGCGGCACCGAGAGCGTCTGCGGCCCGGGGCGGAAGGACTGGAGGTCCACCGTGGCATCGTCGTGGTACTCGGCGGTGTAGAAGGGCAGCCCGATGATCTCCCGCTCCGTGTCGAACTTCGTTTCCCCGACCGTGATGCCGCCCCGCTTCACCTCGAAGTTGATGCGGCGGTCGCGGTAGTTGGCGCACGTGATGAGCTCGTCGCCGGCGTTGATGCGCAGCGACAGCCCCTTGAAGGACTTGGTGTGGTTGTAGCACAGAAAAACGCCGCCGGTCCGCCCGTCCACAAAGTAGCCGAAGCAGGGCAGCGAGGGGTCCTGCTGGCTGTGCCGCGTCGCCGAGTTCCAGCCGACGACGATGGAGCCGTGGCGGTTGCCGTTGATCTGCACCGTGAAAGACATGCTGCCGTCCTCGTCGCGGCCCTCCTCCGTGAAGACGCCGGTGGCGGACGTGCGGTTCTCTGCCTCGTTAAAGTGCTTCACAATCTCGCACCGCATCGTGTGCTGCGAGCTCACCTCCGTCACCATCGCAGTGGGCAGCGGCAGCGGCGGGTCGTGCGTGATGGTGCGCACGACTTCCCGCGCGCACAGCACCAGCTTGTACGGAATCTCCGACGGGGCGTCGCGGTACGGGTGTGCCGGCCGCTCTCGCTGGTAGCGCTCAATGAGGTCGGCGATGAGCGTCACGCCGGTCTGCACCACCGCCGAGCCCATGCGTTGGCCGCGGCAGAGCGACGCCATCATGTCCGTCAGCGGGCGAAGGTGCGCCGTGAGCGCCTTGTGCGACGGCAGCGGGATGCGCTCGTCGGATAGCAGCTCCTGCACGCAGTGCAGGGCGGCGTGTCGTGTCGAGCGGGTGTAGACGGTGGCGGTGCGCAGCAGCACGAGCACCAGCGACGTGCCAAAGGCGTTGGGGATCGCGCGGCGGAAGGCATCGTTGCGCACGAGAGACGAGACAACGTTGACGCTCGTCTCCACCTCAGCCGGGACCTGCAGCAGGAAGGGCAAGCATAAGTGCGCAATGCTCTGGCACACAAGGCGGAAGGAGCCGTGCTTGATCTCGCCATCAAGGATGCGGGCGATGTCAGGGTGCGTGCGAAGCGCCGTGAAGGAAAGCAGGCGCAGAAAGTTGGGCTGCATCGCGGCGCGGGCCTGCTCCTGCGACAGCAGCGTCTTCTCGAGCAGAACACGCGCGTAGGTCACCATGAGCACCTCCATCTGCTTCTCGGTGGAGAGGTTGCTTTCGTGGGTGCCGGGTGGCGAGCCGCGCGCCGAGTGGTGGCACACACTGCCCACCGTCAGCGCAACGTTCGCCGACACGGCCGGCAGCCCCGTCTCCTCCAAGACGTCGCGGAAGGCCGGCGCGTTCATCTCGCCGCGCACCTGCGACGAGCACACCCTCCACTCCACCACATCCACCTGCGAGCCTGGCGCGCGCAGAACGAAGCTGAGCTGAATGTCGGTCAGCGACGCGTTGTCCTCCACAAACGGACGACAAGCCGTCCCGTCGCTCGTGACCGCCAGCACCTCGCGCGTCTGCAGGTTCACGTCCAGGTAAACATATACCTCACGCACGGCGGGGTCGAAGAGACGGTTGCTCAGCGATGTGTAGGAGCCGTGGACGATGCGGATCGGGGTCGACGTGCCGCTCTTGCAGTCCAGGCGCAGCTCGATTGGGGAGCTGCGAGGAAATTGCAGCCGCAAAAGCACGCGGTGGCGCTCCGTCGTCGTGAAGCGCGGCGACGGCACCGACCCAACGCAGCTCACACCTCCCGTCACCTGCCGCACACTTGTCGTGTCGACAATCGCCAGTGATGAGGAGAGGCAGGTGAAGTCCACGCAGTGCTTCACCGACTTCCACTTGACCTGCTCGCGGAACTCGACCAGCAGCGGCGAGCGCGGGACCGTGCGGCGCATCGACAGGCTCGAGGTGGCATCGGCACCGCGAATCCTCTCCTCCACAGAGAACTCCCTCTCCGCCTCGCTCTGCGGCAGGCGCACAAAGCGCACCTCGCTCCTGCTTGCAACAAGAGACTGCAGCTGTACCACGGGCTCAGCCGCACCGTCGGCGGTATCCGTCCTCTCCAGCGCCACAAAGCAGCCAGACGAGTGCGACGTTACCGATGCGAGAGCGCTATCAGAGCCGCAGACCACGTCAGCGGGCGACATAAAGAAGCACGCGCTCGCGGCCGGCACGAGCAGCCCCGCCTCGACGGCGTTGGTGTAGGCGTACAGCTGCGCATCGCGGCAGTTGACGTTACGCAGGCACGCGACAACGTAGACGGGGCAGTGGGAGAGCGGCTGTCGGAGGCGCAGCTGGATGCGGTTCTGCGCGGACGACACGTACTGCAGCACGTCGTCGACCTGCACAAAGCCGCCGTGGCTGCGAACGCCGACAAGGAGGTCTCGCGCCGCAGGCATGCCTCTACGCAGCTCCTCCGCGGTGGGGAAGTGGTCCACCACGCGCAGAGAGGCCGCGCCGGCACACCGCTGCCAGAACGAGAGCGTGCAAGAGGCGCTGATGGGCTCCGAGATGAGCATACTATCCCGCGCCAGTGCCGGGTGCGTCAGCCACGTCGCCGGCGGTGCCTCAGCGTCCCCTGCCCGCGTCGGCAGCGGCGCAAAGTGCAGCGGGCGGCAGGGAAACGCGCAGCGGGCGTTGTTGTGCAGCTGCAGGAGCGCGCGGCGGCGCTGCAGCGTGTCCTGCGCCAGCGAGCGGATTAGCGGCGCCGTCGACTCGAGCAGCGAGCCCGACCGGACAGAGATGACCTCCGAGGCGCGGCGCCACTCGAAGCGGTTGGGCTCCACCACCACCAGCACCTCCTCCCCGGCGCCACGGCGTGCTGCGGCGGAGTCGACGACCTGCAGGCGGTACGCCGCCGTCATTTGCTGCTCCTCGGTGAAGAGATCGCCCGACGACCTCGCGGAGACGGCGGCTCTGTCGATGTCGAAGACGGCCACCGGGTCGTGGTGCGCGTTCCTGCTCTCGTCGATCTGCACGAGGCGCAGGCCGACGTAGTCCTCGCTTCTCCCCTCGCCTGTCTCCGGCTCGGAGGAGTAGATAAGGCGGCTGCGCGGCCCGTTGGAGCGCATGAGAACGGTGTAGGTGATGCTGCCCTTGAGCAGTCGCTTCTGGCTCTGCACCGCCACAAACGGATTGGCGCTCTCACTCTTCTTGCCGACAGTGATGCCGATGTCATCATTCTCTTCCTCCACGTCACCGGTCTTTCCCTGCAGCCCTTCGTTCTCCGAGAAGAAGAGCACGCCGCTGCCGCTGGTGGTGTGCAGGAAGATGCCCACTCGTGCCCCAGCCGGCACCGTGATGGGCTCGAAGTTCTCCAGCGTCACCTCCCACGTGTCCTTCAGCGACAGCTCCTCTTCGACCAACTTCGTCCACGACTCGGCATCCCGCTCGTACCCCATGAAGGTGCCGATGCGTGTGTACAGTCGCACCGTCGCGACGGTGTTCGTGTCCGGAATGAAGGAGAGCTTTGTGATGCGCACGGTGTTGTTCTTCGCCACCACGTCAAACATGATTCCGTTGTACGACCCCGACCCACCTCGCAGCCGCGAGCCGGTGCGCAGCGAGAAGGTCGGGCCCTCACCGCTGTCACTGAAGGTGTCCTGGAAAGCCTCGCTCAGCTGCAGCGCGCGCGAGATGCTCGTCGCCTCGTCCACCATCAGCTCCACGCACTCCGTGATCTGCGGATTCAGCGCCAGCAGCGGCTCGAAGGAGTGCAGAATACGCCAGCAGCCCCACCGGTCACCGAAGAGCGAGCGCACGCCAGACTCACGCAGCTCATGCGAGGCGAACTGGCTGGAGGGTAGCAGCTGATGCACATCCCACAGGCAGCACTGCACCACCTCCCCATGCACGACGCGCAGGTACAAGTTGCTCGACTGCACGTGGCCGTGCGCCAGCTGGTGCAGGTGCCAGTGCTCCAGCGCGTAGACCAGCGAGGACGCGATCTCCTGCTGCGCCTTCACGTCGAGAGTGCCGTCGTAGTCCTCCAGGGTGCAGTCGAACCAGCCGTCGGCAATCACGGCAACCGCATCAGCGTCGTTCAGCGCCGGCAAGACCTCGTGCTGCCGCATCACAGAGAGGTGTGGCAGCACGTTGTTCGTGCTGTGGATGACGTAGCGAGGATCGTCGGTGCGGAAGAGGTGCAGCGTGCGCTCCGCAGCGCCGAAGCTGGCGTCGAAGAAGAGCACGCGCACCATGTTGGTCGCGGCGACCCGCCCCACAAGCTCGTAGGTCGGCGGCAGTCGGATGTGCACACGGGCCGCCGACGCTGCCGACGCGTCGCTGCTCGCCGGAAACACCACCACCTCCCACTGCGACGACTTGGCCAGGTAGTCGACGATGCTCTCCACCTTCGCCGCGTCGAACTCCGGCGGTGCACGGGCAAAGGCGCCGAGCTCCGTCAGCTCCTCCAGCACCTGCGACAGGCGGTACTCGAAGCGCGTGCGTGCTGTCTGCTCCCCCCAGCTGCTCTCCAACGCGCCGGCAAGCCGCGTAGGCAGCTGCCGCACCATCTCTGAGAGAAAGGGGAAGGTCTGGATGGCCATGAAGAGCGGGTAGCGGCGCAAAAGGGTGGGAGTGATGGGCTGCGACGAGAGCACCCGCTCGAGCGACGGCTGGTGAAAGCGGGCGTACTCCACGGCGCTCGAGAAGCGCGCCAGTGTGGCGGAGGAGTTGGGGTGGTCGAGGCGCACAAATGGACAGACGGAAGCCCCGCTGGGGATACCCTGGAACACCACCTGCGGCGACTCGTTGTCGCGCGAGATGGACAGCGTGCCGTTGCTGCGGTCCACAATAAAAACGATCTTGGTGCTGTCGCAAAAGAGCACCTTCTGTCCCGAGGCGCTGCGCATGAGGGGCGGCAGCACGTCCTGGTTCGGCATCGAGTCGTCGTCCTGCACGTCCTGCACCACCCACAGCGAGCCCACGTTGCTCTTGATGGCGGTGTACTCGGGGGCGAACTGAGCAAACGTGGCGAGCGCGACGCCGGCGAAGAAGCCGGAGCCGAGCGGGGTGCCGGGCTGCGAGTCCTTGCGGTGGATGTGCACGACAAAGGAGGAGACGCCGGTGGACGGCAGCGGGGTGCCTAGAACGGCGTCGCCGCCGCCCATCTCGTTCACCGAGTTCGCCGTCAGCCCATTGCGGGTGACGGTGATGTGCCCCGCGTCGAACTTCACCCACGCCGGGCTGTACGTCCGCGTCGGCGAGGCTGGGGCGGAGAGCGTCGTCTTGTGGTCCAGCGTGACGGCGACGCGAGGGTTGCGCCGCACCTTCTCCGGTACGTAGAGCAGCGCTGTCGCCTTCTCCGGGTCGACGCTGACGAAGCCGATGCGGTAGTGCTGGCGCTGGTGCTTTCCGCCGTAGAGCTCCTCCTTCGAGACGCTGCAGCGGACGATGTCGTTGGTGTCATAGAGGAAGAAGTCGCCCTCGGTGGTGACGCGCAGCGTGAGCACCTCGTCGCTCTGCACGTTGAAGGGCTTGCGGATGCGCACCGTCGCGGCGGGCGGGGTGGCGCGACTCATCACCCCTGACGACGACAGCGTGCGCCGGTGCACCTCCGCGACGTGCAGCTCTAGAAAGATGGTCGTCTCCTTCCCTTTGGCGGTGACCATGAAGGCGGAGTAGTGCGGCCAGCCCGACGCCACTTCTGTCGCGGAGAAGACGTGCTGCAGGTAGGACGCGGTGCCAAAGCCGAGCTGCGTCTCAACCGAGTCGTTCTCCCACATCCAGCAGTCCTCCTTCGCCACCACGACAGGCGTGAGCGGGAAGGGCAGACACGCCTCGAGCTCGAGGAAGAGGGTGACAATGCTGTCGCGTTGCAGGCTGGCGGCGTAGCCAGCGTTCACACCCGCGATCAGCGACACGCACGACTCCCCACCGCGGCACATGACAAAGGGCACCGGGTCCTGCGTCAGCGCCTCCCGGGCGTCGCCATCGCCGCCGCACAAGCGCAGCTGCAGAAAGCGCGTTGTTGTTGTCGCACCTGAAACTGCCACACCACCGCCACCACAGCGCACTGCGCCGTCCGTCACGAACTCCACCGAGAAGACGTCGTTCGTCGTTGACAGCCGCAGCGAGACAGCCGCGCCGGCGACGTGGTGGAAGACGAAAGGGCAGAGCATCCCGCTGCCCTCGCTGTACTCCTCCTCGCTCAGGAAGAGAGACACAGGGAGGAGGAAGGCGACGCCGCGCGGCTCGACACACGTGTGCACCTCTGGCCTCGCCTTGCACGTCACGTCTGCGACCATCACCATGCCGTCCCGCCGCCGCGCACTGCCGACAGCCAACACCGCCGCCTCCATCGCCTCTGGCATGCTGCCCTCGCGGCCGCACTCCCGCAGGCTGTTGGCCACAATCTCGACCGCGCGACCATCCTCCGAGGCGAGAGGGGTGTGCTCCGCGCCGCACGCGGCACAGACGCCGTGCGCGTAGACGCCGCCGCACGCGACACACTTCACGACGGGCAGCAGCCGCTTCGCCGGGACGCGGAAGGGCTGGTCTTCGTCGAGATTGAGCACCATCGCCGTGCCGTCGGCCTGCACGTGGGTGTGCAGCCGCACCAGCGTGTTGGGGTCGGCGCTCTGCATCTCCGTCAGCAGCGCAAGGTCGCCCTTTGCCAGCGGGGCGAGAAGCGCGTTTTGATTGCCAGAGATGGGGATCGTCACGAGCGCGCTGTGGATCTCGCCAGCGCCGCGGATGAGCGTCGCCAGCATGTTCTCCGCCCCTACCAGGTCTCCCAGCGACTCCATCGGCGACGTGGCGAGCAGCGAGATGGTCTTGAGCAGCCGCTCGTATGAGAAGCTGGAGTGAAGGTGAGCGCCGGAGAGCTCGACGTAGGACATGAGGGCCACCAGCATCCGCGTCACGAGGAAGCCGCGAACGTAGGGGAAGATGGCGCACTCCGTCGTCTCTGTGCTCTGCAAGGCATAGGTGCGGTACGTGATGCGGCCGCGGAAGGCGCGCGGCTCGAGAGGCAGCTCGACAAACGGCGACGACGACTCGCTCTTCCGGCCCACAAAGACGGAGAGGACGCCGTCGCTGTCGAACTCGTCGCGGATGTCGCCGACGTGGCCGTCGCTGCTGTTGTAGAATCGCACGCCACAGCTAGAAGACGTGTTAATGAAGATGGAGTAGACCTGGTTCGCCCGCATCCGCAGCATCAACGGGCCGGCCGAGAACGGGTGCTTGTCGACCACTGCCACCTCCTTCGTCAGTACCTCGCGCCACTGGTGAGGCGACTTCTCAGCCCCCTCCATGCTGCCCTCCTTCCAGAAGATGCGCACGGTGACCCGGTCCGACGTCGTCTGCGAGATGCAGAAGACCTCCTCCAGCGTCACCTCCTTCTTGCTGCGCAGGTCAAACATGATGCCGTTGTACGAGGCCGAGTTGCTTTGGTTGAGGTGGGCCCCGGTGATCATGGTATGCAGCTCGCCCTCCAAGACGGGCGTGTTTGCCTCGCACGTGACGTCGCCAAAGAAGCCATCCACCGCGATGAGGCCGTTCTTGCGCTCGTAGCCGGGGTCGCTGCTGCTTAGTAGGCACAGGTGCGGCGGTGCCCCGACGCCGTCGCTCTCGATGTTCTTGAGCAGAATCTGGAAGGTGTACGTTCCCTGCTCGAGGCACAGGTTTGCCGGCTCCAGCGTCACCTCGGAGGCGTGGCCCTCGACCAGGAAGCGCGAGTTCCAAATCCACTGCCACTCCACCCGCTCCTCCTGCGAGTAGAACATCGAGACGGAGCAGTGCGAGATGCCCTGCGTCGCGCGCGCCGACGGGCTGAGCAGGAGGACCGGGAGGGAGAAGGAGATGATGCGAACGGCCAGCGACAAAACGCGCACGCGGAACGTCACGGCGATGTCCTTTGTGGTGGTCGGCGGGCGGCAAATGAGCCGCAGCGAGTCGCTGCAGTGGCGCAGGTTGGCGTCCATCGCAGGGCTGGCGAGCAGCTTGCCTTCAATGGAGGGCAGTGAGGAGCCGTGGTTCTGCTTGTACTGAATGGTGCCGCAGAAGCCGCGCGGCGACATACTGAACTCCGTGAAGGAGTCGCTGCTACCGCTCTTGCGACCCAGGCAGACGGTGAGCGTGCCGTCTGTGTCGAGGTCGTGGCCGATTTCACCCACGCAGCCGTCCTCGTCGCCGTAGAAGCCGACGCCGCAGTTGTGCGACGTGTTGATGTAGAAGGCGAAGGTCGTGTTGCCCTCCACCACGATGGGCACCAACGGAATGCTGAACTGGTGGTCCGCCGTCATGTCGATCATGTCCTCGAAGATCATCGTCCACGACCGCCCGTCGCGCTCGTGGTTTTCTGCCTTACCAAGGGGGGGAGATGCCCAGCGGGAAGTCGCGTAGCCGCACCGTGTCCATGAGCACGATGGCATCGTTGAAGGTGTCCACGGAAGGCTCGTCGCTGCTCTCGGGGAAAAGGCCAATCGCAAGCGGCGCGAAGCTCGGCTCCACGCACTCGTTGTAGGAGACAAGCCCCTCGCGCGACTGCACAAAGCACGGGTCGTGTGAAAAGACAAGGAGGCGCAGATTGTCCTCGTCGGCGTCGGCGGAGATGTTGCACGAGATGACGAAAGGCTTGCTCTGCAGCCCGCTCAGCGTGGAGCTGAGGAAGATGGTGTTGTTCAGGCAGTCTACCAAGACAAAGACATCGCCGTTGCCGCTCACCTTCTCGCTTGTGTCGCACCACGCACCCCACGCGTTCTTCGAGCCACACAGCTGCTCCAGGTCACCGCGGCTCATCGGCCGCGACGTGTCGGCCAGGTTGGTCACGCCGACAAAAACTTCCGTCATCGAGAAAAGCGTGTTGCGGGTGTTGCTGTCGATGTGGAGGCTCAGAAAGGACTTGGTGCGCATCGGCAGCAGAGTTGCGCTGACCGCGACGCAGTCGCCGCGCAGGGTGCACGTCGCGCGGACTTGCTGCCCCGTGCGCCAAAGCGGGGTAAAGGAGTGGAGACCGCTGAAGGGGTGTCCGAGCACGCCCGTGGTGTGGCTCAGTTTGATGTCCACCCTGCGCTGCCCAAAGCGTGCGAGTTCCTCGCTGAAGGCGAAGCTCTCGTCGTTGAGAGCGATGCAGGTGCCGTCCAGAATCTCCGCGTTGACGCTGCGCCTGTCTGACCAGCCAAGAGCCGTGTTCTCCTCAAACTCCACGTACTCGCCGACCCGCAGCGTCTCGGGGCAGTGGTCCGACACAAGGTACTCAGGCACGCTGCGCGCCGCGGCGTTAACGGAGAAGAACATGTCGATGGGCCGCTTCCACGAGCTGAAGCACATGTCGCACAGCGCCACATTCTCCTCGCTGCCATACCACGGCGCGGTCAGCCGGCGCGAGCACGCGGTGCAGGTGACACGGTCCCGCGACGGGTTGCTGAAGTTGCTGACGGGGTAGGTGACGCGGGCGGGGAAGAGGCACGTGTTCAGTGTTGAGAAGACGACCACTGTCTCCTCGCCACACACTACCATCGGCCGCAGGTCGCAGGAGAGCGGCACGCCCTCGAAGAGGACGCCGAGGTCGGTTTGCTCGCCGTTGCGCAGCCGCGTGAAGGCGATTGTCCGCTCAAGCCGGTTCACCCGCAGCAACAGCACGTCGCCGCTCTGGAAAAGCTTCTCGGCGGCGCCAAAAATGATCCCCGGCTCCATGCAGCAGTTCACGCTATTTGTTGCGGCCGAGTCGCGGTTGCACAGTGCCCAGGCGTCGTCCCAACTCGCTACCTCGTCCTGCGTCTCCGGCCAGCGCATCTGCGTCGACGTGAAGCCGACGTACATGAGGTCGTTCGGCGAGGTCTGCGTGATGGAGACGGCCAGGGTGAAGCGCATGCCCAGCAGCACGTTGCCGCGCACCACCGCGCAGCCCTCCGCCGTTGTCACGGCGACCGACGGGTTGGGCACGTAAAGCGTCTTGGAGGAGCAGTGCAGATCAATCGCTACGGTCGAGTTAGAGAAAATGACGTCCGCCGTGGAGCGCTGGTAGGGCACCGACGCAGCCGCGGTGCTCTCCGCAGCCCCTCTGCCGCCGCTGCCGCTGCCGCTGCCGCTGCTACCCGTTGCCACCGTCTTGGCGCCGCGCTGCTGCTCCGTGAGGATGCCGATGAGGTTCATCGCGGTCGAGCGGCTTAGCGACTCCTGGTACTGCCGCTCCACCTCGCGACGCTGCTCCTCCTCGCGGTGCAGCAGCGGCGCCACCGCCGAGGCCTCGTAGAGAATCTTGTAAAGCTCGTTCGACAGCAGCGAGGCGCAGGTGTGGGCGTCGGCCGAACCGCTCTGGTACAGCGGTGTCTGGATGAAGGACGGCTTCAGCCCGTGCGGCTGTACCGAGAACAGGCGCCGGTCCTCGTCGCTGGCGAGGTACACAACCACCTTCGCCGTGACCTCGGCAATGGCGTGCACGACGACCATGCCGTAGGTGTCGTGCTGGCAGTAGAGGTAGCTCCGCTCGCCGCCAAGAACGCCGAGGGCGACGAGGCAGGCGTCCAGGCCGCGGTCTAGCTGCGAGATGGAGCGCTGCACCATGAGCGAGATCACCGGCGAGAAGCCCGGGACCATGTGCAGCTCCTGCAGGGCATCGATGGCGGTACTGCGGCGCAGGCTCTCCGTCCAGTGCTCGACCGACTCGTCGGAGATCGACGGCGGGGCAATAATCTCACACGAGGCGTCGTCGTTGAAGAGGAAGGCGATGGGATAAAGGTCCTCGACCTGCGTGATGTTGGCGAAGGCCAGTCCGATCATCACCATGTTCTCGCGGTAGAAGGTGATCTCGCCGTAGTCGGCGTTAAACTCGACCCACACCACCTCGTCGTTGCCGTACACGCGCCGGTGGTTGTTGCGTGGGATGCAGTGCCGCCGCAGCAGCAGGTGCCCCACCTGATCCTGGTCGTCCGTGTCTTGCAGCACAAAGACGTCGTTGCGGCTGATGAGGTTGCCCATGTTGGGAATCGACGGCTGACCGTGCGCCAGGCCGAGGTAGTAGCACCCACCCAGCGGCGCACCGGGGCCCTGCACCTGCTGCTGGCGGCGCTTGATGCGGAAGCCAACGAGGTGCGTGCCCTTCTTGGGCAGCGGCACCGAGCCGAAGAAGGTGCCCTTGCCCTTCACCACCGTCGTGTCGCCAACCCAGCGAGGCGGCTGCATGGGGCTCTCCACCTCCTTGATGAGCTTGATGCGGGCGAGGTCCACCAGCTGCTGCACGATGTCCTCCGAGGACACAATGCCGCGCAGCGACTCCGAGGCGTCGACGAGGTAGTCGGGGCGTAGCATCTTGCACAGCATCGTCAGGCAGTGCGAGGCGCGCACCTTCACCCACTTGTCGCGGCACCGCGTCAGCATCACAGCACACAGCTGCAGCACCATCGCGTGCGTGCGGGGCGTCACGGAGTCGTAGCGGAAGCACTCGATGGCGACGGAGACGCAGTGCATGATGCGGGAGAGCAGCACCACGATGAGTTCGACGCGGGCGTTCTGGCCAGCCGGGTAGCTGTTCAGCTTCGCCACCAGCGCTGTCGCCGACGTGCTGAGAAACGAGGTCGCCTTCTCCAGCAGGCCGCTAATGGCCTCCCCGTTGGTCGCCGTGGCGGCGTCGTCGTTCGAGAGGTCCTTGTAGCACATGGTGATGAGGTAGTCGGCGGTGATGAGCACCGTGTCGCAGACGGTGGCGGGGGTGAGGTAGCGGTGGCGGCTGCTGCAGTGCAGGGAGGCCAGGTCGAACTTGAAGGGCTGCTCCTCACCAAAGTTGACGATCACCTTCATGAGGGTGTCATCGCCGTGCACGCTGACAAAGGGGATGGCCGTGGACATGGTCGACATCTCCGCCACGACACCGAGAAACTCGCCGTTCTGCGTGAAGAAGACGCTGTTCGACGGCGCCATCAGCCCGCAGCCAATGATGTCGCCCACCCTCCACGGCGCGCACAGCTGGTAGTCCTGCTTTTCGGGGTGATGCGCGCGGCCCGACGACGCCAGCGACAACACGTAGTCAGCGCGCACCGTGTCGAGCGGGGAGAGCGGCACGAGGCTGAGCCCCATCTGCAGCACCGCGTTGTTCGGGTGCAGCGCGAAGTCGAGCGTCACCTCGAAGTACTGCACGTCGGGGAACTCGCTGATCACGCAGGGGATGCCGTAGTTGGCGTAGTAGTCCACCTCCTCCGACTTGGCGGCGATCTTCGTGTTGTGGCCGTGCGCCTTCCAGTGCGTGCGTGCACTAAAGACGATGTTGACGTTCTCGACGTGCAGGCCTTGCACCTCGCTCTGCACCAGATGCACCCCCTCCACCGAGGTCTGCAGCATCGCGTTCGGCGTCACAAGACATCGGTGGGCGAGGTCGAACAGGCCGTGGTTCTCGTAGTACTTCTCGGCGTCGCTGCTCGTTGAGTCGAGGCGCAGGCCGTACGCCGTCGTGAAGAGCTTCTTCAAAAAAGCAAAGATCTCGCGCGGCTGGAGGATCGACATGTCAACGCCGTCCCACGGGTGACACAGCGTGGCGCACATGTACACCGCCTCAGCGTATGGGAAGTTCTGCGTGTCATCCAGCTTGAGCAGCAGGGCTCGCAGGGAGCTCTGCACAAACGAGCACACCGCCTTTTGCAGCTCCACCTCGCGCATCATCCCGCAGCCGATCATCTGCTCCGTGTAGTGGTGGCTGAAGCCTGCCTTCTTCCCCTCCTCGCCGTCGCCTCCCTCGCTCGCCGCGACCACCTTCGCCTGCGAGAGATCCAGTCGGTAGTGCAGGTGCGTCATGAGGATGGACGCCAGCATCTCGCGGTCGTGTGCGAAGGACTTGCACAGGTCGTCCTGCAGCTGGTAGGCGGCTGTCTGGTAGACCGTCTGCTGTGTCTTGAGCACCAGGTCTTTCACGATCTCTTCCGTCGGGCGGCTCATTCCATTGATCAGGTAGTAGATGATCTTGTTCGGGAGGCCCTCCTCTTCACTCTTGGCGGTCTTGCTGAAAATCGTCACCGGGGACACATCCGCCAGCCGCGTCGCCGTCTTCCGCGCGCTGACGAGCGAGCCACGGTGGCTGCTGGAGAAGTCGAGTGTCTGCGCTGTAAGCGCCTGGAAGCTCGCCATGGCGGCGCGGCTGCGGTGGCCAAGCGAGGGCATCAGCCGTGATTGCTGCCGCGAGCCGCGGTCGGTGTCAGGCGTCACAGGCTCCTCTGTGTGCTGGTTGTCCGCCAGTTGCGACTCGCCAAAGACGCGCGGCGTGACGTCGTGCAGCAGAAAACGCGCGCGCTCCACGATGGCCTCCTCGCGGCCCTGCTGCAGCGCCTCCAGCAAAAGAAAAGTTTTGCGCTTCAGCTTCTCCACTGCCCCCGCCAGTAGTCGCTCCACCGTCTGCTGCTCGTCGGACGGGAAGGGCAGCGTGTGCCACGCGACGGCGCAGGTAGCCCACCGCATGATGTTCTCCAGGCGGCTGGCGTACTGGATGCGGCTTCGCTCGTACACCGCCGTCCACGTCGCCGCCAGCGCGTCGTCCGTTCTCTCCGCGACAGCGCACAGCTGCGCGTGCGTCTCGGTGCACTCCTCCTTGGCGTCCGAGAGGGGGACAATCCGGCTGCGCTTCTGCACCGCCGCCGAGAGCCCACCTCTGAGGAACGAGTCCTGCCCGAGCGCGCTGCCGGAGGGCGACGTGTCATGCAGGTTGTGCTGCGTCACGCGGATGATGATCGAGCTGAGCGCCAAGCAGATGTCCCGCATCCAGTCCGTCTTCTCCGTCTTCAGCTCCACCGTGGTGTGGACGCTGAGAGACACGCCGGCAGCAGGCGCCTGCGGCGTCGCGTCGCTGCCGCACACGATCGAGACACGGGCACCCTCCTGGAAGGCGGCCTGCTGTCCGGGATTCAGCACCTCCACAAAGGCCAGGCAGTTGTTTGTGATGAGGGAGACGGTGGCGCGGCCCGCGGCACGCTCCCCTGCGTCGGCGGCGTCGAGAAACTCGACCTTGATGCTCTTCGCGTACTGCAGCGAAAGGCTCGCCGAGAAAGGGGCGGTCAGCTGCGGCGGCGACACGACGTAGTGCGTCTCCGTGAAGGACACAATCTCGTTCTCCTCCTTGCCGGTCGAGAGGCTGTAGCGGGACAAGCATTTGCGTGCGTCGTTGAGCGCCTTAAGCGCGTCTGGCGCGATGGCGGAGTCGAGCTGCATGTCGCACATGTAGTGCACAACGGGGAAGAGAACGATCCCGATCGAGGTCCCCTTCAGCACGTCGACGCTGGCGAAGCGCTCCGCATCGGTGGGAAACCTCTCCTCAAAGCACCGCACGATCCACTTGCACAGGGAGCTGATGAGCGCTGCCGCGACCAGGTGCCACTGGGAGTACTCCTGCTGCGAGAGCATGCCAAGAAGCGTGCTCAGCATCGCCTCCGACGCTGCAATCTGCCGCGGCTTCTTCTCCATAATGCACACCGCCTCCTCCTGACATTCTTCCTTCAGGCGGTGCAGGAACGTCATGAACATCTTCTTCATGTCCTTTTGTATCACGGACGCAACAAACTGGGTCAGATTCTCCGGCATCAGCAGCTGACGAACATCCTTCAAGCTTGCACTCTCGTTGATGAGCTTCAGCTGGAAGTCGTGACTGACGCAGCAGGCCAGAACCGTCTTGTTGAGCTCGCCAAAAACGCTTGCGGCCTCGTGCAAGAAGTCGTTCTGCTTAATGCGGTTGTTCAGGTCCTGTAGACGCTTGTGTGCATCCACGACGACCCGCACCACCTGCCCGGGGCACTGTCGCTCAAACAGGTTGACGTAGATGTTCAGTAGCCGGCCGATGAAGCACAGAATGAGCTCTGGAGAGAGGCAGTCCTGTACGCCCTGCTCAATGCCGGAGATGAGGTGCTCTGCCATGTCGAGCAGCCGTCCGACGACGCAAAGGTTCTCGCGCAGGCTCGACGAGATGTGTATAGGGCCCATGTTGCCCTGCTCGTTGTTGAAGGTCAAGAGGTGCAAGTTGCTGCGGTGCACGAGGTACTCCAGGTACTGCTGCGCCGTGATCGGGGAGCGCGTCCGCACCGCCTCGAGCATCTGCGCGCAGCACTGCTTGCCCGCTGCCATTGACGGAAGGTGCTTGAGGTAGGCTGCCGGCGGCGAGTTGGACTTGACAGAGCGGATGCCGACCGTGTCCTGCGTGGAGAGGTAAAACGAGCCGTCGTCGATGTTGTAGAACGGCCGCTCGTTGACGGAGAAGAGGCCGTCGTCCTGCTCGACAACGCGGCCGTCGCGATCGATCCACGTTGTTGACTGCGGCTCGACGACAGCGTACTCGAACATGTTCGTGACCACGTAGTACTCACCCGACGGCCGCCAGTGCACGCGGCGCGAGGCGTGGCGGGTGGCGGGGAACGGCTTCGGCGGACCGTCCCAGCGCAGCCCGGTTCCTTGCCAAACGTAGCCCGTCTGGGGGCTGTGCAGACTGCAGCCAAGACCCTCGTCCATCAAGAAGGAGAAGACGAGGAACTGAGACTTGTTGTCCGAGGCGTGCTCCAGCGCAGCGTTGCGCATGCTTTCGATGTTCTGCGCACGATTCCAGAGCTGCAGCGTTGAGACGTACGCGTGCATCCTTCCTTTGAAGAGGGTCGGCGTGATGGTGGCGGGCGGCTGCATCAGTGCCCCGCTCTGGCTGCGTGCCTCGCACAGCACCCCGTTTTTGAACACCGTCCAGGATGCTGTATCGTTGGTCGACGTCAAGGTCGCGCTCCACAGTGCCCACTCCGTCCGCAGCGCCTCGCGGACCTCCGCCACCGTGTCTTGACCGTGGCGAAACGTGAGGAGCAGCGTTGAGGTCAGCGGGTTCAAGGAGACCGTCACAGTAAGCCAGTTCTTGCTCCCAGCGCCGAGTTGCAAAATTGTCATTTCGTTCACGACGCCTGTGATGACAGGACACAGGTGGAACTGAACGCTCATCGAGTCACAGGTACGCGGAAGCGCGATCGCGCTGGGCTGCAGGGTGCCACTGACGTCGTCGCCTGTGAAGCAAGCCTGCTTGTCCGCCGACGCGCCAGCAAGAAAGTGCGGCGTTGTGTATTCGTCGTTTCCAATGTAGAGCGGGAACTCCTTAGCGGAGACCAGTGACGGTGGTGGGGTGAGTGTTCTTGTCACCATCAGCGTATCCTTGTCCATGAAGAACACCTTTCCGTTGTCGCCAAGAATGCAAATTGTCATGTCCTCCTCCACGTAGACGCCTCTGCACGAGTCCGGTGCGCTGCTGCTCCAGCACACAACTTCAAAAGGCGGGGTGAGTGCCACTTTGAAGGAGCGATTCTCGGTAAACACGATGCACCGCGGCGCGTCCTCCTCGATAAAAACGCACAACCCCTTCACCGACGATGGATTGCTGCCGACAGAGTGGATGAGAGAGACGGTTTGCTCCTTAGATGCCGTTGACGGTATCGAAAGTCGCACGCGAAAGGCTGTCTTCTGCTCGATGTGCTGGACGATGCTGCGCACATCGCGCATCACCAAGTTATCGATGACGCCACGGTGGAGCAGACTCCAGCGCAGCAGCGCGAGAAGCCCTTTGGTATCGCCCGAGGTAAACACGATTTTTGAAAGCAAGGAAATGGCTCTTGCGACCCAGCGGCTGTTCTCCCCGGCGTCGGCGTGCCGGTACATGTGGCGCAGCACTACCAGCATAATCCGCTTCACGCCCCACGAGTGCAGAACCGCGGTGTCTGAGGACGTCGACAGGCACCGGTTTACCAGCGAGTGGAGCAATCGGAGGCTTTCCGCGGCGACACCCTGCGCAACGACGGGTAGCACCAAGGCGACACTAAAGTCGAACGCGCTCACAGACGCCTCGGGCTCAAGGCTGTCATCCAGCTCGTCGTCTCCATCGCTTTCCTCGGACGAGTCACCGCTGACGTCTTCGATAGCTGAGGCGTTTTCCCAAGCTGGAGTGAGCAGCGCGTCGCCGTACGGCTTGCTGTTGCCCGGACCCTGGTTTGCGCTGGCGATCTCGTCGCGCACCACGGCTTGCACTAGTAGCGAGCGGAGGTACACTGGGGTAACACGGTGGTAGCGCTCGCCGAGCTGCAGCGCGATCGTGCACATGAAGTGCGAGATCTCGTCCGTGTCGACAAAGCGCGTCTCCATCACCTCCGGACACTTGGGAAGCTTTGTGTAGAGAGGGTACTCGCGAATCTTCAGCTCTGTCGGGCACAGGCACCACGCCCTTGTGAGCAGATCGGTAGAGCTGTACTTCACAAGCCCACCGAGCGACTTGAGACCAACGCGCTTCTCGTCATTCACAGAATTGAACTCCGACAACGGCGCCTCCTCATTAGTTGTTTGGACAAAGCGGTACTCGACTGGAAACGCCGACTCGCGCAACATGCGCAGCGGCTCAGCGCCTGTGGCACGGCTTCGGCCAGCACGCTGGTTCGCCGCGCGCTGCTGCGCAGTCTCTCCACCAGCACCATGTGTGGCGATGCTCTCCTCAGAGCTGTCGGAGCTGTAGTCCTCGTCGTCGCCGACGACGCGCGCCTGGGAGTCGCGCAGCTCCTCCGGCGCAATCTCCTCCCTCTCGAGATCGGAGAGATCGTGACTTAGAATCTCTGCCATTCTATCCTCGGAGAGAGTGAGCCGTAGATCAGTAAAAGTAAACTAGAGAAAAACAAGAACAACAACAAAAGCTACCTACAGGCGGTTTCAAGCATATGCATCCAACTCACGACACTACTATTGTGGAAAAAAAAGAAGAAAAAGCCGCGTATTGGATTCAGTTAGGGGCACCACTGAGGAAGACAAGGGGATAGAAACAGAAAGCAGTCAGTGGTGCGCAGTCTGTGGAAATGTAGAGACTGCCAACGGAAAAGCGTTTTGGCGTGGCACCTGTCTCCTTCTGTGAGGCCAGACGAAAGAGAAGAAGATGTAATAATAAACAAAGAATGCACTAGGCGCAGATCTGTCAAGCTTCAACGGTGGTGTGAGCAACAGATGCTGACCATGTACAGGTCGCACAATTCCGTCCTCTTTAGATTACAAAGAAAAGACAGGAAGTAAAAGCAAAAAAAAAAAGGAAAAGGGCAAGGCGCCGAAGCAAAACAACGAGTGACTGTACTTGGCTAAAGGTGGCGTGAAGAGGAGATAGGAAAAAAAACGCGCTGCTCTAGTAGTGGCACACCAGTCCTTTCTTGTGTTTTGTGTTTCAGTAGGTGAATCTACTCCTTAAGCACAATGTGGTGCAGTGATGTGTGGCGTTAAGTGAGGAAAAGGAGAGAAGGAGAGGGAGAGAAAGTAGTGGGAGCGTGGGAGATGGTGGTGGCGGGCAAGAAGCTTCGCAAGAAGAGCAGCGCTTTCGCTGAATCAGCGGTAGGTCAAGTAGTTTTGTCAAAGTTGGCAACACAGCCATCGTTCGCTAGAAGCGGCGCTTAGGCGTACACAAACTCGAGAGCATCTTTGCGGGCCAGCGGTGAAAAGCCAGGTGGTTCCGCGGAGCGTGGCCGATGTTGCGTTTCCTGCAAGCGGACCGCTGAGCTGACCGGAAAAGCGACGCATCGGTCACGCGTCGCTTTCGGTGCGTCGTGTTTCGGCGTCGGTTTGCTCGTGGTTGTCGTTTTGCTTTTTGTTGTGATTTGCTGGTCGTCTTTGGGTTTTAGGAAAAGGGGGGGGGGGGTTTGGCTTGGGCAAGTTCAGCTAACCCGACCAGGGGCCTCGGCAGCGCCTAGCTTTCAGCAGAGTTGGAATAGAGGGAGGAAGAGGGCCTGGGCGGGAAGGAGAGGGTTATTAGGTTTTTTTTTTCTTAGAAAGTTGTCATATTTTTGTTTTTCCATTTACGCAGCGGCGCTCTTGAGAATTGGCGGCATCGTTTCGGGAGTGAGGTGCGGTGTATGCGTTTTTGCACTTTCACCTACGTGCTTGCCGCCGCATCCAAGGGTGTCGAAGATGCTTTCGTATCGCCCACATTCACTTTTTAACGACGGCAGCTCTTCTGGCCGGTCAAGCTGAAAAACGAAGAAGCGGGATTCGAAGCTCGTGCTGCCGCGACGGGGATGCAGCTGGAGACACAGGTGCTGGCTTACGTACGCGCCGGCGGTGCGGATGACACCAACGCTGCTTCTTTCCTCCACGATCAAAACATCAAATAATGGAACGCGAATAGTTTAAACAAAGGAAGTACGACAGAAGGAATCGAAGAAAGAAAAACGAAAAAACGAGAAGCGAAGTGGGTACAAAAAAAGAGCGCTTTCGTACAAATAAATATATGTATTTTCTTTGGTTGGTTGACGGCAAGCACGACACCACAGTTGAGTGGTTCAAACGGAGAATAAAAAGTAAGAATAACAACAACAGAGGAGCACGAACCGCTCGGGCTGCGACGGCGGACGAGAGCGTTCTTGCGGCAGTAGTCGAGCCTTCACCTTCACTTCGCGTAGGCAAAGCTGAGCGAGGCGTCATCGGCGTCGAAAACGGTGTAGACGCGCTTCATGAAGACGTCGCCGAGGATCCAGGCGGGGCCGATGGGGCCAGGCAGGTCAAGACCCATGATACCGACGATGCAGGTTTGGTCCATGTCGCCGATGATGTAGTCCTTGCCACGAAGCACCCACGGCTTGCCACCAATGGTGAGGGTGATCTCCGGCAGCGACGGCACCGACGAGCACTCCACCGAGTACTGCCCGTTGGCGACGGCCTTGGCATTCAGCATCGTCATGATGGTGGGGTGGAGCGACTTGGGCACCGTCATCATCGACGTGCCCGAGTCCACGATGACGGTGACGGCGGAGCTGATGTTCTGGTTGCCGATCGCGGCGCTCGTCATGTCCACTGTCCAGTACGTCTTGGTGGTGAGGTCGACGCGAACGAGCTCGCCGTCGACGTGGCTCGGGTCGTAGCCGCCGAGAATGAGGTCGCCCTCGTCGTTGTTGTTCTCGGGGAGGTAGAAGGCGAACTTGTTGGCGAAGCCGGGGTTGGCCTTGGCGATCGAGAACATCGGCGGCTCAATGCCGTCGACCGAGATGCTGGGCCACGCCATGCCACAGATGCCGTCCCACTTGGACAGCGCGTAGGCCAGGCCAAGGCCCGACGCATCGGTGATGCCAGCGAAGCCTTGCGGACCCGAGAAGCCGCCGATGGTGACCGTGTCGCCGATGATGTGCCCACTCACTGGGCCGCTGCCGTACATGATCTTGAACTCTCGCCCGTCCGGCTGGTTTGTCGAGCTCGACGTGGGCTGGTAGCGCGTCTTCAAGAGGCACGACAGCGAGCAGTTGTGCGCCGGGACCCAGAGGTTGCTGCTGCCGGTGTCGTAGATCACCTGGAACTCCTGCGGCGGGGTGCCGAGCGAGATGGCGCCGTAGAACTGCACACCGAGGTAGTCGTGGATGACCACCTCGCCCTGCGGTCCCTGGAAGCGACGCGTCGGGATGCGCGGCATGCCGAGCGAGTGCGCCGTTGCGGCGTTCATGGCGCGCTTGAGGGAGATGTGCTTCACTCCCTGCGCGTTCACGACCATGACGGCCAGCAACGCGCACAAGAGAACCACAAGAGCCCGCATTGCGAGAAAGCAACGCTTGCGGAATATGTAGAATAAAGTAGGAGATAGAAGTGAATAGAGAGAAAGAGAGAAAAAAGTCTCGTGCACAAACACGCCGAGTGTATAGCAACAGGTGCGTGCAACGAGAACGGCGTGGTGGAGAGCAGCAGGTGTTCGGTAGAGCTGCAAATAGGAGGAGACAATGATTAAGTGCAGAAGAAAAAGAGAGAGAGAGAGAAAGAGGGGAGTAGTCGAGAGGAGAGCTATGCTTTGCATTGCGAGGACGTCAAGGGTACCAGGAAGGAAAATAAAGCGACTCGGAAGAGATGTTGAGTGCGTGTTGCCACTTACCGAGCTAGTAAGTTGCCAAGCAACCCAAAAAGCACCCGAGTATAAACCGGTGTACACGTGATTACACATTGCTTTCTTGCCAAAGTGAGCCTGAGAAAAAGCGGCTGTAGCTGAGACGGGTAATCTGAAAAGGCACTCAACTCGCACACCTCACATCTCGCGCTGGAGAGGCTGCTGCGAATCCAGAGAGACCGTGCCGCCTTGTGGAATGTTATCTCGCGCGAGCAGGACCCAATACGCACACGCGTCTTTTTGCGCTGCCAGCGCCTGCCGTGCCCCTCGAAGGTCCGCGGAGAGGTACTTCTCCGCCACATCCTTGGCTGTGCACGGCGTCAGCGACGCGTTGGCTTTGGCGCGGCTTCGCACCGCGGCGTCTAGAACGGGTGCAACCACCAGTGGCGCGGGCTGCGACGGCGCAGCCTCACTCGCAACCGCCGCGATCGGCTTGTAGAACGACGACGCACGCACGTAGCGCAGTGCCGCCAGAAAGAGAGGACGAGGTGCGCTGACGTGTTCGCGGGCCGCACGCTCCCAGAAGGCGGAGACAGCGGCGTCATTACTCGCGGCAGCATGGTTGACAGCCTGGTCGTCGAGCTGAAGGGCGTACCAGTCCTTCGGCCTTGTGAAGTAGCGGAGGGAGAGGTAGTAGGCAAGGTACACCTCATCGAGCCGCACGCTCTCGCCCCGCAGCAGCTCCAGCATCTCCGCCGGCGGAGGGACGAGGCCGTCCACGTCGGCGTCGAATGCCGTCTGGCTCGAGAGAAGCGTGGCGTCCGCGATGACGAGGAGGGTCGAGCCGGACGCTATCGGGTGAGAAGCCTGGAGCGAAAAATCGCCGTGCGCGCTGTCTCCAGCAAAGGCGACGTGCCGCGAGATTCCCATTCCAAAGGGGGAGAGCAGCGCGCGCGTTGCCGCGGAGCCGACCTTCTGCAGCACCTGTGCGCTCATTTGTGTGTGAGAAACGCCTCACTTCGATCATTTTTTTTTTGTTTGAGAGGAGGGACAGAAATGGGAGAAGTAAGGAATGGAGAGAAGAGGCTCATCCGAGAAATCTCAGTGATGCGGTCCGATGGCGGGGCAGAACGGAGAAGGCACTAATACCAAGAGACGCCTCGAGTCGACAACAAGGCTGGCTGCAGGCATGAGCTGCGCAGCTTTACAGCACGAGAGGACTCCAGAAAACCATTTAATTTTTTTTTTTTTTTGAGCGGTGAGAGCTGCGACGCTGACGCCACAAAAGAGAGGGTTAAGTAAGAATGGAAAGTGTCAGAAATGTCTAATCGGGAGGAGGAAGTAGAATACAGGAACGCGAAGAGGCCCATCAGCGTGAACCCGGAGAGAATAAGAAAGGTAGTAGAAGAACAAAAGATGGTCGCACATGTAGGTTGGCTTAAACCTTTAGCAGAGAGAAACGAAAAAGAGCAACACACGAATGCAATGAGGAAAAGGAGAGGCACGAGTGGGTTGCGGGCACGAGCTACATGCACCGATACCATACCGCCAGCAGCAACACTCCCACTCCCATGCAGAGCAGCAGCAGCGCGTTTGTCTCGGGCCGCGGTGGGCGTGTGAGGCACTCCGATTGTGCATAGCGCTCGATCGAGATCGTGGTTGTCCCCGCCGCATCTACGATGTCAGACACCTCTTCGCCGTCGAACTGGCAGCTGTGGCACGCCGTCGCGATGGTGACGCGGCTTCCCTGTCCGAGTTTGCGGCCGTAGCACCAGCCCAGCCGAACGAGGGCGAGGTGCCAAATGCCGTAGAAGCACACAACCTCCAACTTGCCGTCGCTCACTGAGGGCCGCACGTAGGCGTCACGCGCCGCGCCATTCCACGCCACGGCACCGCCAGCGTAGGAAAGCATGTTGCACACCGCCACCGCCTTCGCGCTCCGCGGCACCTCCACCGGCTGCCCGTCCACAGCCAGCACGATGGTTGCTCCTATCTTCTCCTCCGTGGAGAGCGCCAGGGCAGCAAAGGCGGCGTACCACAGCTTAACGACCGGACGCGTGATGAAGAGATAGGGGTACTTCTTGCGGAAGCGGTTCAGCCGGTTCGCCACCGCGGCGTCGAAGCCGACGGAGAAGTAGTTGTTGAGGATGAACGCGTGCTCCCCGCGGCGGGGCTGCTGCGCTGCCGTCGTCGTGGTCACGTGCAGCGACCACCGGTCTACCTTGGTCACCGTCGCGCTCTCGTAGGAGCGGAGGAGGCGGCGGAAGCGCACGCCCCCCAAGACGATCCAACGCGCAAACCCGCTGCCGAAGCCGAGCGTGAAGCTCAGGTCGTTGCCGGTGCCCAGCGGGAACGGGGCAATGACGCCGCGGTTGTGTGGCAGGCGGCGCAGCGCGTGCAGCTTCTTCACCTCTTCCATGGCGAAGGAGATGGTGCCGTCGCCGCCGGCAACGATGATGAAGTCGGGGGAGTGCTTTTCTATAAACTGCGCCACCTCGCCACGGTCGCGCTCGGCATCGCCAGAGGCGAAGAGCACCAGCACGCGTTCCTCGCCCAAGCGCTCCCGCAGCTTTTGGAGAACGTACTCGGCGGCGTGCCTTCCCCCGCTGCGGAGGTTCACCAGCGCGGCGTACTTGGGCATTCGCGGCTCCAATGAAAGTCGATGTGCTACCATACCCACCGCGTGCGCGATCTTCATTAGTGAGAAAGTGAAATATGTTGAGAGAGAAACAATGCAATCAAAAGCTACAGGACAAAAAGACAGGCACGCATGGCGGAGGGGGCGGGTAGAAGGGAAGGCGGTGCGTTGCCGGCGTCAGGTGCGTGAAGGGCACGACAGGCTCCATGCAGACGAAACAGGAAATGAGCACCACGAATGCGTTGAGAGAACAAGACAAAGCGAAAGGGCAGATGAACACTACAAAGTGGTAGGAGGAGAAGTTGCACATGCGAATGCTGCACGATGTCGCAACAATCTCCGATTTTCGCAGCAAACCTCGTCGATGCACGCTCACACACACATTCGCACATGACAACGTCCCGTACGACGTGCTAGATAATAGTGTTGCTGCTTCCGCGACCGAGTCACCAACGTCACTCTCAGAAGCACAGACGCTGAAGAAAGGGGCAAAAAAAGACAAAAACGTACTGCGTTTTGTGAAGTGAAAAATGTGCTCTAGTGCGATTTTACTTTTTTGTTTTTGTTGTTGTTAGAAAGAGAAGTTAGGTACGTTTTTTTAAATTTCGATACGTTTAATTGCTTCGTTACGCCCCATGCACACGTGCGCACCGTTCCTGCAAAAGAGGAGGGCATTTACCGTTTAGGGTGGATTAGACGGTTGCCAATGTACTCATGCGCTCACCGCGAATTGGAGAGAAAGGAAGAAGAGAAATCCCGGCCGGATGGTAAGTAGAATGCAAAGCACAAACACAAACCCATGAACATACACACACAAAGCGTGACGAGGAGAGAGAAAGGGAGCGACTTAAAAGCCAAACAACACAAAGAAGCCCAACATGAAGCCGATAAAGCCGAAGAAGTACATGGCCGTCACGGCGTACTGCTCGTAGCCGACGTAGGGTGCGATTCCCAGCACATGCAGCCGCTGGCGGAACAGGGCGGGGTAGGTGAAGCACAGAGTGCTGCTACAGAAGGCACCCATGAGCGCAACAATGAAGAGGAAGCCTGGCGCCATCAGGGCGAGGCACAGGCACACGAAGGAGAGGAGCACGCTGACGGCGATGTTGCTGTGGTGCGGGATCTCCAGCGAGTCGTGGGTGTGGCTAAATCCGTAGACCATCTGGAAGATAGCGTCGCGACACGGAATGAGGATCAGCACGTAGGCGATGTTCACCGTGAGGGAGTAGAGCGTCTCACCCGCGGCGAAGAGGTGGTCGCGCAGGGGGTCGTAGTTGGTGAGGATGTTGCCGTGCACGTAGGGCGTGTGCGACGCGTAGCCAAAGAAGCCGACGAGGCCGTAGATGAGGCTCGTCACCAGCACGCTCGTCGTGGCCACCTTCGCCATGCTAAACCGCGACGGGGAGTTCAGCCCGGTGTACACCTGGAAGACCAGCGACTGGCAGTCGAAGGAGAACATCACTACCGGCAGCGCCAGCAGCGAGCGGTACGAGAAGCGGAAGTACTTGATGTCCTCCTCGTGAGTGCGGGGCAGCGGGGCGGGGCTAAGCGGCACAAAGTAGCGGTAGACGATGATGCCGGAGATGAAGAAGGTGGCGGCGATGGCGACGAAGGAGGTGGCGTGCAGGTGGGACAGCTTCGGGAAGCAGGAGAGGGGCAGCATGACGAGTGCCCAAGACGCAATCATCACATGCGCCGGCGACGAGAGCCACGGCACGTAGGTCTGAATGACGGGCAGCATCGGCGTGAAGATTTCCCCAACCACAACAATGTAGCCGACGGCGGTGCCGATGTTATAGACGATGAGCATCCACCGAATAACCTCCTTGAAGAAGCGACCGAGCAGCTCGTCTGAGATCTCCTCGTAGCTCTTCGCGCCAAGCTTGATGATGCACAGAATGAGGAAGTCGATAGAGATGATTGTGAAGACGCCGACGACGCTGAGTGCCAGCGCGACGAGGGCAATGCCATCAGACTCGAAGGTGGCCGGGATGGCGAGCACGCCGGCGCCGATGGTCGTGACGGACATGCTCAGCGCCGCCCCAAGCAGCGACACGTGCGACATGATTAGCGTGGGGAAAGAAAAAAAAATGAAGAACTGATTAACAACAACAACAGAGTTCACAGTGACAACAAGCGAATGCTTCTCGCTAAACGCTATGCGGTGGGCGGGCGATAAAGTGCGCAACACAGCTGCTGCGCGTACTGCGGCGACGTTTGTTCAGGACGGAGTTGTGTTGAGCACACGATTCGAGTGTCAGGGGAGCCGCGGCAAGCGTCGAAGAGAAAAAGTGTGGGCATGAGAAGGGGAAAATGTAGGCGAGAAAGGACAGATCCTTTGCCGTTGCGGATACGTGCAGTCCGACCTCCGAGTCGCACATGCAGAAGAGCAGTTGATGCCGTTTGGTACGCAGACAGAAAAGCGAGCAGCAAGAGAAGAGGAACGAGAACATGCAGCTTGTTTAACAACACAACTTCGCAATAGTTTTTGTTGGTGCGAAAGAGTTGCACGCGACCGGCTGACCAGTGGGAAGGTACAACTAGCCACGACGCCGTTTGCCAGTGAGTGCATGCAGCGATTTTTTTTCTTCTTCGCAACGGTGCGCTTTGACAAAGGCACTAAGACAAAGAGGCACAGCACGCACAAAAGTTGAGAAAAAAAAAGTGTTACGAAGGCGGCGCGAATGCACTCATCAGCTGCACGCTTCCAGGCAGATCAGAAACCACCATGTTTGTTAGTTCGAGGAGAAGGGAGCGAAAAAACAAAAAACACCACAGTTTATGGCGCTCGTTCAGTGCCACGTCCTTCAGCGAGCCTTTCAACGTAAGTTTTTAATTTCTTTCTGCTTTCCGGGCCTTTTTCTCTTCCTCCTTTCCTTTTTCTCTGCGGCAGCCACAGGCAGAAAACACAAATCTCAGGTCAGCAAAAATTAATAATAAGAAGTACTGCAACGCAACTGCTGAGACGGCATCACACTCCTCAAAACTGGCCTGGATTGAAGACACCTGCTTCTTTTTTCGCAAATAGCTTTCGGAAAACAACAAGAAAGATCAGCGGCGACGGATTAAGTGAACACCACTGAAGCCCAAACGCCTATTCAAAAGCTCCCACGAATTTCTCAGTCGCATACACATGCACAAAAGTAAGTAACTCGGCAAAAAAAAAAAAAACAAGGAAAAAAAACATTCGCAGCGAAGAAAGAGAAGAAAATATATCGACAGTAGCAGCCTCGATTCGCGACGACAAGACTGTCGCCACGCCGTGGGATCGTTTCAACAGATTAGAGGCAAGATGATAAAAGGGAATATGAGACAAAAAAGGAGGAAAGAATACTTACACGATTAAAATGATGCGCCGGCGCGGCATCACATGTCCGATTAAGAAAACAATCAAACTAAGAAGAAAAGCCAAGTCGAGAAGATACCAAAAAAACACGGTGTTCGCCGTCTAACAATGTGTGACACCGCGTGTGTGTGTGTGTTTGTGCGTGGTCGGAGCCGTTAGTTAAGATACCCATACTTCAACCACTGCTTACTTTTTTTTTTCTTTGGTTTACTTCATTCCCTTTTCCTCCTTTGCTTCATCAGTTCACGGTCGCGGAGGTGTACAACAGCGGGCGGCAGAGTGAGGGGAAGAGAGAGGACAAAAAGATAGCTAAACAACAGAACACTCACGCATCAATACAGACTAAGGGAAAAAACAACAACACCTACAGAAGAGATGATAAGAAAAGAAAAGGTAAAAAAAAAGACATTTCATTGGCGCGAAAGCGGTAAGGAGAACGCCTCAGAGACGGATGGCAATGTAAGTGCCCAACACACCACCAACCACCCCAAACACCAGCATGAAGAGAGCAAGCGCGTACTCGTGGGGCTTGCAGCGGTCGAGGCCGCGCGCGTGCAGCATGATGCGGAAGGCTGCCGGGTAGGTGAAGCACAGCGTGCTGCTGCAGAGGCCACCGAGCAGGGCAATGATGAAGACGATGCCGCGAGCACGCAGCGCAAGGACGACGCTCAGCACGGAGAGCAGGACGCTCACGATGAGGTTCTGGCGCGGGCTGATAGCCTCGTGCGCCAGCTCGTGCGTGTTGGTGTTGAAGCCGAAGACAAGGATGAAAACGGCATCGCGGCTGGGGAAGAGGACGAGCACGTAGGCGGTGACGACGGTGAAGGAGTACATGGCCTCGCCGACGGCAAAGAGGTGATCCTTCATGGGGTCGTAGTTGGTGAGGATGTTGCCGGTGATGTTGGGCGTGTTGGTCAGGTACCCAAAGACGCCCACTGCCGCGTAGGCGGCGCTGGTGATAGCCACACCGATGACAGCCACCTTGTACATGTTCATGCGCGTCACCGTCCCGAGGTTTGAGTAAATTTGGAAAACAAGCGACTGACAGTCGAAGGAGAACATCAGCACCGGCAGCGCCAGCAGCGCTCTCTCTGAGACGGCAAAGTAGGTCACCTCGACGTGGCGCCGCTTCCCATCCACCGGCACGAAGTAGCGGTAGACGATGATGACGGACACGAGGAAGGTGGCGGAGATGGCGACGAGAGAGATGAGGTTCATCTTGTTGATGTGGGGGATGCAGGCGAGCGGCAGCATCACAAAGAACCACACACACAGTATCACGTGCGTGCTGCTGGAGAGGAAGGGGACGTGGGGCTGGATGATGGGCAGCAGCGGCGTGAAGATCTCCCCCATCACCACAATGTAGCCAGCCGCGATGCCGATGGTGTAGATGATGAGAATCCACCGCACCAACTCCTCGCAGTGGCGGCCGAGCAGCTCGCGCGAGATGTCCTCGTAGGACTTGAGATGCAGCGCATCGACGCAGCGGACAAGGTAGTCGATGGAGACGACCGTCATGAAGCCCACCAAGGCAAAGATGAGAATGACAGGGATGATGCCGCCATCCTGGAAGGCAGAAGGCAGGGCGAGGACGCCGGCACCGATCGTGGTCACCGAGAGATTGAGGGCTGCGCCGACGACACCACGACCCGAAAAGTGGTCCAAGAAGCCCATGTGGAGGAGACGATTGTGTGCTGCGGCGATCGTTTTTGTTGTTGGTGGTGAGAAGGAGGGAGAGGAGTGGGAGAATGGCAAGAAACGAATGGTGGAACATGGAGGAGAAGAGAGTGTTAACAACATTTGTTTAAGCATGGAATCTAGAGTAGCGGCGTATATGCTAGAGTCACAGCGAAGAAAACAACAACAACGAAGAGCCGCGCGGTAATTTCGGCGCGGAGCTTTATTTATACAAAAAGCAGAAAGAAAGCACAACAATTTCCACGGCAGTGTGTCAAAGACTAAAAGAACGTCAGCGTTGCTCCCGCAGAGATGCGCACCGCCACAACCTCAAACACGTTATCTTTTTTTTTTTCGTTTTCACATTTAACGAAGTTCCCAACACGAAGGCGGGGATCTGCTATTCTCTTTTACCGTTTCTATGTGTATCAACAGCGCTAGAGTAGCAATTCCAATGTACAATTACAGCAGGAGGGATTCCTGAAGCCTTACTCTGGCGTCGTTCTCCGTTCAGTGAAAGGCGAAATGAAAAAAATAATAATAATTGAAGAGCACGAAAATGGAACGGACTCATTAAAACAGCCAGATAAAGGAGAGGAGCGGAGAGGGAGGCGGGGCCGGTTAGTATGAACAACAGCAAACAAACAAAAATAAAAAAGGAGTAGGGTGCCCAGGTAGCGGGGTCGCCAAACACACCAAAACTGCCGCTGCCTTTTGTTCTCTCCCTCTCTTCTTGTAAGAGGGGCGAACTGCACTGCTGTTGACGCCGTGGAAGACGAGAAGAGAGACGCAAAGCAGAGTTTTCCCTCGTGAATACATAATTACAGAAATATGGAAAACAAAAAAGAAAGGGAGGGGAGACTAGTTTACATGTGACAGACGCTCCGCTGCAATGTAGGCGGCCACGTCGGGGGCGGTGTCGGGGTGGGAGTCGGCGCGATAGCCTTCGTATTTGGCAAAGACATCGGCCCCGCCCTCCACCAGCACCTTGGCCAGCTCCACGTCGTCGATGGACATGAAGAGCAGCGGTCGCCCATCGCTCATGCGCGGCGTGTTGGGGTCGGCGCCGAGGTCGAGCAGCACCCGCACCGACTCGGTCAGCTGCTTGCAGCAGGCGTACTGCAACGGCGTCATTCCGTCCTTCAGCTTCCGGGCGAGGTCGACGTCGCCGGACTTGACGAGGCGCGTCATCGTGGCGGCGTCCTGCGCGTCCACCGCCTGCACCATCTCATGCTTCGCGAGCGTCACCGGCGATTGCTCGATCTCGTTGTTGCGCTCCGCGGCGCGGTAGAAGAGAACGCCGGAGATGGGGTCGGTTTCCTCGAGGTCGCTCTCGCTGTCGCTGTCGCGGCCGGCGGCGCGGCGCTGCTGCCGCTTCGTGGCCGCGGCGGAGAAGAGCGGCTCGTCGGTCGGCATCACCCGCGACCACTTCGAGCCCTGCGCCGACGTCGGACGCGCGACGATGGCGTTGTGCATGAAGAGCGGCGGGAAGGGCTGCCCGACCGGCGCGTTGAGGTCGAAGGGGACCGACACCCCAAAGAAGCAGCGGAAGACTTCGCGGCGGGGGTAGCGGTGCGGCTCCGGCAGCAGCTGGTAGAGCGTGCGCGCCACCTCGCGGAAGTAGGAAGCGCCGACGAGGTCGCAGTTCGTGATGAAGACCCAGTCGCCGTTGTTGAGGCCAACGTCGATGTAGTCCATGATGTTCTGCGCGCTCTGCAACAGCGACACGTCGAAGCTCCACACTGCCGAGCCGTGCTGCTTGGCGAGGTAGCAGACGGACTGGAAGGGATCGCCGTCTTGCTGGACAAAGACGATCGGCGTGCGGCAGTCGGAGTTCTTCACCGCCCTCTCCACGTACTCCTCCGGCCTAAAGTCCGCCGCGAGGTCCGTGATGGCGCGCAAAGCCATTTCAGATGCGTGCTCTTATAATTAGTCTTGCTTTCTTACCTTGAGGTTTTCTCCCAGGGGGACACTCGTCACAAACCTTGCAAAGTGTAATACAGCTGTTGGGAGAAAAAGGCACGACGCATGCACACCTACAGGAAGTAGAAGAGCGAAGGAGAAGTGAGAGAAAGAAAAGTGAAGCGGCGTTGAAGCAGCGTCGCAGCATCTTTACAGGTGCATTTTCGTATATTTGTGTTCACGGCTTGACACCCGCGTCTTGGTGCACAAAGCGCGCCTGTCGCTGCATTCGTCACACGCACAGCGTAGGAAACAACGCAGGCGACAAGCAGACTTTTTCCACAGCGGAGACGGCCTCCGGAGAACTCTCTCTACAGCTCCCTCGTCTCACGGTGTGCGCAAAGCGTGTGGAAAAAATTACAGGGAGAGGTCAAGGCCAGGTGCTAAAATAAGATCTCTCTCTATTTTTCTGTCGCGTTTGCTCATCAAGCCGCAGTCGATGGAGTGACATGACACCCAACGCATTCGCCTGCGCGAATCTTCGTCGCCGTGGAACCGTCAAAAGAAAAGAAGTTACGCGTCAATGCACGCTGCCACGTGGAGTAAACAATACAACAACGGAAGAGTTAGTAAAGCAAAGAAAAATGTCGGCGTCCTACCGCAGAAGCCAACCTGTACGCACAAACACACTCACATAAACACACACAGAAGTCCGCGCGTGGCGGCACACACATACACACAGAGAATGAGAGCGAGTGGACTTTCTTCGAATTGAGCGCGTGCGGCAAAAAATAAACGTCGCCAGAACTCAGCAGCCCGACCTTAGAGGTGGCCAAGCTCAATCACCTTCATGCGGCGCAGCTCCGACACGTTGCGGGCACCGCAGGTGAACATGGACACCACAAACTCGCGGCGCATCCGCTGGATGACCTGCCGCACCGCCTCCGGACTGTCCAGCGCCGCCGCGAGGAAGGGCATCGCCGCCGTGGCGTACTCGGCCCCCATCATGAGTGTCTTGGCCACGTCCATGCCGGTGCGGATGCCGCCACCCGCGATGAGGTGGAAGTCGTCGTGGACAGTCAGCTGCGCGCTCTGCTTGAGGCAGACGTCCGTTGGCACGCCGATGTCGCGGAAGATGTAGCCGAGATTCTCCTCCTCGACGTCGTAGGGCTGGCGGCGTCCCTCGATCCAGGCCCAGGAGGTGCCGCCGCAGCCGGAGACGTCGACGTACTTGACGCCGCACGCCTTGATGGCGACCATGGACTCGAAGTCGATGCCGTGGCCGACGCCCTTCACGATGACGGGCACCTTGACGTGCGGCATCAGCTCGCGCAGTTTGTCGATGAGGCCCTCGAAGTTCGTGTCGCCCTCCGGCTGGCACACCTCCTGGGTGTGGTTAAGGTGGATGCAGAGGCCGTCGGCATTGACAGAGTCGATGATCTTGTTCACCTCTTTTGGGCCAAAGCCGTAGTTGAGCTGCACGAGGCCGATGTTGGCGAGCATCGGGACCGATGGGCAGAACTCCTTCACGTTGAACGTGTGCGCCGCCGTCGCGTAGCGGTTGACGATGCGCATGCTGCCGAGGCCGAAGGGAATGCGCTCCGCCTCGCAGGCCTTGGCGAGGTTCTCGTTGATGACGCGGCCGTGGTCCTCGCCACCGGTCATGGAGGAGATGAAAAATGGGAAGGAGATGCGCTTGCCGAGGAAGTCGCAGGAGGGGTCGATGTGGTGCAGGTCCACCTCCGGCAGCGCCTTGTAGGGCATGGAGTACTTGTGCCAAATTGACACGAGGCCCTTGTGCGGCTCCACGTTCTTGTTGAGGCAGATGTCGATGTGCGCCTTCTTGCGCTGCTTCACCGCAGCCTCGCGATCGCCTGTGTGAGGAGCAGCAGCCATGACGGAAGCTATACGTTTTTTTTCAGAGACGGTACTTAAACAATGTAAAGCAAGGGCAGAGCGCAGACTTTGCCCTGAGTAAAAATTAAATTTAAAAGAAAAGTTAGAAAAAAATAGGTGCTTAAATATGACGGTTCAATTGGAGGAGTGCAGCTGATACTCTGAGAGCGGATAGCGCGATTTCGTGCAAAGAGAGACAGAGAGAGAGAGCGAGAGGGAGGGAGAAGAAGACGGAGGTGAGGAGGCTTGCCAAGTGGACTGCGTGACTGATAAGCGGCAAGAACTTGAGGCGTTGTTGCGATTCAAACGCAAATTTACGTAAGAGGCACACTCAATGGTCAGGAAGCACACAATGTTAGTTTTGTTTTCCTGAGGAGTCCGCCGTCTCAAAGCTCATTGCCGCCTCGCGTCCATCATCGCAAACAGTAAAGAGATGATCTTTTTTGGCACGCAGAACTCACGACTCCCGCTTTGCACCGACAGCAAAGCACAACGCCTTTTTTTTTGTTTCCGATTGGATCTGAATTCCGTGTGAGCAGGGCAGCTGATGCCATTCCGAGCCGTGAAACGCGCTTACGCCTCTCTCTCTCTTCCCGGACAGATTAGCCACCGCCGCCTTAACCGATTAACACAACAGTAACGTCCGCAGCAGCAACAGGAGCAACAGCAACCGACCAAAAAGCGGGCTCACTGGCTTCGTGTGGCATCCTTGCGAGTGCCGAGGTACAGCAGGTACTCGTCGACAGCCTTGAGCGCGGTGGCGGCGTCAATCGAGGGAAACGCAGCGTGCCGGTTGGGTCCGCCGTGCTTTGTCCGCTGCATCTCCGCCGCGAAGGAGAAGTCGCCCGGCAGCGCCACCTTCAGTGTGGTGAAGAGATCAGCGAGACGCGCCTCCGCCTCGGTGGCGGACCCGTCCAACCAAAAGAGGGCCGCCGAACGCGCACCCGCCACCTCCACAGGGGTGAAGCCGAGACTCGCCATGAGAAAGCGCATCGTCAGCGAGCCCTTCATCGCGGTGAGGATCTCCTTGAGCCACATGATGCGCAACTTGGGCAGGTAGATGCACACGAGGTGGTCCATCTCTGCCGGGAAGGTGGCGAGGAGGCGGCAGATGGTCGGCGTGTCGCCGTTCATGCAGGCGTTGCAGAGTGCCAGCGTGTCCCGCACGGCGCTCTGGCTCACCTCACTGCCGGGGCGTGCCGTGCCGGTGAGGTGGGCGTTGGTGAAGGTGATAAGCTCGGTCGAGAGGGAGTCGTACTGCTCGCTCAGCGTCAGGTAGACGAGGCGGTAGTGGAAGAACTCCTTCGGGCTGCAGTCCTCCAAGTTGACCAAGGGTGACGTGTAAAACTGCTTGAGCGCCGCCTGGCACTGATTGAACTCACCAATGTCACCCATCTTGAGACACAACCGCGCGTGCGTCTCATACACAAAGACGGTGAAGTCGCTGACGATGTTCTGCACCCGCAGATCCTGCCGCAGCCCCTTCAGCTGATCGCTCAGGTACTTCTGCCCGGCCTTGACGTTCTCGGTCTCCGCCACCTCTTTGGAGCGGCGCACGAGGTACGCAAAGGCCTCCTGCAGCACCGGCAGCGGGCGGATGTCCTCGACGAGCGGCTCATAGCGGGTGTAGGCGCGCTCCAGCGCGGTGGACTGCCCTACAAAGACCGGCGGGGCTGCGGCGTCGGCCTCGTGCACGCCGCCCAGCTCAAAAACAAAGGGCCGCTCACCCGGTGCGCGCGTGTGCACCGCAGCAGCAGTGCCAGCCGCCCTCTTCTTCGTGAGTGGTTCATCGCTGCTAAGTGCGGCACTGCGCTTTTGCGCTGAGGGGACAGCAGAAGGAGAAGAGGGCGACGGCGGCGCTGCCGGGGCGGGCTGCGGCGTGTACGACGGCGGCGGTGCGACTTCTGGCGCTGCTGGGGTGGGCTGCGGCGTGTATGACGGCGGCGGTGCGACTTCTGGCGCTGCTGCCTTTGTCGGTGGGGTGCGCGGTGCTGGCGGTGCCTGTGGCGCCTTGGCCTTGAGGCTGCGGGCGATGTTCAGCATCTCCACGAAGGTCACCTGGTCGTAGGTGCGCTTTCCACGCGCCACCTCCCTGTCGTACAGACCGAAGCCCTGATGCACAAAGGGCTCCAGCTCCGCAGGGGCACGCCGCAGCGTTTCAGCCAGCAGTGCAGTGCGGGCGGGGCTGCTGGTCAGTGTGGCCGCCACATCCGAGGGCCACCACGACGGGGTCCGTGTCGGTGCGTCGTGCGGCATGACGGTGCTGTGCTTCGCCCACCGCACACCCGCAACGCCGTTCGGGCCGGCGACAGCGTCCTCCACGATGCACAGTGCCCACTTCTCGTAGCGCTCCCGGTTCGCTGGGTTGGCCTGCGAGCGTGCCAGAAACGACACACGCGTCAGCCAGTCCCGCAGCTCCTTCGTCACCACGACATTCTGTGCTTGAAGGAAGCCCACCGTCAGTACCTCTGGGTGAGACATGCGTCAAGGTGCTGTGCTTCGCCCACTATCGCTCTCACTTCTTGTTCGTCTTCACCTCTGTGCGCGCCAGTTCGTTTTGGCGTGTGGCAGCTGCAGCACTCGGCGGTTCCTCCAAAGCACCGTTGATGTAATCCTTGAAGGGCTTCGATGCGTGCACAGCGGAATGCGAAGCCGAAATGAGTTTAGTGCGACCAAAAAAAAAAGGGGGAAGAGAAAAGGTTTTTGTAAACAGAAGAAAATGTGAATAATAGAGGAAGGAATACCTCGGAAGAGTTCGCTTTCTCATAATCACCCAATCTCTCGAGGCAACATGGTGCAGTGCGGGAACGACGACATGGTCTAGCTGCGTAAAACAATTGCGTGAGCCTCAACCGAAATGATGCAAAGCGCAAAGCTAGAAGTCTCCTTTTGCCATTCCTTTACACCTCAAACTTGGGCTTCAGGCCTATAAGATGCTGCCCACAACCACATCCAATTCCTGGTGATAATGCCCTAGATTGTGGTCTTCTTTCTCTCTTTCTCGCATGGTGTTTAGAGGAACCGTTATTAGCAAAGAACAAAGAGGAGAGGAACCGCTCACGTGCCACAGGAGAGGGTGTTGACCAAGTCGGCACCGAACCACGTCACGCAGCGGTCTCCCGTCCCATACAAACAGACAAACAAGCGAAGGAGGCACAGATAGAATGAATACTTCCTGCCTCCGACCGCGCGGCACTACTCATTGGCCGTCCTCAGCATAATTTGAAGCACGTCCTCGTCCTCTAGCTCATGGGCGATGCCTACGCGTTGCGGCTGGTGCTTCGCGCTCGTTCCCCAGACAAGCGCGTATTTGAAGCGCGACGAGATGTCCTTGTGGATGCGCTTGCAGATGTGCTCCACCGAGGCGTTGCGCTTCACGACGAAGGGCTTGCCAAAGTCGGGGTGCTCGCCGTGCTTTTTGGTGTAGATGCGAATGATGCTGAGGTGCTCCCACACCTCGTCGATGACCTCCTCGACGTTGAGGTCCCAGTGCAGCGACAGCACGACGGAGTGCGACAGCCGGCTGAGGCGGTCCATCTCTTCCATAGTGATCATGTCGATCTTGTTGTAGACGTAGAGGCAGGGCATGTACTTGCGGTTGCCCTCGATGACGTCGATGAGCTGGTCCACCGTGATGTCCTCCCGCAGCGCCACATCGGCGTTAAAGATGCCGTAGTCCTTCAGCACCTCCTTCACCATCTGCTCCGACACGCCACGCGTCTGCGGCACGGTGGAGCTGTAGCTAACGTTGTTCATGCTGCACGACGCCTTCTTCTTGAAGGTCACGTTGGGGAACTTCTGGTTCAGCCGGATCCCCACAGACTCCAGCTCGTTCTCGATCTTCGAGCGCTGCGCCTCGGCCTTAGGGGCGTCAAGCATCAGGATGATCATGTCCGCCGTCCGCGCGGTCGCGATAACTTGGCGGCCACGACCCTTGCCCTCCGCAGCGCCTTCGATAATACCGGGAAGATCCAGAATCTGAATCTCCGTGCCCTTGTGCATCAGCTTGCCCGGGATGCAGGTGAGGGTGGTGAACTCGTAGCCGGCCGCCTCGCTCTCTGTCTGCGTGACGCGCGACAGGAAGGAAGACTTACCGACGGAGGGGAAACCGACGAGTGCGCAGCGGACGTCGCCGCTCTTGCGGACGTCGAAGCCGTCGCCGCCCTTCGCCCCGGCTGCGCGGGCGGCGTGCTCCATCATCTCCGTCTTAATGCGAGCCAACTGGCCCTTGAGACGGCCGACATGGTACTCTGTCTTTTTGTTCTTTTGGGTGCGGGCGATCTCCTCCTCGATCGCCTTGCGGCGCTCCAGCAGCCCCATCGCGGCGTATCGAGCACGTCAGTAAGGGTGAATTGGAAAAGAAGAAAAGCTTAACAACGCTCGACGCGCACTCGACAGCAGAGGTGAAAAAGGCCACTACTCGCAGTGCGCCACTTTATAGACTGGCGTTCAACAACACACGCTGGTATTATGGGTGTGAGAGAAAGAGAGGGAGAGAAATAAAGAAGGAAGGCAGAGTTGCGCTAGAACCAGGACGCGCTGAGTGTGGGAGACCGCCGACACGTATAGATACCAGCAGACTCACTCTGCCGAAGAACGCAATTTCCAAAAAAACCACCGAAAGTCATGAACACGTAGCATGCCACGAGGAAATGCTGCCTCACGGCGCCAGCAAAAAAGGCGTGTTTGGCGAGTAGAATGCTTGATGGCCAACTCGCTAGCCGTAAAGAAGATGTTGCCTTTATACTAACTCTGTGCGTGCAGCTCGTGTTTTCACTGACGCCTTCTCTCTTTTTGATTAAGTGGGACTGCCGGAGAGTCATGACGCTTAGTCCCTTTCTTCACACCTCGCCTGCAGATGCGCGCGTGCCGGCAGGTGTGCCGTCGCTGGCTGAGGTGATACCCCAGAAGCACTCCAGCGGAGAAAAAGAAAACTTCTGCGCCTCGGCCCGCACCACAGGATTTGACAGCACCTTTGGTAGCCAGTGGCTGTCGATGATCTTCTTCAGCTCCTGCGCCGTGTAGGCCAGCGCGCGCCGTCGCCGCAGCGGTGTCCACGTCATGTAGGGTGTCTGCTGCGTCCGCAGCGCTCCCTTCCGGTGCTCCTCCAGCAGGGTGAAGAGAATTGTGGAGAAGTAGTGGATGCCGTCCTCCACCGACACCGTCGCAGTCGCTGCCCCGCTGCTGCTGCTGATGCTGCTGCCGTTGTTGTTGTTGTCGTTCGCCTCGCCCTCCTCGTCAGCGTCCACGTCTTCTGTTCGGTGTCCAAAGGTGAGGCCGGAGATGCTTGCCTTTCCTGCTGACCAGGGCTGCGTGCCGTGCGAGTCGCAGATGTAGAAGCTCCACGCCTCGCGGTAGCGACTCTTGGCGTTCTTGGCGATGTCGTGCTCCACGGCAAAGATCGACACGGTGTAGTCGCCCGAAACAATTACGTAGCCGTAGACGGGGTAGACGCCGTCGCCGGCTCGCGTGCGCTTGCGTGAGGCACACATGGCGTGCAGCAGCTGGATAGCCTTGGCGCCTTGGTTGTAGAACACAATCTCGAACTCGTCCGCGCTGGCTTTGCTGGGGAAGTAGGTGCGGAGGTGGAGGCAGGTGTTGAGGTCGCCGATGGTGGGCCGCTCGCGCTTCTGCGGCCAGCACCGCAGCGTGAGCTGGTGCATCCAGGCCGAGATGTAGAGTAGGTAGTTGACGGTGGAGAGGGAGCAGCACTCGCTCAGCATCGCGGCAAAGCCCAGCGAGGACAGCAGCACCGCCGAGATCGTCGAGAAGGTCTGGCAGCAGTCGCAGGTCAGAGGCGGCAAGATGGACTTCATGCGGCCCAGGCGGGCGTCGAACTGCGACTTGGAGCCTTGGATGCAGACGAGCACGTTGCGCTTGATAAAGTCCGGCTTGCCGTCCCGCACACACGAGATGTCGGTGAAGGCAAGGTCCGTCAGCTTGCCGCGCAGACGCGCCTCCCTCTCCTGTTCTCGTTGGAGACGCCGAGAGGCCCGCGCGTGCTCCTCCGGCTGCGGCGGCGAGGGAGAGGCGGAGGGCGGCTCGCTGCTCTCCGGTGGAGTGGTGTTCATAGCATGCCACAGATTACTCACTGCTGCACCGCCTGCGCACTCGCACAGGATCGAGTCACCACCACCACGACAACAAAGCAGCAACGGACACTTACAAGTGCAGAGACAGAGGACGCAAAAGCTGTGGATTCCTCTTCTCTGGAGAGCGCTGCTTCACAAGCTGCTCCTTTCTGAAGGCAGGGAGGATTAGTATGACCTGCACTGAGACGTCTATGAATGTGCGTGTACGCGCGTGTCTACATAGGGGAGTATGTGTGTACTCGCACTTCAACTTTGGTATGCGAGGCTGTGCAAGCGCAGGCGGAAATCTGAAGCCAAGGCGAACGCGTAATTCACCATGTGGACACCCACAGAAAAAAAAACCGACAATAAGGAGGAAGGACACAGGTGCAAAACACCGTAGCGCAAAAAGAAATAAAGACCGAGTTATAGCAAGCAAGTGGGAAGCGGAGAGCGGAAATGCACAAAAAAAAAACACTACATGTGTCAACAGATTGTGCTTCTGCATTGCTGCAATTGCGTAAGCGTTGAGGCAGCGGTGCCAACCCAGCACTAAACTCCCGGGACTGACAGCCGCTTCACACGCATCAATCGCGTCTCGCCTGCTTCTATTCCTTGCCCTCTGCAAGTGAGGCAACAGCAGCAGCATCTGAAAGCTGAAGAGGGCCCTATTCCACTACTCCGCCACGAATCCACGCTGAGGAGAAACCAGCAGCTTCACATCAGCGGCGACGCACCTGGCGAGAGTCACGTTTGCCTTCATCTTCCCCTCTTGCGGTGAAACGGAGAGAGCTTCGGTATCAAAGGTTTTCCTCTCCACGCACCATGGTCACAGTAGTCTCGTTCCTCGTCATCTTTCTGGTCTTGACGTTAAAAGGGAGGAGAGTAACAACACTGCCCATATGCAGATAAATCGGCTCTACACATGAACTGCAACGCTCCGCACACCATCACGCGATCATGCACACGCACACAAACGCACACGGACAGAAACAACCTGTAGCGACAGAGAGAGAGAGAGTAAGCATGTGCTCTTCGCTTCGTGCCCTACCTCCCTAGCCAACACCTAAAGCGTCCACACACACCAAAAGGAGTATCGCAGACGGCCGAAGAGAAGAAAGAATGGGAGAAAAACAACAACAACAACAACAACAGACACCTACAGAGAAGGGGATGCGGCTGTGCGGCTAGCGCGGGGCGCAGCCGTCAGCACCACAGCGACAGCACCAACAGCGAAAAGAAAAAAATAATACAAGAATTCCTACTTTGCACACAATGGTCAATGCGCATGCCGCCTCTACTTTTTGCCGCTGCCAAGGGCAACTTGGAGGCGGTCCGCAAACTGCTTATCCTTGTCAGAGCCTCCCTGCACGAGAACCGCCTTCGGGCAGGTCCAGTCCGGATCACCGACCACAATTACCGTCTCGGAGACCTGGATGACGCCCTCGTCCTTGTTCCACTCAATGAAGGGGTAAAGGCGCAGCAGCTTCAGGTAGGCGTCGACGGCGGCGATGGGCGTGTCGGACGTGACGTCGCTGAAGTGCTTCTTGCGGTTCGTCTCGGCGTCCTTGAGCTGGGTGGTGGCGTGCTTAAAGATGGACTTGTCGCGGCCGGCGTGCATCGAGGGCAGCACGTTGAAGCAGTCCAGCGCGGGTGGGAGGTGGGCCGACTCCTTGGCGTTGGAGATCTCGAACTCCTTGATGTACGGCGTGCGGATCATCTTGACGCTGCGCTGTCCGTCATTCTCCAGCAGCAGCACTAAGAGGCCCTCCTTTGGGTTGTAGGTGAAGATGGTGCCCTCCAACTTAATGTCGCCGACCAGCGTGAGGTTCACGTAGTAGCCGACGGCGTCGTCCTCCTTGATGATGCTCATTATGCAAAGAGAAAGGGGGCGGAGAGGCCGGCTGTGGACAGACAATGACACAAAGATATGCAGCAGCAATGAAAGGAAAACTCCTCTGCGGTGCGAGGGATGCACACGTATACTCCACTGTAGGTCTATTAGCAAAAATACCGGTGTGTGTGTGTCCTCGCGTTCGTGTGAGCGGGTGTGAAGGAGAGGAGGAGAAAGAGACAACAAAGCGAATGCAAACAAGAAAAAAGAAAGAAGAATCTGCGTGGCCGTAACGCAAAGTAAACAGACGCACAGATGGCGAAGGGAACGGTAGCAAACGATGAGGAGAGAGAGAGAGAGAGAGAGTGAGAGAGCAATCTAAAAAAAGAAAGAAGAAGGTATAGTAGCAGGAAACCACCGAGGAAGCTCGCTTGTGGTATCTTTGGTGTCTTGTTGCCCTTCTTTCGCACACAACAGAACGGATTGAAAACGCATTTTGTTGGTGAGATGGTGAGCTATTTCTTTTTTGACAATCACGTTGCACGAGACACGGAGCTGAAGGTGGCTGCATCACACGGATGGTCGTGCACCTTCAACAACGTGGAAAGCAGGCAACGACACAAAGAAAAGCCATCCACGACAACGAGGAGGCTGCGCAGGCCTTCGTCTTCTGATAATTTATGCCGACAAAACTTCTGTGACTCGACGAGAACGCACCGGAGAGCTTTTGAGTTCTCCAGTAAGTGTCTCCCACTATCTCTAAGCGCATTCCACACCTCCAAATAGACAGCTTCCCAGCACGGCTACCATGACGGACGTCGTAACGTGTCGTGCATAGAGCGACAGCAAGGGAATGAGAGAGAGGGAGAGAAAAAAAAAAGCAAACAAAAGAAAAAAAAGGGAAACGGTCACCACATCAAGACCGGCAAAGGAACAAATGGCCTCCACGCACAGCGACACCACATCACCACCCCCGCCTGGCATAGCACTGGCACCTCACTCCTTGCGGTGCAAGGGGAGCGTGCGCGACAAAAACGAAAACACCCCGGAGCTCAACTGACTGTGAAGAGTTGTTTCATTGAGAAGGCCTCAAGTAAACAAGGAAAAAAAAAAGGTGGACAAAAAAAAAGCGCACAAGAGACTTTATGTCTCTAAAAAGGCACACTCACGCCCTCTGCGGACCACAACGAAGGGGCGGTGTTGAGAGAGCAGAAAAGAGTGCGAACGGCGTCTGGGGCCGTGCAATCGGCTCTTTTACACAATGTACTGGTAGTCGCCATCCTTCTTCGCGTAAATGAAGACGTTCTTCGACTTGGCGTAGTTCAGCAGCTCACGCCCAGGCATGGTGCTTGTACCGAGGAAGCGGTGGGTAGGGACGGCAAAGATGGCCTTGTACTCGTCGCGGAGCTGGCGGTGGCGGTCGCCCTCAGAGGGCATCTTCGCAAACTGCTCTAAAAACTGCTGTATGCCGCAGAGGTTGTTCACGTTGGCGGTGGTAAGGGACGGGTGAAAGAAAAGCAGCGCTGAGGCGGTGGGGCATCGCATGGCACCGTCGAAGAAGATTGTGTTCGGCACCTTCATCGGATTCTTGACGTTGAATTCAGTGCGCATCTCGGCGTCCTGCGCCGACTTGAATACGAGCTTAATGTCGCAGGGATCCAGACAGTGCTCCATCGAAAAGGGAGACCCTGCACTCCCACAAATGGCCTTCAGCACCGCGTACGCGCCGTTGCTGCGTGCCTTTCGCGCCAGCAGCTGGTACTGGTACTCTGGCTTGTGATTCTGCACCAGCTCTGTCCACGAGTCCACCAGCTTCGGTTGGCCAACAGGGTGGAGGTGAGGGATCCGCCCACCGAACTGCTGCATCACGCTCACCTGCGGAGGTGTGATGACTTCAAAAGCGAGCGCCTTCGCCTCGTACGCGTCAAAGACACGATTGTGCAGCTTCTGCTGTGCGACGTTTCCAGACGCATCCCGCAGCTTCACCACTAGCGTCTGCAGAGTGGTATTCAGCAGCGCCATCGCGTCTCCCTCTCTCTCTTCCCTTCGCTCTCGATTTTCTCTAACTTGCCACGATGCCCCGACTGTATGGAGTGTACGGTGGGAGGTGAGCGAGAAAAATATGCTCAGGAGGGGAAGAAAGAGAAAGGGAGTACAGACACGCACTAAAAAATAATTTGATGAGTGTGCGAGAACCAAATAGTGACTGAATGAATGGAGTTGAGAAGCAAAAAGAAAGAGGAGAAATACAGGCGAGGTGAAGTCTAAGCGAGAGAGGCGAGAAAGAAACGTGCAATCGACCACATTTCACCAACACCACAGCAGGAGTAGAGCAACATTTTTGAGAATGGAAAAAAAAAACAGAAGAGGGAGGGCGACTGTGGACACTTACAAGTGTTGTTTTTCTGCGACGAAAACTTTTTACTCTCTTTTTTCAGCAGCGGGCTGAGGGGAAGAGAGAAACAGCTGATGCAGCAGAAGCAGCTCTCAAACGCGGAAGCGTCGGCGCCATGCCGCCTGCCAGCTAGAGTAACGAAAGAAGAGAGTGTCACCGGCACCTTTCTCATCCCACCCAACGCAGCCGCTGTCACGGCGTCTCCGAAATGTTTGACATAAAAAAGGGGGAAAGTGATAAGGTGCGCCACCGGAGCAGACTGGCACGGGCTGCCGATTCGCCACCGCGAAAAAAAAAACTTTTCACCCGCCTAAACCAACGTGCCCGCCTCTTCCTTTCTTTAACTTTTTCTTTGTCTAAAATAGCACAGCGCAACGCGACACGGCAAACAACAGCACATACAGAGGAGAGGAAAATAAAGCATCGAACAGAGTAAAGCGGATGAATGGTTTGAAGAGACAGTGGCCAACGCACACACGGATGAAACATATATAAAAAGAAAGAAAAGGAAGTTCAAAAGGCAGAGATCGCCCGCGGAACAGCTCTATGCAACTCTCTTCCCTCTCTGCACCGCGGGCCAGCTGCTGGCACTCCCACACACAAAAGAGCAGCGGCCAATTCTCTTCCTGTCACAGACGAAGCAGCTGCGCTCCCTCCGAGGTGGTGATGGCCATCCAGTCCTCGTTCTGCGGCCGGCGCCACGCCACGTTGTTAATGGGCACCTCGCAGTTGCACAGCATGAGAGAGAGTCCTCTCTCCGCACTCGCCTCCCACACACACACGACGCCGTCCTCGCCGACGGTGCAGATGTTCTGCGCGTTCTGCGGCGACCAGGCCATGCTGTTGACCGGCAGCTGGTGCAGCTGCGAGAGCTGCGAGGCCGGCACGGTCGGGTAGCGCATGTCGATCACCACCGCCTCCGGGCTGTCAATGCCAAACGTCGAGATGAAGTAGGGGTCCAGCTGGTTCCACGCAACGCGCAGCAGTGGTGAGAGCCCCTGTGTCTCGTACAGAATAGTGCAGTGGTCCATGTTGCGCAGGTCAAAGAAGCGGACGGAGCCGTCGGCGCCGCAGCTAGCGAAGGTGTGGGCTGACGCGAAGGCGATGTCGTACACGTCCTTGTCGTGCGCCACCAGCTTCGTCTTCTGCGTGCCCGTCTCGACGTCCCACAGCGTGACGGTGGAGTCGATGCTGCAGCACGCGACGGTGTTCATGTCCTCGCTGTTCCAATCACACGACGTCACCGGGGAGCAGAAATCGTTCGGCTTGGCGCTGTCAAAGACGCGCTTCATCGTCACCTTCGAGTCGACCGTCTCCAACTTGGCTGCCTGGTTGGCGTCACCGCGGATGGCGCTATTTTTTTCCGCCTTGGGCGGTCCCTCCGTAATCTCCCACAGCCGCAAGTAGTCGGCCGTCGTGATGACGACATCGGTTTGCAGGGGCCGCGGCGGAAACATCACCTTCGTGGGCGGGTAGCAGTGCTCCCATGTGGCGCGGCACACCAGCTCGCCGTTGTCATCGTTCTTCTCCACAATGTCGACATAGTTGCGGTAGTCCTTGATGTAGGACGAGATGGCAAAGCGGAAGGGCTTGTCGGGCTGGTTCGCCCACGAGAGACCATTCGCGACCCACGACGTCGCGTACGACGCGTTGCTGTGCTGCTTGCCGCCGTCCTCGGCACCCTCTGCGTGCTCCATGAGGCCGTACAGAAAAGAAGAAATAAAAAGGAAATAGGAAAGCAAAGAATGTGTGGAAGTCGGAATACACCCTACAACAAGACGGAAAGGCAACCACGCAGAGAGAGAGCGGGTGTGGATGACAGTCGTCTATGGAGTGGTCCGATACGAAGAAAAGAAGGAGGGGTCGGAGCGTTGTGGATACAGATGCAGGAAGGAGGAAAAAAAAAGAGTGTTTCTGGATGCAAATGCACCACCACTCTAACCGTGGAGGTTTCTACAGATACGCGAGTTCTTTAAAATTCGTTTGTGCGTGTAAGCGTCGCTGCGTGATGTGCTCAGGAGGCGACGCAGCCCAGTTCAATGAGGTAGCTTATAGAAGGAAGAAAGAGAGTGTGAGTGGGAGAAGTGGTGCAGCAACACAGACCTGGCAAGCACGTCCGAGAAGGTCACTCGGCTGGGGAACGAAAGAGAAAAAAATAGAGAATCACGACACCAACACATGCACAAGGAAAGAAGTCGGATAGCAGAAAACCCGTACGTGCATGCGGCACGGTGTTGAGAGCATCGATGTAGACTTGCCTCACGTGCAAATTAAGGGAACATAAACTACACTTTTTTCAAAAGGGCACCGTTCGGTGGGAAGTCACTCCACGCGCTCACCAACACTGCTTTCACACACCTCTAACCAAATGCTCACTTAAAGCAGCACTTGCCCTTTTTGTGTTTCGAACTCTTCATGTTCTTACGTATGTACATCCCTGAGATGCATGACGGATGCATGCATCCAGTACAGACGGCGCCAAAAAGGCCACCGCAGTCGCACTCATCACTCAATACTTCACTCACGTCCACACACACAATATAAAAAACAAAACGAGAAAAAAAAAAGGAAGCTGCCTTTACTAACACAAACACTTTCTCACAAGACTGTTTGTGTGCGTTGTACAGTAATAGGCTCTAGCGCTGCTCGTTGAGCTGCTTCTTGAGGGACTCCACCTCAGCACGCAGGCGGGCGTTCTCCTGCTGCAGTGCCTCGTAGTCCGCGGAGGAGGCACCGCCGAGGACGCGCTTGATGTAGTCCACCGGGTCCTCCGGCTTCTCCTCCTCTTCGTAGAGGTTCACGAGGACGCGGGTGAGGGCATCGACGACTTGCGTCGACTCGAGATACTTGCGGAACTCCTCCTTCTTGGCCTCGCTGGAGCGGTAGGACATGATGAGGGTGTGTAGGTGCGGAGGGCTGATGTATCTACAAGGAGGACGTGTGTGCGGATCTGGTTGTCAAGACACAGGTGGGTCCGAATTCTAAAAAGCAAAATGTTTTTTGGGTTTACTAAATATGAGTAGCTTCAGACAGAGACGCGTAAAGAGCACAAGCCAAGCGCGCAACAGAAGAGAGGACGGGAACTTAAAAATAAAAAAGTAGATGCATGAGTATGAGCGGGTCGAAGGATATTGCGGAAGAGAAGAAGAAGTCGACACCATGGATAAGTGGGCCACGTTTTCGACGCTCTTCTGTTCTACGGTGTGCAGTCTTTTTTTTTTTTTTTCAACACCGCGCCACTTTGTCGAAGCACCAAAACACAGCAGGAGCACATTCACCCGCGTGGCAAGGGCATAGCAGCTCACGTCGACATATCTTTTTTCGCAGTCTGCAAGTCTTTATTCACCACTGCAAACCGTCACAAGCAAAGAACTAATGAGCTGAAATGTGTCAAGAAATAAAATTCCCTGTTGTGTGCATGTGCTCTCAAACAGGGTAGAGGTAGGTGCTCAGCAGCGTCACGAAGCGCTCCCGGAAGGCGGCGTCGTCAAAGGAGCTCACCTGCTCGCGACCGCGCTGCTGGAAGTGGCGGTACTCGTCGCAGTGGATCTCGTGCAGGTCAAAAATCTTCACCATTGCCTCAGCGTACTCGTCCGGCGTGACAGCGAGGAAGCCCAAATCGTCCTTGTTGACGATGTCCAACTGCACGCCGCCGCTGCGGTTGGCCAGCGGGACGCACCCGGCCGCCATGTACTCCAAAATGACAATGCCGAAGTGTTCGTCGCGCATCGTGTGCAGCCCGATAACGCAACTGCCCAGCTCTGCCCGCACGTCCGCCACGGCGGCGTTCACGCGCAGCTCCACCCTGCCCTCGATGCCGAGCCGCGCGGCTTCTGCACGCAGGGCGGCCACCCGCTTCTCGTCCTCCGCGTTGCGGGTGCCGCCGATCATCACGAGGCGGACATCCGCCGGAAGCTTCGGCAATGCCCGGTGAAACGCAGTGAGCTGCAGCATGTGGTTCTTCTCTGGCCTGAACTGACCGACACTAACAATGGTGTGGCGCCGCTCCTCGGCGGACTTGCTGGCGGCGACAAAGCTGGTGGTGTCGCAGGGAGGAAAGAGGCGCACACACGTGCGGGGCCAGTAGGCAGCCTGCACGTGGTTCTGCGTCCACGAGGAGTTGGTCAAGACGACGTGCGGGAACCAGCCCATACCCCGGTAGAGCAGATAAAGCACCTTGTAGTAGGCCAGCTTGCCCAGTCGCAGAACCGGGTTGCGGGCAATAAAGCCGGCGTTGGTGTGGTCAGCCGACCCGCTGCGCACGCGCTGCGCCATTGCCGACGAGATGATGGGGTAGTGCGTGTAGGAGACAACCGTGCAGCCGGCCAGAAGGCGGAGGAGCGGGTAGACGAAGGGCACTCCCACCGTCTCCACAACTGTCGGCGTCATGGAGTTCATCACGGCCGCCTCCACAAAGAGAGCGGCGCCACCGTAAAACGTCTGCAGCAGCAGCGTGAAGTGGGGGTAGAGGCCGCCGTCGAGCCACCTCGTGTAGGCGGTGCGGAGGTAGACAAAGGTGACGGGCAGCGGCAGCCGCACGTTGAACTGATTGTCCACCAAACGCAGCAAGTGCTCATCGGAGGTTGTCGTCGAGGAGGGGTCTGTGGACTTGTACTCTTGCGTGAAGACGACGTACTGCCGCTTTACGCCCTTGGCGATGTCGGCGCGCTGGATGCCGTCGAGGGCGACCCACAGCACGCGCTCGCCGCCCCCGCCGGCGCCGGAGGAGGCGTGGAGGAAGCCGATTGTGTTCTTGGCGTACCCACGCGTGCAGGAGCGGCAGAAGACACACAAGGCCGCAACGATGAAGATGAGCAGCGTGAGCATCACTGTGTGTGTAGTCTGCGCTTGCGTGTATGCTGCTGCTAGTTGTTCTGGATTTGTCCGTAGCACGACTACAGAGGTAAGCCTATGCGCAACACAGGATGTGACAAGACGTTTGAGGAGTGAGTTGTAGAAGGGGACTGATCAAGAGGCAGCAGCAGTGCAGCAATGGTTGAGAACGACATCTATAAATATTACTCAAGCACGTACTGTAAGTGGGAAAGCGGGCCAACTACTTTGCGTGTATTTAGAGACAGAGATAATTGCTTTCGTTTTTTTTCTTTTTTTTTTAGCGGTATGCAAGGAGGGGCAATTAACAGCACAGTTGCCCAAACGTGAAAAAAAGAGGGAAAGAGCAAAGAGCGAGGATCACGTGCGAAAGGAAGGTGCGGTGACACACGACGACGACACCGCCCTCTCCGTCACCGCCACCCAACACCTGTAAAGAAGAAGAGCAAAGGGAGAAAGATGTCGCATTTCTCTGAATAACCGCAAAAGGGTACAAGTGCGTGTCCGTCTCTCGGTGCTTGACACATCACAACTGCTCAACACAACACACACACACAAGGACAGCGTGTCCTCAGCGCTTCTTAGAGCTGCTGGGCAAGGCAGGAGGCTGCTTCTCGTCTGCAAAGCCCCGCAAGAGCCCTCTGGGAGCTGCGCGGTTGACGTTGCGATTTTTCTCCGAGACGTGTGCCTCGACGCCCTGATCGTACGCACTCGCAGTACCGCGTGCACTCACCCGGCCCCACGTGATGGTGCGACTGGGATCCTCCGCCTTGCCGGCAGACGTGGGCACACTCCACTTTCGCAGCAGCGTCCGCCCACAGCGGCAGCGCAGCATGGCGCCAGGAGAGAAGAGAAAAAGGGGAAATAAAAAGAAAAAGCGAAGGCGGACGCTAGTCGCTCTTCCGCATGTGGCGGCGGATGGCGGCGCGCTCCTCAAGTGACACGGCAGATGCCACACGCTTTTTGGGTGCCTGCGACCACAAATACACAAACAGCCCGCCTACAAGGATGACGTGGACGATAACAAGTGCGATGGCGATGAGAGAGGCGGTGGAGTCGATGGAGAGGGGCATGGCGTGTGGTGCAACGTGCGCTGCTGGTAGAGTGTCGAGCAGAGTCCCTCTTATGAGAATAGCACCTACGGGAGAGACACAACAACCGTTCTTTTGCAAGTATTCTGTGTTTACGTTCTCGTAGGCGCAGCAGCGTGGGCAGGTGAGAGAGAGAGAGAGAGAGAGATGCGAGAGAGGTGCAGTTGTAGAGTGGTGCTTCGCGTCGTACTTGCGAGAAAGAGAGAGACTGTAAAGTTGCGAGGTGCGGCTTTCAGAACCACCAGCAACGATATCGTTCTGCCCTCGTAAGAACAAGAGCGAGTGCACCTGTGCTTCCCTGTGCTTCTCATTTTTCTCCGTAGAATACTCTCTTTTGCGTAGTGCCTCACAACGCCTCTGCTGTGAAGAGTTCAACTCAGGCAGAACAACAAAAAGAGAAAAAAAAATGGACCGGTTGTATTCTACAGGGAGGCAACAGATGCCACAGAAAAAAAAAAGTTGTGAAAGGAACAGCCAGAGAGAAACGCGGCAGAACCTCTCCGACTCTCTCCTGCTCCAACAAGCGGTACCGCATTCACAGCAGCCCCAGCAACGCTAGTGCAAGCAACGACAGCCACATAAGACGCTGCGTCGGCGGTGCCGGAGTCCCGCTGCGACCGAAGCATGGCGTCTTGTCGTAATCGTAGGCCGGGTCGCTGTCGTTGACCACCACAATCTGAAAGTCCGGCATGCTCTGCACAATCGCGGCGAGCATGGCTTGCGCAGGATCCGACGCATCCTTGAAGGCGAGCGACGGAATCACCAGCTCGTTGGTCGCCGTGCACGACGACGACGGCCGCTCAAACTCGGCGGTTGCGATGTTGAAGACAGGCGTGGCGGTGCAGGAGCTCACAAAGACGCCGCACTGCGCGTAGCGGGAGCCCTGGTCGCCCCAGAGGCCTTCGTTCGTCCCCGCCTCGCCGTAGAGGAAGGAGCGACAGATGCGCCACGTCTGCTCTCCCGCGACAGAGTTGGTGGAGGGCGGCACGACGCCGCCGTCGACCATGTCGCCCACGACGCTCTCGAAGCGGTACGACGGCTCGGCGGGGTCGCAGGGGAGGCAGAGGTACTGGCGAAGGGCGTAGAGAGAGGCGTATATGCGCTGGCTGCCCGGACCACAGCCCTGCCCGTTCGGGACGAGGCTTGAGTAGGCGGTTTGGATCTCCTGGTCGAAGCCTGGCAGGCAGCAGGCCTGGTGAGAGTGCATGTAGCACAGCTCCAGGCCGTAGGGGACGAGAGGCTCCTTGTTCGTCACAAAGCACTTGTCATCGGCCGCACGCGCCAGCGCAACGCACAGTTGCACACAGAGTAGCAGCAACACGCACAGACGGAGAGGCCGCATGGAGCTTTACTGCTCAATTACACTGTAGAGAAGTGGAGAGAGATAAGAGTTGTGCGTCACCAAACTAAGTGGCGAAGAAAACCAAAAGCGAATGAGAACTCGTGTTGTTGTTGACAATTAGAAAAGAATTTGATGAGCACGCGCTTCTGTACACGTGTCGGTGCTTCTCTGTTGCGGCGTGTAGAGCGAACTAGCCACACGTTGCAGGGTGAGCCGAAAGGAAGATATGAGAGTTTTAAGGTGCGTCTAAAAGACTACGAGGCAGTCGCCTCAACGAGCCAAACCACCAATTACCTATAAAAAAGGCTCTACTTCTCAAAAAAAAAAAAATGCGATTGCTCGTACTTTTTACAATCCTCCGGCAGCTCCGAATCGACTGCGCGGCGGGAAGGCGGCAGAATTCTGAAGAGCTCACCGCAGCGTCAACGCGCAGTTGTGCGACCGGAGAAGATGAAAGGAGGTGAGAAAAAAAGCGGAGAGGACTAGAAAACGTGCAGCGATTAGACCCAGTTGACTTTTCTTCCCGCCTGCCGTACGTTGGGAGTCACATAGCGATGCAGGAGTGCGGCACAAGCGGTCGCCGTATGATTCCTGTAGGTGAGGTTCGTTTTTCTTATACGAGACATGCGCGGACTCTAGTTTAGGTGAAAGGGAGACAAAGCCGGATGACACAGGTGCGCATCATGTGCATTCCAACTTAACGCAAGGTACATGTGCTATACTCACCCACGTGGCTCTGTTCCCCACGAAACTGGCGCAGATAATACCCGGATCCAGTATTGATTTTTAGAACCTCTTTTTTTCTTTTACGTCTTACTCGTCGCCTGCCGTTGCCAGCAAAGGTACTAACCGCCTTAAGTAGAAAAAAAACCTGAGAAGGCAGACTCAAGCTCCATCGCTTGCAGCCACACAGTCGATGCTCGCCACGCACACCCGCACCAACGCCACTCCGCACGCACACACTCTTCCTCTCTCACAGACGCATGTGGACGGCGAAGTGCTTCTTCAGACCCTTCCGCGCCGTGCGCTGCGCATCCTCGCTGGAGTCGGTCACAATTTCCAGCACCTTCTGGTGCTCCGGCGTGCTGAGCTCCTCGTCCGTCATGCGGCGAAAGAGAGGGGACTCGTCAAGGCACTGCACCATCCACTCCTCTAGCCCCTCCACGTCGGAGACGGTGTAGACCAGCCCACCGTGACGCAGCCAGTGCGCGTACTCCTGCACCAGCCCGGGCGAGATGATGCGGCGCCGGATGTTCTTGCGCTTCCAGTGCGGGTCCGGGTAGCAGAAGAAGAGGCGCGACAGCTGCCCCTTGACGAAGCAGTTGGAGCCGAACTTCATCACGTTCATCTGCTCGAACCAGATGTTGCGGTAGTGCTGCGTCGACGAGGCCGCGTTCTCCTGCCGGAGTGCGAGTGTCTTCTCCCTGGCGAACTGCACCACCTTGGGACGAATCTCCAGTCCCAGCATGCACGTCTGGGGGAAGAGCTCGCCCAGCGAGAAGAGCATGCCACCAAAGGCACATCCCACATCCACAAACTCCACCGTAGCCTGCGGCATGTCGGGGTAAAACTCGGCGTAGCGCTCGGCGTACTGCGCGGGGCACTCGGGGTGCACGTCGTCGTTCTCGGCGAGTGGGTTGCGGTGCGGACGAGTGCGAATGGGCAGCCGCGTCCACCGAGGCTGCTCAGGGGCGGCCATCTCGAGGGTGCTGTGTTTGTGCGTGTGTGTGATATGCGCCTTTTTAGGCGTCAAGAACTGCAGCGAGGAGAGCGAGAGCAAGAGGAAGAGGGAGAGAAAAATTAAGAGTTATAAGGAAGAGGAAAGATGAAGCGCCGGTCTATATGTTTTTTTTTTTTTTCGGCGGCCTCGATGTCTGCAGTGTGCAATCTGTTTGTGCGTGCTCTAATAAATCGCCGACCGGCTTCTCTGTCAGTGCACCATAACCAACAATTTGACTAGTAGCCATTGCCTTGATGTCTATAAAACCTGCTCTTTCGAGTCTGCTGCACAGCATCTGAATTAAATAAAAAAGGCCGAGTTTTGCGGCAATGGGCAATGAGGACAAGGAAGTCAAGATCAGACGAAGACACAGCGCACACCATCGCTCAGACATCTGTGTGGACAGCTGCCCGCATTTTCTCTTTCAACTGTGCGTTTTCGCGGATGAGCTGTTCCAGCTCAAGAGACAGCCGTCCAAGCACCGCGTCGCACTCGGCCACCTGCTCTTCGTGCCGACGCTGCGCCTCCGCGTTCTTCCGGCGCAGCCGCTCCGCCTCCGCCGCACTCGCACGCGACAGCGCCGCGTAGTTCTCGTGGAGCAGCGCCAATTCGTTGTTGAGGGCCTGCGCCGTTTTCTCGTAGGCCATCACTCGAGCCTGCGCGAAGCGCACCGCCGCCGACGGGGACGGGGCTGGCCGCACCGCCATCGTAGTTGCTGTTGCCTCTTGTTGAACTGGAGAAGCCTGCGAATGTGGTGCCGGTGCAGGCGCTGCAGGCGCAGCATTCGCGCTGGCGCTGACCAGCTGTGTCAGCTCATCCATGCGTGCCCGCAGACCGGCAAGTTCGGCGCCTTCGCCTGCAACGCTGAGCTGCATGTCCTGCACGCGGGTGGTTGCCTGAGCGAGGGCCTCGAGAAGGCGCGCTTTGTGTTGGAGCAAACAACTCACGGCGTCTGCGGAGGCTTCTGGAGGAAGGGAGACGGAAGGGGCAGATGTTGGCGGCGATGCCTCCGGGAGTGGAGGCAGGAAGTGTAAGCCGTTTCGACTGCTGCTGTTGCTGCTGCTGCCCTCTCTCTCCGCACTCAAGACAAGCCGTCTCAGCTGCGCATCCGCCTCCGCACGCGCCAGCAGGAGACTCTGCCGGCTCGCGGCGGACGGGGGCAGCACGGCCAGCAGCCCAGGCAGGAGTGCCCCCTCGAGTATCTGCGTGTAGTCGCAGAGATGGCGGAGGGCGGCCACCGTGGCGTCCATCGCTGTGGTCTGACCGGCGATTTGAGAGGTGAGGCGCCGCTCCATCAAGTCACGTTGCCGCTCCACGAAAACGCACTCGTCGATCACCTCAGCGAGGTACTGCTGGGTGCGACGCAGCTCATCAGCTGTTGAGCTGCTCATCCCTCTAAGTGCAAAAGTTGCTTGTTATGGTGGAAATAGCAAGCGACAAGATGAGCGCGTTCAATATTCGTGTGTGAGAGGCTCAGTGAATCTAAAGTCTCAAAATAAATCAGAAAAGATCTAGTAACAATGGTCAAAGGAGCAATGCAATTAAAATGTGTAAATGTTGCGTTGGTTAGAGCTGAGGGAGGAAAAAAAAGCAGCAAAGACGACGAACGCTGTTTTTGGGTTGTTGTTCAGCAGCCACCTGTTTTGTTGGCTCGGTGGTCCTGTTCGCCTTACCGTGCTCCGCCAGCCCCGTTAAACAGACACATCAAAGAAGAGAAAAAAAGTGCAGGAGTTGAGAGAAATGGCATAATGATGACCGTCAAGTCCACGCGGATACGTGATTGATGAGACGCACCCGGCAAAGAAAAACACGCTTCTCATACAGTTGTGCTTGGTAGAGGGTACAGCTCTGAAGTGCGAGCGTCAAAAAGCGAAGATCATCCAAACCTGGCTTTAACCGTCGATCAACTAGGAAAAATAAAGAAAGCTCTATTTTTCCTCTTTTTTTTTCCCAAATAGTAAATACAATGCCCGTTTATCTGGGGCAGAATTAAGAATCTCTGTGAAACGATTTACAGAAGCAGACACCATACGTCACCAATGCAAACACGTGCGGCTATTTGTCTCCTTTTGATCACCTTCATACCACTCTCATCGGCCTGGTGCCAAGCGCGTGTGCCGTTTGAGCTGCTCATCGATTGCCGTGGCGCGGCTAATCGGACCTCGCTTGCGGCTGATCACCGTGTCCGCTGTGTTCGACACCGTTGGAGCTGCACCGCGTCGTGCCGCGCCGCCAGCGGTGTGCAGCGGACCCTTCAGAGACTCCAGCACGTCCCGCATGTGGTCCGGGTAGCGCTCCACCACGTCGCTCGTCTCTACATGGTGCGTCATGACATAATCGTCCTCCGCGTTTGCGTCGCCACCGCTGCTGCCGGCGGTGTCGCCCGTGCCGCTCTCCAGAAGCGGTGAGGACGGCGGCTGCGTGCTGCGCAGGACCCTCCGCGGCAGCGCATCCAGTGTGATCTTGCCCAAGTTGCCCATCGTGAAGTCGTGCACAAAGAAGCGCTGCGCCTTCACCGGGTCGAGGTTGCCCATCTCTGTCTGCCCACTCGACCCGCTACGCTCGCAGATCATCGCCACACAGTCGTCGAAGCTGATCGGGACACGCGGCAGGTGCAGGCACTCCGCCATGTGCTCCGACGACCCGGCGGCGCTCAGAATGTCGTAGATGTACCGCGCCACCATCCCCTGCGGCAGCGACACGTCGTTCGTTGGAATGATGCCGCACGCCGCCAGCTTCAGCCCCGCCTCCTTCGTGAAGCAGCCGGGGAGGGTGAGGCCAGGCGTGTCGTACAACACAACCGGCGGGTCCTTCGAGAGCGGCACGAGCTTCATGCCGCGCGTCGTGCCGGGCCGGATGGAGACCGTCTCGGGAGCGCGGCTGCGGCGGAAGTCTTCGCGGTGAAACTGGTACTCGTGCGCCAGCCGCAGTGCGTTGATGAGGGTGGACTTGCCGACGTTCGGCATGCCGACAACGAGGCCGACGTGGGCGACCGTCTTGTAGGGTTGCGGCGGCAGCACGTGGGTGGTGAAGCGCTGCACCGCCTCGACGACGTCCTTCCAACACCGCTGCGCGCTCGTGAAGAGGGCAAAGGTGCCGCCGCGCTCATAGAATTCCTGAATGGAGCGGTTGCAGTCCTCGTTGGAGAGCTCCGACTTGTTGAAGATGACAAGGCGCGGCTTGCCGGCTGTGATGCGGCGCAGGTTTGGGTTCTCTGTCGTGAAGGGCAGTCGTGCGTCGCGGATCTCGAGGACAAAGTCCGCGTCCTTTACTTTCTCCGCGAGCATGGTGGAGGCGGACTGCATGTGGCCAAGGTACCACGCTGCGCCTTTCTCATCGATGTCGACGAAGGCCTCACGTGACATCGACTTCTTTGCGGAGCCCTCCATCGAGCCTTTATAGGCGCTGAGGGTGCGCTTCACCTTGCGCATGAAGGCCGGGTCGAAGACATTGCATCGTGAGAGAGTGGTGCGCATCGTGGTAACTTTCTTTTAGCAAAGTGCGAAAAAAAAAAGAAATGCACCGCTTTTTGTGCGGCAGGAGCGCCAAAGGAGTTTCACCAGTTGCTATCAGAACAAAAATCGCCGCTTCACACTACGGTGGATGAAGGACGCGAGCTTGTGCACGCACTCGCACGCCGCTTGTCGACTTCCCTTCTGTGGTCTGCTTACCTAGTGCATCGCAGGAAGAAGTGCACACAGCCATGAAATGTTGCCGCGATGAGCACGCGCACGAGAAGCAGAATACCAGCGAAAGTTTGACAGAAGAAATGAGCGTAAAGAAAAGAAGAACGTTCAGTTTGTGCATGGACGCAAACACGGAGGTCGCAGATTGGTTAGGAGAGGGTTGCCTGTTTCCTCTCACACACCAAAGTCATTGCAGGTTGTGTATCCCCGTCACCTGAGCCGCTGTCCTGCCCAATTCTTGCGATTTCGAGCCAACGCGAAAAGGTCAGATGCAGTTGTACTCAGAACGCTACGATATCGTTAAGTGCGCGTACACGCACAGAGAGAAAGGCACAACAGCCGTCCCACACGAAGAGAGAGAGGAGATATCGTGGCTCTCCCTACTTGCACGGTAGAAAGCGACTTTTTTACGCCTGTGGCTCATTCACTGTGTCCTTTGTGTGCTGCATTTAAGTTTGCAACAAGAGATACAATTTGAGGTAGTTAACCACCACCGAATAATTACTCACCCAACGCGAGTATTATGTTTAAAAGGACAAAAAAAAAAGAGAAAAAGTAGAACCACAGCATCCAACAGCCATGCCAATCACTCTCCCTCTGCGTTTACATCCATCTCTGGTGCGGAAGCGATACCCGTAACCCTCCAATAATCTTAGTAAAACCAGCGAGGTGCTGGTGTGTACGCAGTCACAGTCCTATCTGTAACGTATGGGAGAAAAAGAAAAACACAAGTTGTTCAAAGATGAGAGGGCGAGGTAAGGAAAGGTGCGGCGGTGAGCTTTGCGTCGATAAAAAAGGAAAAATGATTTGCTCAACAAAGCACAGCACAACTCGAGGATGGAAAGGGACGGATGCATAGCGCAACAAACACACACGCATACACACAGGCGGTTGAGTTTAAAGAGATGAGAAAAAAGCGAGGGGGCTGAACAGATTGCGGCACTTTTTTTGTTAAGAATCCTGGTGCAATCGCACAGGACGGCAAGAAGGTAGAATCAAAAATCAGCTAAGAAGAAAAAAAAAAAAGAAGACAGTGAGAACACAAAATAAATTAGAAGAAACGCGGAGAAGCACACGGAGGAAAGAAAAGAACAAGATAACGAGACTTAAACAGGAAAAAAAACCTCTTTCGTTTTTTGACCACGAGAGGTGTGGCTTGCGCTGACGCTAAATAGAAACAGAGATCACAAAGGAGGGGTAAGAGAAATGGATGACGTGGTCGGAGAGACGAGAGAACACTAAACAAATAAGAAACCACATGCAGGTTTGCACCTGTCATCACAAGAGGAAGATCCAACCCGAAGAAGAAGAAAGTGAACTACGAGAAAAAAAGATGAAGAATAGAATAGGGCAGACCAGCGAGAATAAAAGCTATCAAAAGTAGAGATGCTTTTTTTTTGTTTTAGGTAGTAAGTGCTGATCAAATAGAGCAAAGGCTCACAGAAAAAAAGGTAAGGAAAAAGAAAGAGCACATAGATACACCAGAGCGTGAGGGGGCGACAGAAGCATGCAGGCGGCCCCCGAGAGGGGAAAGAGACGAGGAAGCATTAGGAGCCTAGACTGTCACTTTCGTGCCATACCCTCCCATTGTAGAGAGAGAGAGGCAGTGGTCACCACGTGGGAGCCGCCAAGACAACAAAAACACAAGAAGCAGAAGTCACTCACCGTCTCCCCTTCCGTCTGAGCCACCGTGCCCCATCTGGTGACCAACCTACCAGACACAGTCCTCAACACAACACTTAGAAAACAAGAGAGCTGACGTAAATAATAGGAGTTTAGAAAGAAGAGACAGTAACAACAGTTGCGGTGCAACACGCGCGTCGAGACACCTTAGTTGGACTTAATTTCGCAATTAAGGCATTCGATTCATGATAGCGCCAGGTGCATTGGAAAAAGAGAAAAAGTCAAGCATTCGAGCACATTTGTAGGGAGAAAGAGAAAACAAAGATTTACGTAAGGTTGTCGGAGGGCCCGACCGTATTGGCTAGGAGAGAGTTCGCGTCTTGGATATTGTCGATTTAGAAAACTAGATAGAGAGAGAGGGTTGTGTGGGATTGTGTGTGGTTAGTGGTTTGCCGTTGTTCAAAAATGTCAGATTCGGCGGGAAGTCACTCTCTGGCCCTGGCTTTACTGCGTAGAATGAAGGGAAGTCAGAGAAAGCGAGCCCAGCTGACTTATAATTACACTCAAGCAAAAAAAAAAAAATGCGAAACAGAAAATAGAACCCCAAGAAGAGAAGAGACCCTCAGAACGTGAGATGCGTGTGAAAGAAAGAGGCAGAGGGTGGTACACAAAGTATGTCGAAGTGACAGAGTGAAAAAGAAAGGGAACATTAGGCTCTTATTTGAGTCGTAGAACGGAGAAAAAAAAAAGCGAGCATGATCAAAAGGAGGAAAACGGCAACAAAAATAAAGACAGTAACGAAGGAAGAGAAAACAAAAAGGAAAAGGACGAAGGGGAAAACACAGCTGGCAGCGCCGTCAACGCCAATTAAACGGACGCAGAGACACACAAAGAAAAAGAAGAGCACATGCCACGCGAACCTTACCCCGCAAAACACCGCGCGTCAAACCCACATCTTTATGTGCGATTGAGGCGAGCTCAGGAGGGCGAGCGCGGAAAAAACACCCGAAAAAGAAAAAAGTAAAAAAAAAAAGAAGACACGCGCTATCTCCCACGGGGTCTGTTACTTTTTTGTGTATGCTCCAGTTGCAACTCACGCGTACGTGGCACCCTGCATGGTTCCTATGCTTCCTCGTCGTTTTTTCTCATCACCGCGTTCCTCAGCAAAGCAAAGCACGCCTCCTCGTCCGCCGAAAAACTACGGTGGTACAGAGGGGGCTGTTCCTCACAATGCGAATACGAAAGAAAAAAAAAGAGAGTGAACTTTTTTTTTTCTGAAGTCTCCCTTCAGGCAAGCAGATCAAGAAGGAAGCGACCCATTAACAGCAAAGCTCAATGCCTTCGCGTCCGCCTCTTCTTCTATCTTAGGGTGATGCTGTTCTTCACGACACGTGTCGCGCGCACTCCTAAGGACATCACCCGGCGGTGCTGCGAGGTACTCTTTTCGATAGCGGTGGTATTGTACTGCGTCCTGTCCCTTCCACATAAGGCTGCATTTGGCAGCAAACAGACAACAAAGCGAAGGAAAAAAAAAAGTGTGTGAAGTGTGGGCGCGGGAAGGGAAGGGCGATGCAGCAAACAGAAGGAAAGGCACGGAGAGAAGCGTCAGAAGAAGAAGTGCAGAGACTTCACAATTCTAATGAGGGGTCGTGGCAAATAGACAAAGAAACAAAGAAGTGGTCACACCTAGAAAAAAAAAAGAGATTGCTCTGCTTCAGTTAAGGGCACACAACCACATACGCGGCAAGAACGAGAGAAAAATCTGAGAGGTGATCGTGTTTCGCTCACCCTTCACTTTATACGTACGCTTTCTCGAGAAGCAGCCACCAGCATACTGGAGATAAAGGGTAAGGGAAAAGGTAAATGTGAGAGAAAGCGAAAAAGCAAGCCGCAGAAGAGCGTGACCGGCAACGAACCAGATGAAAGAGCACGCTAAAAAAAGATACGCAGGTTATGATTCTTATTTTTCCCTTTATCTCAGACTTTCAATCAGTGTGAAATTGACATCATGTCGACACCATTCGTCCATTTCCCGGTCGTTGCGCACGAAGCGTGCAGCAGAAGAGGGGAAGCAGCAGTGATGAAGAAGAGGCAGATAACGGAGGAGGACATGTGCGCTGTGTGGTTGTGCGAACTGGAGAGTGGGTGAAGGCAAGTAAAAAAAAAAAGATAATAAACAGAGAACGAAAGAGGTAGCACCTTCGTACACTTCTTTTCAAGATTTCATCGTCTTTTTTGCAAAGGACACCACAGCATAAGTAAAACTACTGTTTTTCTTATTTTTCTTTTTAAGAGAGATAGGAGATGACACAAACAAGAATAGCGTAAAAAAAAAGGGTAGAAACACGCTTCGGTGCCTCCCATCCCTCGCACCCACTGCGCTACAAAAAAATAATGATTAAAAAAACCGCTTTTTTCTCCGCGGTGACGTCGCAGAAAGTCGTGCGCACTGCATGGCGCTGCACGTTCCGGCTGACATACATGCACGGGTTCACGCGCCAGCCGTTAAGAGAAAAAAAAACACAAAGAGAGGCTGGGTGGAGCCTGAGACGACAGAGAAACGAGTGTTTAAACCCGCATGCATTAATAGAGGAGAAAAGGGATAGAAAAAAAATGAACAAGGAGACGGAAGACAGCAACACGGCTCACCACCTAGCGCCAACGCCGAAGGACAAAATAAAGGAAGACACAACGAAAGAACAAAGGGAAAAACACACGAGGGGAAGAACAATTCAAACAAAAGAAAAGAGACTAATAAATTAAGTAAGACTTTAGTCGTGGAAGAAGACAAAGAAATATAAAATAGGTCACAGCGTGGCGAAGAGGAAGCACAATTCACAGAAGAAAAGAGATATTAGAAGGAGAGAAAAGGCGTACCCTGAAATGGAAATCGGCTCTAAAAGAGCGGGACGGACAACCTGAGGAGAGGGGAAAAACAAAAACAAAAAAAAGGTCGAAGATATTGGTGTTCTTGAGTTATAAGAAAAATAGAGAGGGAGAACAGCCCTCTAAAATAACGTGGCAGCGGTGCGCTTGAGTCACTCATTTTAAATTCGATAGTGACCCGTCGTAACAAGTGTCAATGCGGGTGGAGTGCGGCGACTCTCACGCGGCCCGCAAGCGGTAAAGATGATGTACGTGGCAATTGCTTTACTGCTGCTCCTCGTTCTATATGCTTCCTTTTTTGATGTTCTTCGCTTAACAGAGTTGCTTTCCATAACAGGGAGAAAAAAAAAGAGAAGGATCTGAGGAAAGGGAAGAAGGAACAAAACTAGAAAAGCCTTTCCCTCTGTGTTTGTGGGTGTGCGTGCATGGGCTTTATGACAGTGAAACGAAGTATTCTACACTACACACATACACACACACACACACACATAGAGAGAGAGAAAGTGAAATGAGAGAGAAAAGCTTCTGTCCTTTTAACGCCATTCCAATTGAAGCCGTTAAGCGGAAATCCACGAAGCAAAGACACGTAATTACAGACCCGCCCGCACGCGTTTATACACGTAGAGGTGCGAAGACACATGCACGGAAAACTTATAAAAGAAGTTATAATTTTTTTTTTTTACTGTGGGCTCAGCGCCACACAGTCGCCGCAGACGGACGTGCATCCGCGACGGCATTTAAAATCACTTGCTGAAGAAGCCGTGAAAGTGAAGTGCATGAAGAGAAAGTACGAGCAAGAAGAAAGGAGGAAAAAGAAGACAAAATAAAACTTTGGGTGTGCACGCGTTCAAGAATTGGGTAATCGGAGTCCCGGTTGCACAGCAACAAACGAAAAAGAGAAGAGGGAGAAAAGAACAGAGGAAAGGCAACACTGGAAAGTACACGCGTCCCAGCCGATTGACAACCGATAGCACGCCAAAGAACCTAACAAAGCAAGAAGCGATGACAAGAAAAATAGTGAAGCCTCGGCTCCTTCTTGTCGCAAGAAGCTACCCCGTTCAGCTTACTTGATCGCCTGATGACAGTGGTAGGGAGAGCGTGCATCGGTAAAGCTCGGATAGAAATGGAAGAAAAAAAAAAAGAAGCGAAGGCGCGAGCGTCACTGATGCACTGGAAACTTTTGGAGGCAGTAAGGAAAAAGAACCTGTGGTTTTTCCTTAACGCGAGTAGCGGATACAAACAAGGCATTGGAGGGGACGAGAAGTAGAAAAAGAGATGCGCGAGGTGGCAGAGAACCACCAAAAGTTTGGTATTTGGAAGACACAAGAAAAGGAAAAAGGGTGAGGGAGGAAAGTAAAGTTTTTTTTCCCCTTTCCAGACAAACAAACAAGAACTGACAGATCCAACGCACTAGTGGAGTGTGTGTGTGTGTACAGAGAAACAGTTGCTTATAGAGAAAGGGGGAAAAAAAGCTTATCAGCTCAAAAAATAAAATGATAATAAACAGCATATGTATATATATATATATATAGACGGCGGATTCTTCGTAGCTGTGCAGAATAACGATAACAATCACACCATCAGCGAGAGACAACGAATGCAATGTGGCAGAAGAGTTTATGTAGGCTTGCATGTGTGTGTGTAAGTGTGTGTGTGGGCGGGCAGTTTTTAGAGTGAATGGCCAAGAAAAGACAGAAGAAAATACAAGAAGAGAAACAAACACATACACACCGCTACGACCACCTCGGACTCGGGAGAGGCGAAGTGCGTAAAGAAAAAAAATGACAGAGCTGCAGTGCCCGTCCCATCTGTAAAACATTGTGAAATGAGGGGACACGATTGCCGGCGCAAAAAGACACGAGAAAAGTAACGGAATGGAAAAGAAAACAACAAAGCTCTGAGCGAGACCGCCTCGGGCACAGACGAAGCGGAGTGCGAGGTGTCCGCGTGCACAACATCACGTGACGACGCTCGGATGAGACACTCCGTGGAACTCCGCCATTCTGGTGCCGTTCACCGCAGCACCCTTCGCAGTGGCACCGAAACGCTGCTGCGCACCCACGCTTATACGCACGCACCAGTGAAAATAAATAACAAGAGTCTGTTTGACGAGTTTGGAGGGGGAGAAAAAAAGCGCATTTAACAAGTTGAATTCAGCAACCGAACAGATGCATAGACAACAACAAGTGTCAAAGAGGGTGGGGCACCACACAACATGCAACGGCTACACCAGAAAACGCGAAAAGAAAAAAGAAAGTCGAAGTACGTCAGCGTGGCGATTGCATAAAAGCCTTCTCGAAAGCGCTAGGGCCTAACGCTGAATAGGAATAAGGAGGATGGTGGACACGGAGCAGCCCTATCGTTGTCAAGCAACACCGTGATCACTCTTACCAGTACTCCCCTCAGCATTGCCGTTCCTGGCGCTCCACTACTTAGAAAAGCCGCGCCTTTTTTCCCCCGTTGCCTTACTGTTAGATGAAACACTACAATAAAAAAAAAGTCGAGAGAAAAAGAAGACACAACTGGCATATCCGACTATCGCTTCACTACAAGAAGTGAAAAACAAAAACAAAAAAAGGACGGAGAATTCTTTGTTCTCTCTTTCCTTGCTTTACGGACCGAGGCACCACACAGCTTTTTTTTTTATTTGCATTTTACACAACCTTTGCGTTTGTGCCGCCTCGCCTCTTGTGTACACCGCCTTCCTGATTGGCGATCTCCAACTCGACTAAAAGAAGGAGACGTTTCGTCTCCTTTTTTTATTTCCATGTTTCTAGGCTGCAGGCACACACACACACAGACACACACACACACACAAAAACGAATACCAGCTAACGTACACTCGCTCGTTTTTTTTTTTTTTTTTGACGCTGGCTCTGCGCCGCGCCATCCCTCATCCTCTCTCTTGCACGCGGGTGAGGAAGCCGCACAGCACATTTTTATGTTTATGATCGAGGAGGGAGTGGTGACGCCGGAAAAAAAAACAAATCAGGTGGCAAGATGCCAGTGCATTGGGGAACAAGAAAGCCGTAGCACAAAATAAAGAATAGAGGAAAACAGACGAAGGAAAGGAAAAAAGAAGACAAAGAACGCAGCTAAACCGATAACGTGCAAAACATATAGTAAAAGCCCAATCCTTCACATACAGCCACAGACGCAGAGAAAAATTAAGAAAGAAAAGAAATGAGAAGTAAAGAAAAAGTTGAAAGGCGAAAATCACAAAACAGCAACAAAAGAGCACTCTTACTAAGAAACGCAGGCAGTGGGGAGGCGTCGAGAGTGTCGAGGGCAGCAACAATAACAACAACAACAACAAAAATAATTAATTTCCACGAAAGACAAAGGCATAGGGCGGATTGCTAGAGCAAACGTGTATGCTGATCCACCCTCTGACGGGCACAGAACTCGAAGGAATGTAGGAGGTGCAGTGACCACGTTATTGGAAATGCAGAGAAAAAAGTACGATTCAGTGAGTTTGCTGATACACGAACACAGTTGTATTCCAGCCCAGAGCACGACAACAAGGGGAAAGGAGCTGAGCACATGATGGCGCGTGTAAAGAAGAAGGTTTAAAAAAAAGGTATTGCATTCACACAAAGGGGGGAGAAAGGGGAAGGGGCGTACACAAAAAAACAGTGGAGAAAAACCCACACAGACATTCACACAAAGGGGGACGAGAGCGAGACAGAGAAAAAAAGCACAGCGGTGCTCAACATCACGGCGACACTTCAGAAAAGAAAAAAAGAGGAGCGATTATGCACGAAAGAGAGAAAAAAAAAGAAAGGAGCCGCGTAGTGCGCTGTTGAGGCTGCTCTGTAGTGCCTTCGTTAAAAAAAAAAGAAGGCGGAGAGGAAGAGACAAAAAACAAACAAATCGGAAAAAAGGCGGCATTATTTTGTCTTTCTCTCAAAAAAATATGTTCACTGTCCGCACCTTCGAGTATTTCATTGTTGTCCCATGAGGGGTTTAGTGTCTGTGTGTTTTTTCTTCCGTGTACATGTGTGCTGGAATGCGAGCATGCGCCTGTTGAGGCGCAAATACTTCTTCTGTTCTTTCCTTTTTTTCATCTCGAAGTGAGCAAGTGAAAGCGCTGAGCTCATCCTTGGCTTTTCTTGTTTTAGAATATTTTTAGTCGCCGTTAAAGGCGGCTCACTTTCACAACGTAAAGAAAAAAAAGAAAGGAGAAAGAGAGAGACGAATATATTGTTTGTTTTTGTTTTTGGTTCGAAAAATTAGCGAGCCGTTTCCGAAGTGCAGAATTGTTTACTCCCCTTTTAAGAGATAGAGGATGAGAAACGAAACAAAGTAAAAGAAAGAGAGAGAGAGAGAACAAAAGAAACACGAATAGATACCTTAACCTTTAAAAGCTCCATGGTTCGGAGAGGATTCGTTTCATGTGTATCGTTTAATGGGGAAAAATGGAGATGATAGGGGAGGGAGAGAAATTAACATTCTCGCTGACCGAAACGGGAATGGACGCCGATGGACGTGCAGTAGTAGGAAGCTCAAAAGATACAAAATTTTAAAATGGAAAAAAAATGTCGTTGGATCTTTGGGGAGAAGAAAACAAGAAGGAAGGAAAAACTACATGGTCATAATAAGAAACAAGCAAAGTACAAAACAAAAACGACAAAAAGAAGCTCAGAAAGTAGGAGAAAAATAAAGAGAAGGGAAAAGGACGAAGAATTAAAAAGACTAGTGCGTGTTTTCCTCTTTTCTTTTCGCATGCAACTCTTGCCCGAGTTGGACCTCCATGTGCAATTTCCACGCCCTCCGCGGGGTGCCGAAACGGGAAAAAGAACAACAAAAATCCGCCTGGGCGAGGGCAAAGGACGCAACTGCAGCGAAGAGAGACAAACCGGGGGGCAAGAGAGAGAGAGAGAGAGAGAGAGCACACGGCAAGCGTGGCGCACGGGACTCAACAAATCTAATCTGGAAAACAAGAGCATCGAAAAAGAAATAAAAAGGGAGAAAAAGAGGCGTGTCAACGTCGATGACAACGAGCATAGGTGCAAATAATAATAATAATAGAAAAGGAAACACAAATAACGCAGAGAGGACGCTTTGCGCCTCAGCAGAAAGGGAGAAGGAAAGAGGAACGGAGAGAGAGAGGAGAACGCAACACGACAGCGACGTGCAGCGTTTCAGCGATACGTGCCACCACAGCCAGCCGTTGGAGGGCAGAAATAGCACCAGAGGAAAGAGGTGCGAAAACAGCAAATGGGAGAAAGAGGGGAAAAAACAGCGGAGAGGTAGCGGCGAAGGCTCCAAGCAGTCGAGGCCGCAGACAACGACGAAGAGCGACACCTTGCACGAAGAAATAGCAAACAAGAAAGAAGAGAACCCTCTTTAGCTGTTGAAAGAAAAGGCGCTGACAAAAAAGAGAAGGAAAGACAAAGAGAGAGAGAGAGAGAGAGAGTCGAGGAAAAGGCACAATACGCAAGAACGACGAGGCTTCCCTCACCCTCGACGCTCTCCACCGATTTCTCTCTTTCCCTTATTGTGTTTGTGTGTTTGTGTGCGTGTGTGTGTATTTTGGCCCTTAGCAACTCACTATGTCAAGCATCGATTCTTCTCCCCTACGACAAGGAACGGGCAGAAAAAAGCAGAGCAGCCACTGAGATGACTCAACACAGCCGTTACCGAAAGCCGCAGAGAATTTCCCTACTACTTCGTTGTGCTTCGTGTCCAGTGCGCTCGTCCCTCTCTCAGATGCAACTACTGCGGGTGAATCTGGAAGTAGAGCTGGTTCCCGATCTGGTGCTGCTGCGAGTTCCGCTGCTGCTGCTGCTGTTGTTGCTGTTGCTGTTGCTGCTGCTGCTGGTGCTGTTGCTGGTTGGGGTACTGCTGGCGCTGCTGCTGCTGCTGCTGCTGCTGTTGTGGGTGCTGCTGCTGGTGGTGGTGCTGGTGAGCCTGCTGGGGATGCGGCTGTGGCATCATCGGTGCGTTGGTGCTCTGGTAGTAGGTGGCCGTCTGCATGGACTGCATCCCGGGCGGGAAGACGGTGGTGGTGGCCTGCACCGGCATCTGTGCCGCCAGAGGCGCGTTCGAGTAGAAGGGGAACTGCGTGGTGCTCGTGTTGGGGGTGTTGTTCTGGCCAGAGAACATCGACGACGCAATCGACTGCGGGCTCTGCTGCATAAGGACAAGCGGCTGGAAGGTGTTCACGGCGTTCTCGTGCGGCATCGCCGGGCCGCGAACCATCTGCATTGTTGGAGTCGGCGGCATGGCGGAGAAGGAGAGAGTCGTGGCGATGCTGCCGTCGGGGTTCAAGTACTCAGGCGGTGGCACGGCAATCTTCATGTAATCTTGCGGGCGGTAGACGGGGGAGCCCGAGGCGTGCAACTCCTCCAGCTGCGCCTGCGTGCCGTGGAAGAAGCTGCATCGGTCGCGCAGGCACTTGCCTTGCGTGAAAAAGGTGCACACACTCCACGGCACGGGACGTGTTTCGCCGTTGGCGATGTGCATGTAGGGGCATGTTGGGGTGCGGGGGCAGCGCGAGTTGCAGAGGTAGTCGCGGCAGATAACGCCTTTGTTGCGCAGCAGCTCCGAGATCTGCTGGCGGCGCTGATCCGCGCTCCACTGCTGCTGCTGGAGCTGCGTCTGCTGCTGCGGTTGATGAGCCATGGCGAGACACAGTGAAGGGAACACGAGAAAGTTGCGGCGGCGGGGAGAGGACAGGGAAGACGCCGTTCACTGAGAGCGGCAACGACAGCACCAGAAGCGGAATAAAAAAATCGAGAAAAGGCAGAGGACTACCGAGGTGAGAGACAAATTCAAACAGCAAACGGCGCAGACACGCAGCGTGCGAAAGCCCAGAGAAGGGAAAAGTAGGAAGAAGAACCACTGCGCAGCTACGAAGCCCGCACCGTCGATCGCGATCAAGTCAAAGAACAATACGGTGTCTTCACGCAGCTCCGATCGGAATGGATACTTAACCGTCTGCAATCAAGCGGAAGAAAAGGGTAGTTTTAGTGCTCGCAATAACCGATGAGGGGTTCTAAAAAAAGAGTAAGGCGAGAGAATAAAGGAAAATTAAAAACTGATGCTGCGATTCACGGAGTGTCTCAAGAAGAAATTCCCCCTTGCAACTCGACTGCTGGAAGATACAAATCGCGGAGGAAGAAAGCAAGCCACTTTTACCCTTGAGCTTATAGCGTGGCAGAAGGAAATCAATGAAAAAAAGATGTCACCTACAAAGAAACAAGGATGTGAGCAACAAAGAACAACACAGGAAAGAACACACGAAATCACAGACACGGAGACTTGAGAAGAGGAAAAAATGCGTTGAGTATCTCAAAACAGCAAATGAAGCGTGTAAACAAATCAAAAAAGAGAAGGCGTCTCTGGCGTAGGGCACAAATAACAGGAGAGAAGAAAGACGTGAGGAAGTGTTGTACACCTTCGTGACTCTTATCTTGCAGGTTCGCTGCGTGTATGCGTGCGTTTGTGTGTGTGTGTGTTCAAGGCACTAAAACACAGACACAAAAAGAAAAGACGCAGCGGAGGTGGGGTGGCGGTGGACCGTTCGTGAGCAGTTACTTAGTTGTGTGCAAAAAAGAAAAAAAACTCAGGGAGAGAGAGGAAGACAAGGAGAAAAAATCCAAACGACGTTTAGATAAAAGAACGTGTGTGAAAGAGAAAGAGAAAACAAGTGATTTCTTTGAGCGGAGAAAGAACTTGTGTGAGAGAGAGTGTGTGTGTGCCAAGAAGAAAGTTAAGAGCTTCGAGCACAGCTAGTAGAAAAAAAAAGAAAAAAAAAAACAGAGAGGAAGAAAGAAAAAGGCAAGACAGATAGAGAGACGTGTATTCGCTTACCTTCCAAGTGCGTCTTTTTCGGAGCGTCGGTATCGCTGAAAATCTCTGCGGGCAGCTTCGCAAAAGTGATCGCAGTGAACGAAAGAGAACACCAACGACAACAAAAAGACAGAGGGAAGAAAAAGAAAGAAAGCGCGCACTCGTAGGAAAGAAGCAACACTTCAGACGAAAGGGATAAAAAAGAGAGAGAGAGCCAAAGCGAAGCACAGCGAGATAAATAGAATAAAGCGTTTACAAGAAAAAAAAAAGAGGGAAGAAGAAACAGAATAGAAGTGTTTTTTTTTTTCGGGAAATCGAGAGATAAAAAATAAGAAAAAGGTCTCGGGAAATATGGCGTTTAAAAAAAAAAAAAAAAATACCACAGGGCCAATAACGAAGAAACGGACTAGAAGAAAAAAATATGAACAGAAACCAAAAAGGTGTAATTTTTAAAAGTCTGGTTTCAAGAGAGGGGAGTTCAATATATATATCTTCTTTTGTTGAGGTTTCTTCCTATTTCGATAAGGCGATGTCGGATTGCTTTTTTTTTTTCTCCTTTTTCTTACGTTCAGGTGGAGGACAAACAAAATTGATCTTTTTTTTTCCGTGGCGGGAAAGGTGCGCCGACAGCGGAGAAAGGACGTAATTGAGAAAAGGTTCGATGCGAGAGAGAAGGAGGCCAATATGGAAGAAGAAGTAGACGGGAGTGCTTTTGATCCACCAGTTTAATGCGTCATACAAACACACACATATAATCAGACATTAACCTCGAAGCGCCAGAGTGCACTCCACGGCTTGAAGCAGCGTCACCATTGCTTCCTTCCCCTTTGCACTAAGAACTACGGACAGTGAAAAAAGAAGCTTGTGCCTGTGTGTGCTTGTGTGTATTAGTGGGCAGAGAGCAGCGATGCCGCATTGCGCCGCCACACACGTACGTCTGTTCTTTTCTGTTGTTTGTCTAGTTTTGATTTTTGTGAGGTATGGTGACGAGGGCATCGACTGCCGCAACGATTGTGGAGAGCATGCAAAAAGCAACGACAGCACCCTTAAAATGGGCCAACAAACACCCACACACACAGAAAATAAAAAAAGAAAAATGACTAGACACTCTCCATTGCGTAAAGATACGCCGTCGACGCTGAGAGAATGACAAGGTTGCTGAGAAAGCGGTGGCGGTAGCCGGCGTAGTACGACCGCCCAAAACTCGGCGCCTTCATGGGCTTGAAGAGATCGCCTGCGAAGCGGCGTGTCGCGTACGTCATGAGGGGGTAGAGAAGGGCGTCCGTGAAGAGGGTCGCAGCGAAGGCTCCGGCAAGAGCGTCGTTGCGGAGGTGCGGCCACTCCGGCCGCTTCAGCAGGTCCTCACGCGGCCGCCACACCGACGCCGCCGTCGGCACAATGAAGGAGCCGGCGGTCTCGTACCAGCTGAGCCAGCAGGCCTGGAAGGGCAGCAGGGCCGCCGTCGGAGCCAGCAAGAGGCTGCCCTTCATCAGCGTCCGCATCGGCAGCGGCCCGGGCCGCACGGGGCCGAAGTGATGGGCGATGTTCGCGTTGTGCAGCGGCGTCGTGCAGGTGTGGGCGACCACCGCAGAGGCAGCGTAGAGGGCGACGGTGTCGTAGTAGGGGTGGCGCAGGTCCACCACAGCTGTGCTGCGCGACGCCGCCATGACCGCCTGTTTGCCAGAGACGTCGTACCGCGCTGCGGCAGCGGCCAAGAAGGCAGCCTGCACGACGGCGAAGCACAGGTTGCGCGCGAAGACACCCGAGGCGAGCGACCACACACTGCCGCGCGTGAGGAAGAGGCCGATCTGGCCCTCCATCCACCGCAGTGTGAGGGGAGCGCAGGGGACGGCGCAGGCGGCAAAGAGGACGCCAGAGGAGAAGACGCGGAACCACAGCTGCGGCACGACGTCGTGTCGCGTGACGGACTGCACGACCCACCGCGACGGCAACAACTCTGTCGAGGCGGCGAAGTCCTCCAGTGTTTCCAGCGGCGGCAGCTCGCTGGCGGTGCGCACCTCGTTCAGAAAGTGCAGCCGCTGCTCCTCCGTCAGCGCCACACGCGCGGCCTCGCGGGTGCGGTCGGCGCTGCTTGGCGGTGGCTGTGCATTGGCCCAGTGATGCTGGTGCGATGGGCTGACCTTTATCGGCACCATCGCCCCAAACTCACTGGCGGCGCTGCGGAAGTTGAAGCGGGTGTTGTCGAGGAGATCGAAGGGCCGCATCGAGGACGCCGGCACGTAGCCCGAGACGAGACCGACCCGCTGCCACAGGTTGCAGATGAGCTCCGAGCAGACCATCTTAGGGGCGTCGTTCACCCCGTCGACCCAGCAGTGCCCGGCGCTCCAGTCCACCGCCACTGGGTCGGCCGTTGTTGCCGGCCGGTGCAGGTGGGGGAAGTAGGTAGTGAGCAGGTAGGACTGCGCGTCCTGGTACTTGTGGGCGAGGGCATCGTACACTGCCGCACGAGACGGATGCAGTGCTGCCATCTCCCGCAGCGCCGCCACCTCGAGACGGAGGTCATTGAACTTGTGGGCGGCAGCGATGCGGTCCATCTTGTCCGGCGGAGAGAAGACAGAGGGGAGAATGTGCCAAACATTGTCCTCGTACGGGATCTTGTACATCTCCTCCATCGTGTGCAGCAAGGCCGTCTGCACCTGCTGCTGCTGGCCTGCGTCGCCAACGTGGATGGAGCGCGACGCCATCTCGTTGGCCGAGGTGCGGGCGATGCGCTGCTCCGCGGCGTAGAGGGTGATGCCGCGCATGTTCGTCTCCAACACATAGGTGCCCGATGGCGAGACGTGTGTGATGCGCTTGCGGGCTTCCGGGTAGTCGGCGAAGTCCTCCTCGCGAATCTTCAGCAGCATCCCGACGTGGTCGAAGCGGTTCTCTGTCTTGGTCAGGAGACACAAACCGACACCGAGTGGGTCCTTCATGCTGAGGCACCGGCGGTTCATGAAGAGGACATCGCCAGAGCGGATGTGTGCCAGCGGGGGATCGGCGCTCTCACTGCTCATCCCCACAGAGGAGCAAAAATGGGGAAAAAAAAGTGAAGATTCAAAGAAGCCGCAGTGCCGCGCGTGTGGCGACGGCTGTCCGCAGTATGAAAAGGCCGCCATTCAACAGAGAGAGAGAGAGAGAAGGTGGAGAGAGAAAGGGGAATAGAGTGAAGGAAAGTGTCGACGAGTCAGACAGCTCGCAGAGTTTTCTTGAGTTTTACCGAGTCAAAGATGTCTCTTGCGACTGTAAAGCATGAAGATGGACTCCGCATGCCTCACAGCGGCAACACTCGCTCCACTGAGTGCGTTTTACGTTTTGCTGGCAAAGCGAAGAAAGTCTTTTTTTCTCCTGCCAAGAAAAGAAAAGACAGGTAAAAGGCACAGAAACAGGCAAGACGACAGAAAGAAGAAAAAAAAAAAACAATGGACAACACCAAGAAGAAGTAGTGGAACAAGAAAAGGTGTGCTCGCTTTCCACTGCGTGAGCTCACGACACACACGCACCAGTTCATTCTCTCGCAATCGAGATCAGGAGAAGACCACCTCGGTGAAAAAGAAAAAAAAATGCACAAGAGCAACCAAGACCCGACAAGAAAGCACACCTCGACAAGCAAAAAGCCAGCTTGTACACACAAACTCGGAGCGGTACGCGCTACAAGGCCTCAAGCTGGTGACTCCACTGGACAGCCAGACAGATGTCCTCGTGCAGTCGAACGAGGTTCTGCTTCGTGCTGCTCTCCAGCACCATCGCCCGCCCCGTCGCCAGAAAAGAACGGTTCTCCACGGCCGCGGTGAAGTAGATGCGGTTGACCGGCACGCACTGACTGAGCACCGACGTGACGGCCGCACAGGCGCCGCGGCTGCCAGCCCCGCCAAACTTGTCCATCTTTGTCACCACCACGAAGGGGGAGACGTCGTCCATGAGGGCACGGAGAGAGGAGGTGAGGTGCTTGAGATACAAGACACGTGCCGCCACGTCACTGGTAGGGCGGTAGCGGCTGCGCCAGAACAGCGCGCTCACCCACCCCTCGTCCTCGATCAGGTCGGTGGCCGGCACCACGATGACGCACTGATGAGCACGGTTCGCTGCCACGGTCGCAAGGTCCTCGACCTGGCTTAGGGTGAGCGCCTTGGGGCCGAGCAGCTTTGTCTTCCACGGCATCCCCTCCGTCAGCTTCTCCAGTATCACCTCATTCTCAGCGGTGTACAGGCGGCCAGGGGTGTCGATGCAGAGCCACGTCGGCTCGCGCGGGTGGTTCGGGAAGGGCTCCAGCGTCGTGGTGCCGTAGAAGCCGGAGATGCCCACCGGTGCTGCCGGCCAGCGCGTGGTGTTCGTCACGGCGGCGCGATAGGCGTTGATGAAGAGCGACTTCCCCACCTGCGGAGCACCAAGCACGAGGACGTTCATGGTGCGGTGGGTGTCGAGCACGTGCGCCGTAAAGGCAAAGGAGCCGCCGCGACTGCTGTGCAGCGACTGCGCACGAGGTGTCGTCACCACAGCACCGCGCGCCGACGAGCACGCACTGCCGCGTTGCCGTGGCTCCTGTGCGCTCTGCACCCGCTGATGGACCGCCTGCACGGTAAGCTGCTGTGTTGTGGCGCCGACGCCGAGGATCATTGGCCGGCCCGCGGAGCCGACGAAGCCGCGCGGCGTCGTGGCGGCGCCAGAGGTAAAGCGGTTGGCGTGGGCGGCAGCGGCAGCGGCGGCTGGTGGGGTCGCTGCGGCTGAGGGGCGTGCGGACGGGGACTCCTGCGAAGGCTGAGGCGATGGTGCTGTCGGCCGCGACACGGACGTCGCCGACGACGAGCCGGTGCGGCTGCTGGAGCTGACCCGGTCATCGTCGTCCGAGTCGAGCTCAACGGGGGCACGACGGGATGTGCTAAGACTCCACAGCGGCATCTTTAGCGTTTAAGAGAAAGAAGGAAAAAGATGCTCGAAAGGTATGCGCGGGGAGTGCTTTTGCTTTCCTGCTTGGGTTCCCGCTTGTACTGAAGTCGTCCCGCGCACCGACAACGCTGGGAAAAAAAATGTTTTTTTTTTTGTGTGGTGTGTATGTGTTTAAATCGAGCAGAAATCAATCTATAACTGTATAGCTGCGTTTCTTTTGTTGTATAACCGACCGCGTGATTGTGGCAGCTCTGCTTGGACTTTTCCGTCGTCTCCTCCACCGTTTAAAACGTCTCTCCGCTACAGCTGCAAATAAAAATAATAATAATAATAAGTAGCCGCCACGTAGAAAAGCGGTAAGCACGGCGCACAAACACAGAGAGAGAAAGAATAATACAAAAAGGAAAACGTGGACATCAGTGGGCAAGAATCGAAAGGTGATGCAGAAGACCACATCGTCGATGGAAGGCAAAATCTATTGCGACAAATTTCCGCAGTGAAAGTAGCGTTTGACTGTTAACTAGGACGTATGGGGACTTCTATAGCATCCCAAGGCAACAGTACAGTGTCCATGCTGTGGCATTGTCTTCTTTGGTGGCTGCGATGAAATTGTCTCTTTCAGAGCGGAGCGCAGATGGGTGGAGGAGGCACGATCTTTCCTTCCCGATAATTTACTACAAGACGGCAGGAAAACAAAAATTTGCGCAGCGAAGCAACAGCTAAGAGAAGCAGCAAGAAAACAAAAAAGCTCACAAGAAACTGAAGCGACAGAAAGAGTCGTGTACAGAGAGAGAGAGGTGCACGCACAGATACGCACACGATTGGGCATGGCTGAGGCCGCACTGCGCCTTCTTGCCCGCTCTTCACCCTGGTCCTTCACACGGTGGCATCCGGCCGCGGCGCCGCAACTCCGCGACAACACGCTCAATCACCACGTTGTGCAGGTAGTCTGACACTTCGATGTTGTCACCTGCAGCGTGGCAGCGCGCCACGTACACGCTGGGCACGGCAGCAGCGTCGTCGACAGAGCCGCGCGGTGCATCTGCGCACATAATAGAGACGCACTCAGAGGTGTACACGGCTTGCAGATTCGACGCCGCCTCGCCGTGATCGGCACAAACCACCGCTGCTGGCGTTTCCAGCGAGTCGAGCAGCACGCCAAAAATCACGGCGCCGGCAGTCTTTTGATAGGATGGGTCGAGGAAGCGACGCACCCACGTGAGGCGCAGGCGCTCGCCTTCGATGATGACCACTTTGCCCTCCCGCACCGCCTTCTCCACCTCCGCCGTCACTGCGCCGACCACTGCGGCATCACCGTCGTCAGCAGCTGCAGCACCACCAGCAGTGGCAGTAGCATTGTCAGAGAGCTGCAGCACGTCCTTCAAGTCACTGATCGATGCCGCGATGTCGTGCAGCACACCGGTGTTGAGGATCGTGCTGCAGTTCACGCGGGAGCTGAGGAGGTGGGCGAGTGTGGTCTTGCCGCGGCACAGCGGACCGGCGATGAACAGCACGAGAGGGATGCGCTCCGTGTGGAACTGTGTGACGACAGGGAAGAGCTGCGTGTGCTCAGCAGAGAAACCAAAGGCGATCATGGCGGACTGCAGGTAGGCCTCCAGCTCTGCTTGCGTGATGACAGTGTGGTCTCTCTTCACAAAGTGCTTCTTCACTTCGAGACTGATGCGCACGGCGGCCTCCTCCGGAAGGCGGCAAAATTGGAGCATTTTGGAGAGGAGGAAGCGGGAGAGAATGTAGTAGTGCACATCGCTGAGGTGCACCTTCAACTTCACCACGTCGTACTTCGAGCTCATTCCTCCTGCATGAAGAAAAGAGCAGAGGCACACGATGAAAGTTTAAATGCGCAGACGCCTTTCCCGCGGCGAGTAAAAAATCAAAAAGGGATACGCAACGGCAAAAAAAGAAGTGCAGAATTAGGTAGATGTAGCGCAGTTCAGGCTTCACGGCCGAGCGGCTTGACGCGGAAGGTGCATGACGTGCAAATACATCGCAGCAGCGGATGGCGCAGCACTGCTGTGCAACAAGTGGCGGTTATAGAGAGAGTAGACAGTGCTATCAGAGTAATTTAACAGCAAATCACTGTTATTTCACACAAAGCGAGACTCCTTCAAGAAACTGCGCAGCCCGGATCTGGATTCACCAAACACAGCTGCGGAGGCACTCTCCACAACTGTTCTCTGGTTTACTTTTATTCCTGTGGTAGCTGTCGGATGTGAATGATAGAAGTCCTCTACGACGAAGAGAGAAGTTATTGAAGAAAAGAGGACGGATGAGGGAAGCGGAGGGAGAGACGGAGGCAATTGGTTGTGACAAAAGGCCACTTCAAGAAGTGCACAGCGGCTACGCTCGACTTCCCGCATTTCGCTCTCGTCCTCTCAAAGCCAAGCCGGGAAAGGCGGTGTACGTTCTCTTGCTCTTTCAGTGCAACTCGGTGCCGCGTACTCTTCTCAAGGCCGAAAAGGACGCTCTCGTCTCACTCAATGACCTGTGCTGGTAGCAGCAGAAAGTCTCTGCAGCAGCCTGCACTAAGAGCCCATATTTACTCCCGAAGGCCGTGAAATGAGAGGGATGCACCTATGCACGCTTGCGCTTTCACGCAGAGCATAGCCGTCATGGAAGAACAACAATGTTGTAAATGATAGAGCTGGTTTGTGGGCCTTAAAAAAAAAAAGGAGACTGCTGGGTAGAGCTTGCGTGTAAAGGGCAAACAAAGTCGGCATTTTTTATTATCCCTTTCTTCGCTTCGTGTCGTCACAATAAAGAGGCGCCAATCGCGCTGATGCTCATTCCGCCACCAGCGTATACACACACATAACCACATCGAAGAGGGGCGGCCCATCGGCTGAGAGAGAGAAACGGAAGGTGCTGCTCTCCAGAGAGGAGGCGGTCGATGACGTAGATGTGAGTAGAGATGCTCACTCCCACATGCAAGCTCGAGGCGGTTCGTGTTCTCTTTCTTTTGCCGACGCCAAACAGGAGAAACGGTGCGGAAGAAGAAGAACAATCTCAGCTCCGCTTCCTCTTCACGCTGCTCGTAGCACAGACAGTACCGAAAAAAAAAAAAAGACCCTCACAATTATGTTTGACGATGAACCAGCTGCATTATATATATAACTATAGTGGCATTCGCACTAACAGGGACACCGATGCTGCAAAGCAGAAAAGTGTACAAATAAAAAATTGCGGGACTCTAAGAACTCGCATAGAGGCGGTGAGCCCGAGTTTTTCTCTTTTCAGGAGTCGATGCAAAAACAAAAATTCGTTATCATTGTGCCTCCAAGTTTGTCTTTAATTATCCTTGAACCAAATTTTAAACACAAAAGAAGCGAGTTTCACCCCGCTGTTATTCTTATATTTTCAGACTTCGCTGAATGACATCCGAATTTTTTTTTTTGAGAGTAGTTGTTCATACGCGGCTTTCTTTCCTGCATCTAGAGCAACATGGCAAAGGTTGGGGTAAAAAGTTGGTTGTTGAAGTTAAAACTGAAGGGTGGAGAGACTTCTTTTTAGGCGTCTTGTGCCTGACCCAACACGGCGAAGCCCTGTTGAGTTGGAGAGGAATTCCAAGTAGCGCTGGTGAGAAGCGCGCCAGCTGCAAAACAAGCACTCACGCACAGAGGGAGAAAGAAAGAAAGAAAGCAGAGTAACAGAAATTTACACTTTAAGAAGGGGAATTTAACAACGCGCTGTGCGATCCAGCGACTTAGTGGATGTCGCCGGAAAAAAAAAGCTTAAAAAAGCACGTGCGCATTTCCACTCAATGAAAAGGCAAACAAAAAATACGCTTAACTCAGTTGACCGGAAACAAAAACAAAAACAGAACACTTGCATTCTTCGTTTTTGATGAAGGAGAACAAAAATTGATGCACCCTTCAAGAATGATAGAGTCTTACAAGAAAAAAAAAAACTATCGCTGTCTTTGCGTCTCAATGCAGAAAGCAGTTTGTGTATAAGGACGCGCAAGCGCGCAATTTTCTTCAGCGGGCTTTCAAATGAGTCAGGGGGCAGCTGAGATACGTGGCCGTCGCCATCCAGCTCCCAAAGGCCATCATCTCTCTTTTCCACACCGACACAGTGCCACAGTTGTATCAGAGAACAATGAAAAAAAAAAACCGAAATAGCTGCCTGCGTCCTTGTGGGTGTATGAAAAAGTTGAATGGGAATGGTTGACGTCACCAACACGCTAACCTGACATGGAAAAGAAAGTTGTTGACAGTGCATTCGCGCTCTTTGTTGTCTCACTAAGTTCGAATCGTGTCATGAAGGCCACTTTAAGAGGTGCGCAATACGCGATAGCTGACAAAGGAAAAAAGAAAAACAAAGAAGAAAAATACACAATACCAACAAACTTGCAAAAAAAAAAAAAAAAGCTTTTTCCTCGAACAACCTTTAAAAAAAAAAGTCACCGCACAGTCGGCACCGCGGCTTTTTACGGCGGATCAAGAGGAAGAGATGAAGCCCCTGCTACTCATCTCGAATAAGACAAAGAAAAGAAAAAAACCAAAAACAAAAAGAAAAGGGAAAAGTGTGTAAAGGTCGCGACAAAATTCTTTGCGGCCACCATTTTTTTTCCTTTTGACAGGGGCCCAATTCAACAATGCGGCGCGACTGAGGGGTAGGGAAACAACAACAACAAAAAGAAACGAGACTTTATAAAATGCCTGCCGTGCGATGGCGCGTCTCGCTGCAGGACCCTCGAGGCGGGGAGACAAACATAGGGAATAAAGTACTAGGAAAACAAAAAGGGGGTAGATAAAGGGAGAGGGGAAACTGCTTATCGCGCTTGCTTCACGTCTGCCGACCTCGTTGCATTTGACAAGGCAGTGAGGCCAACATTGACAACAAACGCACAAAATTCTTTAAAAGGGGAGATATTAAAGTGGTCGCCAAGCTTAGTGATGCGCTTCGCACTGCCACATACATGAGGCAACAGTGTCCGCAATAGTGGCAATTACGTCGCACGCGAGCGCACCGGCCGCTGCGGCTCCTCCACAGACACCCGAGAGAGTGCGTCAGCGCTGCTCGACTCCGACGGGCTGCTCGGCTCGCGCGAGTCATCCTTCGCACCGGGCAGCATAATTTCCTGAATCTCATCGCCATGCTCATCGAGAGTGGCAGAGATGCGCGAGCCGGGAAGAAGCAGGTACGACAACGGAAGAATCACAAGCGGAGCGACGATATGTCCAGCAATGATCAGCCACGGCGCGTTCTTGTAGTTGCACTTGCCCCTCGTCGTGACGGGCCAGATTGTCTCCAGAAGCAAGTAGCCAATTGCAGATGAAGAAGACGAGCCGAGATGGGCAATACCGCCGAGCAGCGCCAGCACCATCGCTTCCGACCCACGTGGCGCCACACGCGACATCAGCAGCATCGTTGGCATGCGCAAGAGCATATCAACGACCTCGTAGATAATCGCGTCGCCGAAGATGTACATCGCGTGATCGGGAATGCCGATGTAAACGTTCCACCGCTTCACGATGATCAAGTCAAACATGGACACGAGGGGGATGAGGAACGCAGATGCTCCCATGATGGCACGGTAGCTGAAATTGTGCAGGTAGTGAGCGAAGAACGTCAGTCCGATGATGCTGCACACGTTGCCAACGATGCCGTTCATGATGGTGTAGAAGGTGTAGTTGAAGTGCGGGCCGTTGGGCAGGCATGCCGGCTTGGCCACGTAAAAGGTGTTCAGCACGCCTGGCAGGTTGAGGTAGAGAATATTGTTAAAGTACACGAATGTGGCTGTCCTGGCCACCACCAGCGGCAGCGTGAAGAAAGCGCTGCCACACACCACAACCGACACAGCGATGCAGGTGTACAGGACGTTCCACCGTGTGCCAAGGATCGTCACCACCGAGGTGGTCACGACACAGGCGGTGAGCACGCAGCAATAAATGATCATGAGCCAGTTGCGCGTGACAACCTCCATGTTCAGCTCGATCGCACCCCACAACACGCTGTCAACCTCCGGCTCCACGAAACCCGCGAGATCGTCGTCGTCTTCATCAGCAGGCTCGTTCTTCACCAGCTCCCCCTTCTCTTCGGCAAGCATCTTCTCCGCTGCACGCTCCTCACGGCGTCTGGTGATGTAGTCCGCCTTGGCATCCTCCACACGCGCCACACGGTTCGGCTGCTCCCCAAACACGTTGAAGATGAAAAGCAGGCTTAGGACGAAGAGCAGACCCGCCGCGATGTACACGCCGACGTTAGTCAAGTTGTTGTCGGAGAGCGGGCCCTGCACCGCCGCAGCAATCATGGCAGCAAACAGCGCAGCACCCCACGCCCAGCTCACCAGGGCGGCACCACTGCCAGGGTTACGACGGATGCGGCGGCTGTAGATGGCCTGCGCGAAGGTGTCCACGTTGGCAAGGAAGAGGGCAGTCAGGAACATGAAGGCGGCCGCCGAGGTTGCACTCGACTCCTTCGCCGGCAGCAGCGCGTAAAGCAGCGCAAACACGCCACCGCCGAGCGTGCATAGCACACAGTACCACCGCTTCGTGTAGCCAAAAATGGCAAAGGTGTCGGCAATCGCCGTGAAGAAGGAGTTGACTGACCAGCCAAGAGCGTAGAGCGACGACAAACGCTGGTACATGGCACCCGACAGCCCGTAGCGGCCCGTCAGCATCGGCTGAATCGAGAAGCGCATAAAGCCGTGTGCCAGCCCCTTCGCGAAGACACGCTCCAAACCAACGGAGACCACGAGACGCGGACTGTACGCCTTCAGCACCAGACCGAGCACCGGCACATCTTCCAGGAAAGGCACGTAGTTGAAGAGCTTCTGCGAGAGCGGGTGCACGCCACTCACGACCTCAAACTCACCCCTCGACCGCATCTCCTCAAGGTTGTCCTGATCGTGCGCCAGCCCGTCATTCTTCACCTCCTTTGCTTGGTTTGTCATCGTGACCTTATGCGCCAGCTGCAGTGGACAGTAAGTCGGGCACCGTAAACGGGAAAGACAGAAGATGGCAGTGGTCGGAGACGTCAACGCGACGGAGAACGCGGCAATACGAGTCTGACGCTTGTAGAGAAAAAGAGAAAAAAAAATAGTTGTTATCAGTGAAAGAAGAGAAAAGTTGAAATAGACGTCGGAACAGCGAAAAGACGAACTATCACTGCCGCCTTAAAAGGCCAAAAAAAAGGTAGTGGAAGGGGTTAGAAGCTGTAGTTCGGTAAAGAGTTATTTTTCCTGCGCTCAACAGGAGAGAAAGAGAAAAATGTTGGCTTTAAAATATGCTTTTGAGAAGCAACCCAATAAAACCTTTGTTTTTTTTTTTTTTGCGGAGAGGCGTGCAAAAAAGAGGTTAAGTAGTGTGCAGACAAGAGTGATGAGGCAGTGAAGGCAAATGAAAGAGAAAACTAGCAGAAGGGGAGAGATCAACTGAGGCAACAACGCGGGCCTTGCAGGCACATTACAGCGGAGTTTCCACTTTCATTCGTGCTGTGTTGTCCTCTTCTGAGATACGCGGCACTACAAGAGAGCCTCACCGTTAAGCCTCGGTCGTCGGCGGAGGTGAGCGACACAGTCCGCAATTCTCAACAACCCACAAGTAAGTACATCGTTGGCAATCTGGTAGCTGTGCATATCGTTGTTAGATCTCTTGGTCTCATTACGAGGCCGCTGGACCACTGGCGACTCAGCTTTCTCTCTTTTTTTTTCGGTTTTTTAATTTCTTCTCGGTGCTAAGGCTGCTGCAAAACAGAGCGCCTGCGAGGGGCGAGAATGAGGTTTCCTGTGTGTAATTGAGCCACGATCGCAGAGCAGCCCGTCTTATAGATTTACCTTTAACATTTTCTGTCTCACGCACACACGCACACACACACGTGCACCTAAACCCGTAGCATTAAAGGATCGGCTGTCCGGTTCACCGTGCGCTTCACAAGTAGCAGTATCGCCTCTGCAGGCTGTAGTGCTCGGTGGGCACACTGTGAAACACACACAGGCTGACCAGCGCCAATGCCAGGTGCCAGTTGCACATACACACACACACAAAGAAGGAAAACAGCCTACGCTTGTTTTTATTTTACCCTGGACAAGACGCAGGTAAACCTAGACCTTAAAAAGCACCACTCTCTTTTTCTTTTTAAGTTTTGAGAGCGTTTTCAAGAGCTTTCGTGCAATATACTCACCTACTGAAAGAGAACAAAAAGACACCGATAATATATATAAAAAAGACAAGACCATGAAATAGAGAAAAAAATATTGATCGGCTTTGTATCAGTTTTTTGCGTTTAAAAAAAAAAAGTGAAGTCGTTTTCCCTCGCGTTGTTGCTGCGAGTTCCACTCCGTTTTTTTAAAGCGCCACCAGCGAAGAGGTCACACCAGCAAGCGTAATCACAACAATCGAAGCCTTCGTCCTTTTCGCCTCGCTCAGGCTACATTTGTTTGTCGTGTTGTCGCTTGTGCTCCTACGTGCACTACTTCCCCGTCTCTGGAACAGTGAGAGAAAAGAAAGAAAAGAGTGACCGCGGTCACCAAGTACACTCTCCAATCTCGGCGAAGAAAAGGCACATTTCATGCCATCCTCTTGAGACCGACCTTCGCAGCTGTGGCGCCATCAGAAAAAGAAAGAGTCCCAACTCGAGGTAGACGCTCACGTTAATGCAAAACAAAAAAGCAAAAGCAGAATCCAGTAGGAGTCTCCCATGCTCAACAGACCAGATGGAAAATACGGCTAAACGTAGTTCCATGCCTATCCAAAGAACAACGAGACGTACCTTTCGGCACATAGAAGATTCTCGCTTCTCCACACTTTGTACAGCGACGGTACGAATTGCGCTGCTGGATATTTGCACTAAAAAAAAAAAAAGAATAATAGAACCGGTGGGTAAAAAAGAAAGGAACAAAAGTACGAAACAATCAATTTAAAGTGCGAGAGACTCCGCAGCGCTCGAAAAAAAAAAAAAAAGGGAACTGCGTTAGAAAAATGAAGAGAATCGGTACAGGAGAGAAGTGGGAAAGAAGGAAACCAATTGCCAGTTCAACGAGGACTCAGAAGAGTGTGCATTAAAAAGAGAAAAATGAGTCAGAAGGGGAGGCCAACAGCGCAGCAGCTCGCTTTGGCGCTTGCAGTGCGTGGAAGCACTCCCCAGCCAGAGTCCAAGAGGCGGCAAGAAAGGAAAAAAACTAAATTGCGAGGGGGAAGGGGGGAGAGAAAAAGATAATTAATTTTTAGGTAACTCGTTTGCCGGCCGCAGCGCTCGTCTTGCAGCGCCTGCTTCGACGTACGCAAAGCAACTTCGGCTTCTAAAAAGAAGAACAAGAAGACCAAAATACTTTTTACACGGCTTCACTAACGACGCCAAGCTGCCCGCACTCTCCCACTTACGATGGGTGCGGACAACGCGACTTCTGCGGCTCCTCGACCGAGACACGCGACACAACATCGGTGCTGCTCGACTCCGACGGGCTGCTCGCAACCCTCGAGTCGTTGCGCTCACCAGGTAGCATGATCTCCTCCACCTCGTCGCCGTTCTCGTCCAGCGTCGCGGAAGTCCGAGAGCTGGGAAGCAGCAGGAAGGCGAGCGGCAGAATCAGCAGCGGCGCCACCATGTGTCCGGCAATGATCAGCCACGGTGCATTTTTGTAGTTGCACTTTCCCCTCGTCGTGACGGGCCAGATCGTTTCCATCAGCAGGTAGCCAATTGCAGACGACGTTGAGGAGCCCAAGTGTGCGACGCCGCTCAGCAGCGCCAGCACCGTCGCCTCCAAGCCACGCGGCGACACACGCGACATCAGCAGCGTCATCGGCATCCGGAGCAGCATCTCGACGACTTCATAAATCATGGCGTCGCCGAAGATGTACATCGCGTGATCGGGAATGCCGATGTAGACGTTCCACCGCTTCACGATGATCAAGTCAAACATGGACACGAGGGGGATGAGGAACGCAGATGCTCCCATGATGGCACGGTAGCTGAAGTTGTGCAGGTAGTGAGCGAAGAGCGCCAGTCCGACAACCGTGCAAAGATTTCCGACAATACCATTGATGATGGTGAAGAAGGTGTAGTTAAAATGCGGGCCGTTGGGCAGGCATGCCGGCTTGGCCACGTAAAAGGTGTTCAGTACGCCTGGCAGGTTGAGGTAGAAGACGTTGTTAAAAAAGACGAAGGTCGCTGTCTTGGCCACCACCAGCGGCAGCGTGAAGAAAGCGCCGGTGCAGACGGCGAGAGAGACGGCGATGCAGGCATAGAGCATGTCCCAGCGAGTGCCAAGGATCGTCACGACTGACTTGGCCACCACACAGGCGGTGAGCACGCAGCAGTAGATAATCATCATCCAGTTGCGCGTGATAACCTCCATATTCAGCTCGATGGCGCCGCACAGTACTGTCTTCACCTTCGGCTCCACGAAGCCCGCGAGATCGTCGTCGTCTGTATCGATGGGTTCGGTCTTCGCCAGCTCCCCCATTTCCTTCGTTGCTGGGTACGCAGAAGACTCCGGCTCTTGATGCTCCTCGCGGCGTCTGGTGATGTAGTCCGCCTTGGCATCCTCCACACGCGCCACACGGTTCGGCTGCTCCCCAAACACGTTGAAGATGAACAATGGGCTGAGCACAAACTGGATGCCTGCCGCGATGTACACGCCAACATGCGTGAGCTTCTTGTCGGACAGCGGCCCTTGCACAGTCGCAGCAATCATGACACCGAATAGCACAGCACTCCACGCCCAGCTCACCATTGCTGCTCCGCTCGCAGGGTTGCGGCGGATGCGGCGCGTGTAGATGGCCTGCGCGAACGCATCGACGTTGGACAAGAAGACGGACGTGAGGAACATGAAGGCGGCGGCTGGCGTGGCGCTGGACTCCTTCGCCGGCAGCAGTGCGTAGAGCAGCGCAAATACGCCACCTCCCAGTGAGTACAGCACACAGTACCACCGCTTCGTGTAGCCAAAGATGGCAAAGGTGTCGGCAATGGCAGTGAAGAACGAGTTGACTGACCATCCAAGAGCGTAGAGCGACGAGAGACGCTGGTACATGGCACCCGACAGCCCGTAGCGGCCCGTCAGCATCGGCTGAATCGAGAGCCGAATGAAGCTGTTGGCCAGTCCCTTGGCAAACATACGCTCCAAAGCAATAGCGAAGACAAGACGCGGGCTGTACGCCTTCAGCACGAGACCAAGCACCGGCACATCCTGCATGCAGGGCACGTAGTTGAAGAGCTTCTGCGATAACGGGTGCACGCCAGTGACGACCTCAAACTCACCCCGCGGCTGCGCCTCGAGAATCTTGCCCTCGCCGTCGAGCGCGACGCCCTCCTTCACATCCCTTGTGTGCTTGGCCATGGTGACCTTATGCGCCAGCTGCAATTGTTTGATAGGGAGCGGGGGTGAGAGAGAGAGAGGAAGAGGGACGAAAATGTGGGACTGGCAGGGGCTGAAAGCAAAACAGAAAAGGCGAACAAATTGGGCCAACCAACGCTACCGCCCTTGAATAGAGAAGAGGGGAAACGTACGGGGCAGGAATAGAAGACGTGGCTTGCTGGAAGGTTGGTCGTTAACTGCAGAGATTGCGCAGCAAGTAAAAAAGAGAGCAGAAAAAAAAAAGTTAGAAGGTGTTTTAGAAAAAAGAGTTGAGACGGAGAACGTGGTTCTTGTCATCGTTGCCAAATGACGGGTGGGAGATGCAGTTAGGGAATGATTTAAATTCGAGTGAGAAAAAGGCAGATGAGAGGAGCGAGGCTTAGATGAGATAATTTAAGGAAGCCTAGGGAAGGGCAGAGCGGTAAGTTCATTGCGCGGCAGGAAGATTTTTCCATACGGCGCACCTTGGAACCGTCTTGCGAGAACGCGGTGTCTTACCAGTAATTGTATTTTTTTCCAAGCTATCAACAGCGGTTGCGACACCTGACAGTCGTCATATGGTATGATTGTCTCTCTTTCACTATTTTTCGCTTCTTTTTTCTTTTCCTCCACGACACACGCTCGACTTAGGTGTGACATTAAATTTTTTGTGTCTTCGCCGGTTGTAGAGAGCGGAAGCAAGAGAAAGTAGGGTGAGGGAACAAACAAAAGGAAACATCGACTACGTGTGAAAAGAAATAATGCGCGCTTTCAAGCACTCATTAACAATCGCTCTCCATCAAGTACGCTTGTAGCCCCTGCTTCCCGAAATCTCACAATACCGCCGTCTATTTCCTCCTCCGTACTAAACCAGTCCAGACATTTGCATAGAATCTGTTATCTGCGAAACTCACCGAAACAAAGGCGCTGGTAAGCCACACTCATTTTTGCCCTCGTTTCTCAACTCAGGAGATGACAATGCAGGGGGGATGAGTGGGCGGTATACCAACACCGAAAGAAAAGATAATAAATTAGAGCACTGAACCACCGATAGCAAAAAAAAAAGAAAAAAAAGATCGAAATAAAAAAAAGATAAGAGAATAATCAATTGGAAGGAGATACCTTCCATGTACAGCGTGAAAAAAGGCTTGATGGTACGTGCAAGAAAAAAATAATAATTAGTTTTACTCTTTTACCTTTCCGCCTAAACAGGTGCCTTCTGTTCTTCAGTCACGAAGGGTCGGTACTGAAGAAGCATTCGACCTGGTTGCAGCACAGAAAAGTAGAAAGAGGACGATTCTCTTCGTTAATTCACAGCCCGCTTGCAATCCTTTTTTTTTTTTTCAAGCAGTTCTGAGCTGTGGCGCTTTTGCCGAACTCTTTAGAAGGGGGAGAAAAGAGACAAATCAGTTGGGGAAGAGCAAGAAAATGCCGGCGAGTTGGATGAATCCGCGTCAACCGTCACAAACCAACCCATTTACGCCTACGATGCCACATGGACACACTTTTTTTTTTCCTCTACCGCGTGTCGTCCATTGCGCTTAAACACAAAAGAAAGGTATGGACATAGCAGCTCATCCCCCAACAAATCCACCGTCTTTTATCCTCACACACATGCACACAATCACAACTCATCTTCATGGAACAGAAATGTAGCGCGGCTCTTACCTTTTCAATGGAAGAGTTTAAGACGACTAGGGAAGAGCACCCGCACACTGGCCTTTAAAGATAGTGAGAAGGAAAAAAAACACCTATTCCACGAAAAGGAAATTGCATGTGTGTGTTTGTGTGAGGGGGGTACAGCAGAATGACGGGCTGCTTCACTAAATGTATGCTGCACGGCATACCAGAAAAAAAAACAAATAATAAAGACAGAGATTTGCGGTCGAAGCGCAGAGAAAGTTCTTGACCAGATTCGAAAAACAAATGGAAGAGTAGATGAAACCAGGTGTCAAAATGTCGCTGCGCGAGGTGCAAGGCAGCACCTGCGCGGCAAATCAGAAGACAGAAAAAAGAAACAAGAGAATCACAGAAAAAAAAATTGAGTCAGCAACTTGACTGTCGAAAACTCTAAAAAAAAAAATGCCCATTGAGAAGTGGGCGAGAAAAAAAGGTGCTTAAAATCGCATGTGCGTGCGATGTGAGATTGCCTTGCGCTATGGAAAAAAAAAAATGCAGAACAAAACAACAAAAAAGTGAGAAAGACAAGAAAAGAATTATGTTCAGGGGGAAGAGAAAGAGGGGAGAGAGAAAAGGGAAAACACCGCTGGCTGCTTGGGCCACATTTACTCGCTTCGTTGTTCTCGTCCAGACATCGAGCCCTATTAAAGCAGAACCACTACGGTTGTTCAAATGCTTACAAGCAAGTCATAAACGAGTCTGCTTACTCCTGCCTTGGACGCATTTGGCGCTGCGGCTCATCGACCGAGACACGCGACATAACATCCGCGTCGTTCGACTCCAACCGGCTGCTTGCCGAACTCGCGTTGTTCTTCGTCTCGCGCGGCAGCATGACTTCCTCCACCTCGTTTCCATTCGCATCCAGCGTGGCACCAAGGCGTGAGCGCGGCATCAGCAGGAAGGCGAGCGGCAAAATCACCAGCGGCGAAACAAAGTGACCCGATATGATCAGCCACGGAGCGTTCTTGAAATCGCACTTGCCTCTCGTCGTGACGGGCCAGATCGTCTCCATCAGCAGGTACCCAATTGTGGTAGAGAACGACGCGCCGAGATGCGCAATGCCATTGAGCAGCGCCAGCACCATCGCCTCCGACCCACGCGGCGCCACGCGGGACATCAGTAGGATCACCGGCATGTAACGCAGGAAGTATACCGTGTCGTAGATGATGGCATCACCGAAAATGTACATGGCATAATCAGGGATCCCGATGTACGTGTTCCACCGCTTCACAATGACCAGATCGAACATGGACACGAGAGGAACCAAGACAGCGGCGGTACCCATGACAACGGGGTAGGTCAAGTTGTTTAGGTAGCCAGCAAAGAGTGTGATGCCGATGACGGTGCAGGCGTTGCCGACGATGCCGTTCATGATGGTGTAGAAGGTGTAGGAGAAGTGCGGACCATCAGGCAGGCACGCAGGCTTGGCCACGTAGAAGGTGTCCAGTACGCCGGGGAGCCTCACGTATAAGGCGTTGTTGAAGTACATGAACATAGCCGTCTTGGCCACCACCAGCGGCAGCGTGACGAAGCTGGTGCTGCCTACGACCACCAAGATCGCGATGCAGGTGTACAGCATGTCCCACCGTGTGCCGAGGAGCGTCACCACTGCCATAGTGACTACCGCGGCCGTCACAACGCAGCAGTGGGTGATCATCATCCAGTTACGAGTGATCACCTCCATGTTCAGCTCGATGGCACCCCACAGCACGCTGTTCACCTTTGGCTCCACGAAGCCCGCGAGCTCGTCGTCGTCCTCATCATCGGCAGGCTCGTTCTTCACCAGCTCCCCCTTTTCCTCGGCAAGCATCTTCTCCGCTGCCCGCTCCTCACGGCGTCTGGTGATGTAGTCCGCCTTGGCATCCTCCACACGCGCCACACGGTTCGGCTGCTCCCCAAACACGTTGAAGATGAAAAGCAGGCTTAAGACAAACTGGATGCCTGCTGCGATGTAGACACCAACATGCGTGAGTTTCTTGTCGGATAGTGGCCCTTGCACCGCCGCAGCAATCATGTTGCCAATAACCACAACACCCCACGCCCAGCTCAACAGCGCGGCACCACTGCCAGGGTTACGACGGATGCGGCGCGTGTACAGGGCAACAGTGAGGTTGTCGACGTTTGAGATGCAAAGGGCAACGAGGAACATGAAGGCGGCCGCTGGCGTGGCGCTGGACTCCTTCGCCGGCAGCAGTGCGTAGAGCAGCGCAAATACGCCACCTCCCAGTAAGTACAGCACACAGTACCACCGCTTCGTGTAGCCAAAGATGGCGAAGGTGTCGGCAATGGCCATGAAAAAAACGTTCACAGACCCTCCAAGGGTGTACAGCGAGGAGAGACGCTGGTACATGGAACCCGACACCCCATAACGCTCCGTCAGCATCGGCTGAATCGAAAAGCGCATGAAACCGTTCGCCAGCCCCTCGACAAAAACACGCTCCAAAGCAATAGCGAAGACAAGGCGCGGGCTGTATGCCTCCAGCGTGGCACCAAGCATTGGGATGCGCTGTACAAAAGGTAGGACGTTGAAGAGCTTCTGCGAGAGCGGGTGCACGCCAGTGACGACCTCAAACTCACCCCGCGGCTGCGCCTCGAGAATCTTGCCCTCGCCGTCGAGCGCGACGCCCTCCTTCACGTCCCTTGTGTGCTTGGCCATGGTGGCCTTATGCGCCAGCTGCAATGGTTCGATAGGAAGTGGAGGTGAGAGAGAGAGAGGAAGAGGGACAAAAATGTGGGACTGGCAGAGACTGAAAGCAAAACAAAAAAGGCAAACAAGTTGGGCCAACCAACGCTACCGCCCTTGAATAGAGAAGAGAGGAAACGTACGGGGCAGGAATAGAAGACGTGGCTTGCTGAAATGTTAGCTTATTGTTTGGGCTCTTCAAGAAAACAGAAAACTAAAAAAGAAGTCAAAGAAAAAGATGAAAAGGTGTTTAGGAAACGGAAGAGAATAGGTTAATCTTAAAAGGGGTTTGGATAGCCGCAATGACAGTTTTAAAAGACAGTGGGAGTGGGACGATGCATTCACATGAGCAGCGGTGAAACGAATAGAAACAGACACGCACATGTACACGCACACATACACCAGGACGCAAACCGCAGAGAAAGGGAGAGGTGCATTGGCGTCGGAGAAAATAAAAAACAATATGAGGAAGAAGTGCAAAGGAAAGTAGTGGAGGGGAACACAAGCGAGGGATTCATGGGAGTGTAACACTAAATTCGTAACTAGTGAACAGCGAAGTACTTATTTATTCAAGTAATTAAGAGCACAGCCCGCCGTAGAATCTCACAGAAGTAGCAGACTGCGCACAGATAAAGCCTGACCACTCAAAGACTCCTTTAGCGCGCTTCGTTTCTTCAGGCAATGCATTGCCTTCTAACGAAGAAAGAATGCGGGTGTGTGAGAGGGGTGCCGTGCTCTCAACACTTCAAGCGATCTGTCTGCTAAGGATGCCGGTAAGTGGCACAAAAAGGCTATCGCAGACTCTTAGCTGTGCAGCTGGCTTTCTTTGGTATTGTTTTGTCTTGTCTTATTTATTTATTTTTGCTTTCACTTGTTTTGTGAAACCTTTACCTGATTTGTACTGAGTCCATAACAATAGAAAAGGAAAAGGAAATTCAAGAAGGAAAAGAAGAAGCAGGGCCACTTAGCATGAAGGGTAAGTGATCAGAACGTACGTCGCAGAGTGAAAAATTGTAACAGCTGCGAAGTAGGCTTTGGAGAATGATTTTTGTGCGCCATTTTTCTGTCGCGCTCTCTCTCTGTCACGTGTTCTTCTTTTCCTAAACGTTCACGTGTCATGATCGTGTCCACTGCTACCCTCTCACTCAAGCGACGACGGTTGCTCACCATGACGGAGCACACCGTGCCGACGCCTCTGAGCACCAAGCCGCACCGTCCAGAAGAGATGGCCTCCGGTATAGTAGTGCGCATAGGGAGACGGCGGGAGTCGGTCGTCGTCTCTCTCCATCTCTTCAGCGCTCCCCCGCCACCGAGGCAGCCGAAGTACGGCGGGACACCGATAAGCGTGGAGTTGCTGGAGAAAAGGAGACAGAGAGCAGCAACTGCTTCTTTAATCTATCTTGAATCTTAGGGGAAAAATAAAAAAGAGGAAGAAAACGCGTGTAAACCTGAACAAAAAGGAAATAAAACTCTTTCTCTGCGCGGGTTTCTTTTTTTTGTTAAGATATGTGGGTTATGGAGAGGCGGGCTCAGGTCATTCACTGTATTGAGAAGAGCTCCTGCGCACTCCAAATAAAAAAAAAAGAGATGAAGAAGAGAAGAGCTTTAAAGATTTAGATGCGTGTGCACCAGCTGTCTGTTGACTCCACGCTCACGTGGTTGAAGCAACGAGAGAGAGAAAAAAGAACGGAGTTCACTTAACGGGCACAACAATACGTGCTCTTGACGGTAACACTACATAGAGACGAAACCGTTGCACGCAAGTTGCCAAAAAAAAAAAGGGAAATAGCCCATTGATAGGTGAACACAACACACAAAAGGGTCACATAGTGTTCACTATTCAAGAAAAGGATATATATATGTGGTTACGGAGAACAAATCAAAGGGGAGGAGAGAATGTGGAAATCAAAGAAAAGAAAATAAAGAAGTGTTGTTGTATTTGTTCGAGGCACTCCAAGTCCACTGCGGCAGATTATTCCACCAAAGAAATGCTCTTTAAGCTGTTGGAAAATTGGAAAGAAAAAAAAAAGACAAGTAGAACCATTACATAAAGAAAAAGAGGGGAGCAACCTCAGGGGGTGGTGAAACACGGAAGTTTAAAAGGTCAAAAGAAAAAATAGAGACAAGCAGCTTGACTGCGAGGACGGCTGAAACACGCGAAAGCTGGCTTTTCATGAATAAACAATTGAAAGGGGGACCTTCACGCAATTAAGATCGTCAGGCGGGTCGGTCGAAATAAAGAACGCACTGCTTTGTGGTGTCCAACGCGGTAACAGCGGATTGTGAAAAGATAAAACCTCACGTAGACGTGGAGCGCATTAGTGAGAAGCCTTTCGACGACCCGACTCAGGGGCGGAGTCGCTTGAGCCAGAGCTGGAGAGCGCCTTGGTGACCGGCAGCACCACCTCCTCGATCTCGTTTCCGCGCTCGTCCAGCGTAGCCGACACACGCGCCGCCGGCAGCAGCAGGAAGGCGAGCGGCATGATGAGCAGCGGCGCCACCATGTGTCCGGCAATGATCAGCCACGGCGCATTCTTGTAGTCGCACTTGCCCTTTCCCTTCGACGTGATGGGCCAGATTGTCTCGAGCAGGATGTAGCCGATGGCAGTGGACGTGGTCGAGCCGAGGTGCAGAATGGAGTCCAGCAGCGCGATCACCATCGACTCCGACCCGCGCGGCGCCACGCGCGAAATCAACAGGAACATCGGCATCCGCAGAAGGTAATCGACGACGTCATACAGCAGCGTGTCGCCGAAGATGTACATGGCGTGATCGGGAATGCCGATGTGCGTGTTCCACCGCTTCACAATGATGAGATCAAAGATGGAGATGACGGGGTACATGATGGCAGCCACGCTCATGATCGCACGGTAGCTGTAGTTCTGGCAGAAGTTGGAGAAGATGATGATGCCCATTACGCTGGACACGTCTCCGATAATGCCCGACGTGATGTTGTAGAAGGTGTAGGAGAAATGCGGACCATCCGCAAGGCAGGCCGGCTTGGCAACGTAGAACGTACTAAGCACACCGGGCAGGTTCAGATACAGAACTTGAAAAAAGAACACGAAGGTACCAGCCTTCGCCACCACCAGCGGCAAGGTGAAGTATGCGCTGCCGCACACCACCGCTGTCACCGCAACTGCGCAGTAGATCATGTCCCAGTGAGTTCCGAGAATCGTCACCACCGCTGTCACTATTACGGCCGCCGTCAGGATCAGGCAGTAGATCACCATGAGCCAGTTACGCGTGACCACCTTCTTGTTGAACTCAATAATGCCCCACAGCACGCTCTTCACCTCCGGCTCCACGAAGCCCGCGAGATCGTCATCGTCGTCGTCCGGCGCATGTTCGCTGTACACCACCGCGCTGCCCTCCTGAAAGTCAGGCTGAGAAGCGCGCGCTGTGGGCAGGGCAGCGTTCTCTTCTCGCTTCTTCATCAGGTACTCCGCCTTGGCATCCTCCACACGCGACACCCTGTTCGGAAGCTCTCCCAAAACGTTGAAGATGAAGAGAGTGCTCAGGCAGAAGAGGATGCCGGCTGCGATGTAGACGCCCACCTGCGTGATGTTGTGGTCCGACAGCGGCCCCTGCACGGAGGAGCCGATGATGGCGCCAATGTGCGACATGGCCCACGCCCAGCTCACCATCGCTGCGCCGTTCTCCGGGTTGGCGCGGATGCGGCGGCTATAGATGGCCGCTGCGAACGTGTCGATGTTGGCGAGGAAGAGCGCCATGAGGAACATGAAGGCGGCAGCGGGCTGTGCACTCGACTCCTTTCCGGGCAGCAACGCATACAGCAGCCCAAAAACACCACCGCCGAGCGTGCACAGCACACAGTACCACCGCTTCGTGTAGCCGAAGATGGCAAACGTGTCTGCAAAGGCGGAAAAGAACGAGTTGACCGACCAGCCAAGGGTGTAGAGCGACGACAGACGCTGGTACATGGCCGCAGAGAGACCGTAGCGCTCCGTCAGCATCGGCTGGATGGACTTGCGCATGAGGCTGTGGATCACGCCTTTCACGAAAACACGCTCGAGCCCAATCGACACAACCAGCCCAGGACTGTACGCCTTGAGGATCGGACCCAGAATGGGCACGCACTCGAGGCACGGAACGGCTTGAAACAGCTTCTGCGAGAGCGGGTGCACCGTCTGCCGCGCAACCTCCGCCCCGCTGTCCACCTCCACCTCGGCCTCCGCAACGTCGCCGAGCGAGTGTGGCTTGCCGTCCATCACGTTACCGGCCTTCTTGTCGTCTAAGCAGCCGGACATGGGTGAGGAAGAGGAAAGGAAAGGGCTGGTCTTTAGTTGTGAGTGACGTTCTGTGCGATGGGGGTGCTGCCACTGGGGTAAAACAACAATGCTTTTGACGTGATTACTTCGTGGAACACTTAAGAAAAGAAAGAAGAAAGACACTTAGTTATGGAAGTGGGTACTTGACTTGGTTCGGCAGTAGAGGTGGGTGTCGCCGAAAGGGGGAGAACGTTAGGTGATAAGAATTGGAAGGCAAATAAAAAAGTGAAGCCGGATGGTGGTGGTGCCCTGCTGCCGCCTACGGGAGGGATCGAGATGAAAGGAAAGAAGCGCCGGTTCTCATTGCAGTGCAAGATACATTTGTATTGACGCTGAGAAGTTGACCAACAGAATTCGAGGCAGAATGTCCTTTGATACATAGTATTTTTTTTTGTTTTGTCTTCGAGTATTCATAACGCATTACCATCACAGAGAGCAATTACAAGAATAGGAAGCACGTGTCTGAAGATATTATGTAACGAAAGAAGTAGCGCATAATGACGAATCAGCACATAGAGTAAAACATACTTGTATGTGTGCTTAGAATGACTTTGAAACGAACGTAAGGTGTTTTTTTAAGTATCATCGAGAACAAAAAAAGAAAAGAGTGCAGAAGGAATGCAAAACTGTAAAAAGGAGGGTAAATTGGTGTTAGCTGCTCTCCGACACCCGTGTCCGTTTTTTTATTATTTTCAGGACGTGTAAAAGGAGAATTGCATTATTGCAGTTGAACCGCCAGATTTTGACCGTACTACTGCCCTGGTCCCTGTCACGTAGACTGCTACATCTGCGGTATTCCTTTCAGGGCTAATATGCACCGAAGGCGCGCGGGAATGGAAGGCATCTTTAAACCAGGATTAAGGCAAAACTTTAAATAAAAAAAAAGGAAAAAAAAACGTCTTTAAAGAGGCTTCACCAACGAAAAAAAAAATATATTGCTGCTGAGCTGCACAGCGCACACGCGTGTTGTGAGTCGCTGGCCGCGCCAGAAATGTAAAAGTAAACTAGCGAAGACGTTAAAATTGTAGAGGTGGTAAAAAGAAAAAAAACTTTTTTTTTGTTTTGCTTTTTTTTTTGAGCTTCAATAAAACAGTCACAAGTTCACAAAGCGCTTTCTCTCTTTTCCTCTTCACCGCTTTGGAAACAAGCAAAGTTCGTAAGGGTTGAGTGACTTCGCTGCGTTTTGTCTTTGAAATAGAAAAAGTTCGTAGCGTTAGCTAAACGGGCAACGTTGCAACCTCAGCAAAGGCCGAAAAGAGGTTCTTGTGAGATGCTTTTTTGACGGTCCTGTTGTCTTCGGATGTGCGCCACGTGCCATCTAATGAACTCTAAGAAACGTTGTGGTGCACATCGATACATGTGCTTGCGTTTCCGCCAGCGAGCTGCGCAGTCTTCTACGCGTGTTTACCACTGCGTGAACAACCGAAAGAAAAAAAAATACATGGAAAAATTATAAAGCACTCCACTAGGCATAATTAAGAGAACCAAAGGGCAAGTCTCCGGACCAGACACTCTGTAATAACTTTTTTTTTTCGGAAAAAGCACGGTGTTTGCCCACACACTCGAAGGAGGAGGGGTTAAAGGAGTAAAGCACAGTTCTTCAACGTGCCTCGTCTTCTTTTTTTCTTGTTTTGTTTCTCCTGGTTTTAGAGAGGAGCGTCACTTATGGTTATCCCCGCTTAACCTTCTGGCCACATCGACGACTCCACGCCGCAGAGCTTAAAGAGGACGAAGAGAAAAGAGGAAAAAGCAAAAAAAAAAGAGGGAGTTCAAATCGTCTGCATTAACAAAAATACGCTCGACAGCCGTGCTGACACAGCGTCAAATCGTCTCTCTCTCTTTACTACTTGCTCTTTACCTCATTGCCGTTCTCGTCCAACGTTGCGCTGAGTTGAGCGGAGGGCAGTAGCAGGAAGGCCAACGGCAGCAGCAGCGCCGGGGTGGCGATGTGCCCTGCAATGACCAACCACGGCGCATTCGTGTACTCGCAGGTGCCAGACGTGGCGATCGGCCACAGCGTTTCAATCAGCACGTGACCGTAGGCGGCCGAGAGGGACTGGCCCAAGTTCGCCACGCCGGCGAGGACGGCGAGGGACAGAGACTCCGAGCCGCGCGCTGCCAGGCGGGACATCAGCAGCATCGTTGGCGTGTTCAGCAGCGTGTTCACCGTCTCGAAGAGAATCGTGTTGCCCACGACAAACATGGCGTGATCGGGGATGCCGATGAACATGTTCCACCGCTTCGTTAGGATAAGGTCGAAGAGGGAGATGACGGGGATGACGAGGGCAGAGGCGCTCATGATGCCACGGTAGCTGAAACCCTGCAGGTAGTGCGCCAGCAGCGTCACCCCAATTACGCCGCTCAGGTTGCCCACGACACCGTTCATGATGTTGAAGAACGTGAAGGAGAAGTGCGGGCCATCGGGCAGGCAGGCGGGCTTTGCGAGGTAAAACGTCTTGAGCACGCCGGGGAGGTAGATGTACACGGTGTTCTTCAAGAGAACAAAGGTGATGGTCTTCGCCACGGCGGTGGGCAGCGTCAGGAAGGCGGCGGCGCACATCGCTACCGTCACGGCGATGCTCATGTACAGCACATCCCACGTCGAGCCGAGAATCACCACCGTCGTCGTCGTCACGACCGCCGCCATGAGGACGCAGCAGTAAATGACCATCAGCCAGCAGCGCGTCACCGACTCAGGGTTCATCTCCACCGCACCCCACAGCACACTCGCCACCTTCGGCTCCACAAACTCCTCCTCCTCCCCTTCCAACTCATTCGACGGCTCGTTGTTCGTCAGCGCGGCTTCGTGTGTGTCGTCAGGCTCGAAGGAGTGCCGCTCCGTGCCCTGCTTCTCCTGCCGCTCCGCCAGGAACTTCGCCTTCGCCTCCTCCACCCTGCAGGCCCGGTTCGTTGGCTCGCCGAAGGTGTTGAAAATGAAGAGCAACGTAAGACAGAAGAGAATGCCCGAGGCAATGTAGGCCCCGATGTAGGGCATCTCGTTGTCTGACAAGGGGCCCTGGATGAAGGACGCAATGACGGTGCCCAAGATGTCCGCCACCATCGCCCACCGCACCATCGCCGGGCCACTCGTTGGGCGGCTGCGGATGCTGCGGCCGTAGAGCGAGGAGGACGACGTGTCGACGTTCGCCAGGAAGACGGCAGTGAGAAAGAGGAAGGTGCCGGCACCCCGCTCGCTTGTCGGAGCGGCAGGGAGTCGCGCGTAGAGCAGCGCACACACGCCACCGGCTAGCGTGAAGAGGACGCAGTACCACCGCTTCGTGTAGCCGAGCAGCGCCAGCGTGTCCGTCATGACGGTGAAGAAAGAGTTGACGGACCAGCCGAGGGGGTAGAGCGGGGCGATGCGCTGGCACATGGAGCCGGAGATCTTGAAGTGCTGGATGATCATGGGCTGAATCGACAGATTCATGAAGCCGTTGGCCAGCCCCTTGGCGAAGGTGCGCTCGAGGCACACGGAGGAGACAAGGCGGGGGCTGTACGCCTTCAGCACCACTCCCAGCACTGGCACCTCCTGCAGAAAGGGCACGTTGTCGAAGAGCTTCTGTGAGAGGGGGTGCACCGTGTCCTCGTCGCTATCACCAGCGACCTCGGCCGCCTTCAGCTCGATCGCGTTGGGGTTGTCATTGGCGGCCTGATCGCTCGTCTGGGCGGCGCCGTCACGGGGAGACATAGTCAAAAGAAAAAGTAAAGGGGGAAAAAAAAAGCGTTGGCAGTGGGGGAAAAGCGGAAAAAAAAAAAAAAAAAAGGGGAGAAGAAATGCGAGAAAAACAGGGAAAAAAAGAGTAAGCGTTTGATCGTAATGGTGTGGTGTTGTTTGTACGTGCCACTCCACTACTTTGTATGGTTGTGTGCTTTACGGTTAGCTTGTGGTGTGCTTCGCCTCGTATTGGACCTAATCGGATAGGCGGAGAAGCAGAGAGATGGAACGATTGGAATTCGTCAATGAAAGGTACGTGGGTGTTTTGTACGTCACCCGAGATGCAATTCGAGAACGCAACAGACGGAGAGAAAGAGTTGGGTTACTTACGCGCATAGTGGGGCAGGAACATGGAAATTATCAGAGGATGCTAAAGCGCCGGCGCTGCGCGCGGTGCCCAGCATTCGGGGAAAAATACCCGCCTATCCAAATCGGCTCCTGTTTGTCTGCGTTTCTCCGTCCGCCAAATGGCCTTCACCCTTGCCATTGCCCTATCCTTTCAGAGAATTCGAAACAGTCCAACGAGGAACATGTGACGGAAAATTCCCCAGATTAACGCCACCACTCAGCAGATAAGCAATTAAGCTTGTTGCCTTTTTTTTTCCCTTCCAATTCCTCTACACACACACACCACACACGCAACACACCACACACCCCAAAAGCAGCTCACGACGACACGAGGAGGACTTGCGAGAGCCCCGCGAGTGCCGTCGAATAGGAAAACAAAAAAGGACGATGGGGAAAAGAAAATAAAAGAGCCACATCCACTGAACAGCGCACATGAATACCTGAGGACCCCTTCTTACAAATAAAAACGAAGTTAAGAGAGAGAAACACGTTACTAAAAGAGTGCTTTATTTCGATAAAAGAACGCAGACTCGAACCCTCTCTTGCGACTGAGAGCATGAAGACATAAAACGCCGACGAAGAAGACGCCGCTGTCGCACCTGGCTCTCTTGGGAAAAGGTAAGCCTTTGCTGAAAAAGCGACCATAACAACAAACCCCTATGGCTTCCAAAAATAGTTCTCAACTCCAACACAGTCAGGAGCCGACTCCATTTCTGGGAACGGTGTGACGGAGCTGCAGCCATCGCAGCCTCGAAGCTGTCACGTGTGCGGCGAAAACGTAGCACTCAAAACACTGCCAGAAAGAAGGAAAAAAAAAACACCCACAAACAACTACCGCCATTACCACACCTTCGTAGCAAGAAAGTTGACGAGAAAGTTGAAACGTCACGTTAAAAAAAAAAGGAGGACTTAAAGAGTGGGGGAAGAAAAAAGCCACCAACAGTAAGCAGCACGTGCTACTGCACCTACATCTCTCTGGGGACTGGTTTGTCATCCAGCAGCGCGTGACACGCGGCGTCGGACTGGCAGGAAGCAAACACAACAGCCTTGGGAAGACTCGCAAAGAGGTTCGTGATGTGGTGCTCGGCCGGGTTGCTGTACACCCAGACTGGGTGGGCTGCGGCAAAGGCGGAGAGCGTCTCGACAAACGCGTCACGCAGCTTCTGCGTTTCCGCGACGGGACGTCGGCTTGGCCCGTTGCCCTCCAGCGAGCCGAACGTCACCATCAGCGGCGCAACTGTGCTCGTCGCCGTCTCGTGCGCGGCAACCCACGACTGCGTCAGTGACGACAACGCAAAATCGTTGAACCACACCGACGGACTCGCGGCGATGTATTTGTGGAAGCTGCCCTGGTGCTGCAGGTAGGCGTGCATTACGAAGAGGCCGCCGAGAGAATGGCCGAAGATGGACTGCTGCTGCACGTCCACCGGGAAGCGCTGCTGCACCGCCGGCTTCAAATCCTTCTCCAGAAAGTTCATGAAATCCTCCGCATACCCGAAGCCAAGCGGGGAGGCGGCCGCCTGTGCCTCCGTCGGCGTCGGCGTGAAGTCGCGTGCCCGCTGCTTCTCGTGGAAGGTGGTGCTGTCGGGGTAGCCCACCGCCACGAGGAGCACCGGCCGCATGTCAGGGTGCAGCTTGCGGGGATTCGCGATCACCGCGGCGATGTCGCAGACGGTATTAAAAAGGGCGTTGCCGTCGAGGCAGTAGAGCACCGGGAAGCCGCCGTCCGGAGGGGTGGCACAAGGAGTGAAGGTCTGCACGAGATAGGACACATTACTGCGGGAGGAAGTCAACGTGAACTCGCTGCGCTGCGTCCGTGCAGGCTCGGCGGCAGTGGGAGATGCCATGGAGGGCCGAGAGAGTTCAGGAGTGATGTGGAGAACAAACAAAGCAGCGAAGATAGCAGACCTGTGCGCACAGTGGTCTTCCACGATGGCAGATGGGCGTTCACGAAGAGGCACAAAAAGAGGCGGAACAAAGAGACGGGGAAGTTGAGGTGGACTTGTGCCGCAGAGTGAAGATGAGATGGCGTGTGGTAGGTTTTGCAATACAGAAGTTTCCCAATCCTCGCTCCGGACGGCTGAGAAGCGCATTTTCATTAAGGATGCTGGATGAGGAACAGGCAAAGGTGGTTTAAGCCAGAAGGACATCGCAGCATAAAGATTTCCGTTATCATTCTGCAATCTTCGATTTTTGCTTTTTTAAACTTAAATAAAAAAATAAATGTCGTTCATAAGAAGACAAAGAGACTCATATGGCCAAAAGGAAAAAAGGGAAAAAGTTAAACACTGACACTACGCTCAAGAGCAAAAAAAAAAGGAAAAAGAGAGCCTCTATAGACTCTTCGCTAAAAAAAAAAATGGATGTTCGTGCTGAGAAAAAGTTGAACCGCAGCACACACAAACACTCACACACACCTGCCGGCCACTCGCCTCTGTGCGTCGCCAGCAATCTCCGCGGCACCGCGTTGAGCGGTAGTGTCTGCCACGCAGGTGCTTCAGCAATGAGTCGAAGAGAACCCCACCTCCTTGAACTGATTCACGCGCCTAGCGCGAGTAGAAATAGATGTGTTCTGTGAGCGAGAGCAAGGGTGAGAGTCACTAACTCGGGGCACAGTGGAAACGGCAGGCGTGCGTGCGTGTCTTATTGAGCTTTACAGGAAAAATGGAGAAAAAAAGAAAAACACGAACAGAAACGGAAAAATGGAGACGTGGAAATTTATCAAGAACAAAAAAAAAACCGACAGGAAAGAAAACGACGAAGCGCGCTACAAAACGCGAATTAAGAGTTGTTGTTACTCCTGTTGAAAGGAAAAATAAATTGATGAAGCGTGGCAGAGCGGGGGCAGAAGGGCAGTCATTTAACTAGGCTCAGCACGAGGCTGTTACTTACTGCCTGCACGCCTAACTTTTACAGGCCTTACCTTGAAAATGAAAAGTAGGAAGGGCTGGAAAAGCGAAGAAATTAAAATTAAAACAACAAGGAACGCACACATGCACATTCTCAGTTCTATCAGTGCCGTCAGCGGACCCGTTATTAAAGGATTTGTCTTTGGTATTCTCATTTTTTCGTTGACAAAACGAAAAACATCGAAAAGGAGTGTCACACCTTTTTTTTTAAAGTGGCTTACGGGTGGAGTGGAGGGGAAGAGGGGGGAAGAAAGCGAAAGAGAAAGAGGAAGTCAACAATATCAATCTATCTTTTTTTTCGTTGAGGTGGAGAAGTGGACAAAGTATTTGATGGGGATCAGGGAAAAGAAAGGTGCGCTACTTCACCTAAGTGACGTTCGGCAACGTACGCGCGGCGCTAAAGGAGCAGGACAGGAAAGAAAAAAAAGGCAGAGAAGACCCAATGAGAGGCATCGCGACCGCCGCATTCTCTGCGGGGAAAAAAGGGGGAATAAGAGAGAAGAAGAGCATAAAAATACAGCCACCGAAGCTCGCCTCTCTCTCTCTCATCCCCCACCTCTTCATACTCCGGCTCGTGCAGCTCTGACGCTCATCACACACGTTGACGTCGTCTACTAGCCGGCAAAGGGAACCCAGCAGCAGCACTAGCGGTACGTAGCTACTTGAGATCTACACGCAGCCCAGTTGGAGCTGAAGGGCTGTCGTCGTTGTCGCTCGTGCTCAGCGGCGCCTCCTTCGCCAGCGGTACCACGATCTCCTCCACCTCGTCACCATTCTCGTCCAGCGTAGCCGACACACGCGACGACGGCAGCAGCAGGAAGGCGAGCGGCATGATGAGCAGCGGCGCCACCATGTGTCCGGCAATGATCAGCCACGGAGCGTTCTTGTAGTTGCACTTGCCAGACGTCGTGACGGGCCAGATCGTCAGCAGCAGCAGGTAGCCAATGGAGGTAGACGTCGAGGAGCCGAGATGGGCAATACCGCCGAGCAGCGCCAGCACCATCGACTCCGACCCACGCGGCGCCACACGTGACATGAGCAGCATCGTTGGCATCGTCAGCAGCATGTTTACCGTGTCATAGATGATCGCGTCGCCGAAGATGTACATCGCGTGATCGGGAATGCCGATGTACGTATTCCAGCGCTTCACAATGATGAGGTCGAAGATTGAGACAACGGGAATAAGAATGGCCGACACCGCCATGATAGCGCGGTAGCTGCAGTTCTGGCAGCAGTGGGCGAAGATGGTGATGCCGATGACGCTGAAGATGTCGCCGATGATGCCCGTCGTGATGTTATAGAAGGTGTAGGAGAAATGCGGACCGCCGGGCACGCACGCCGGCTTGGCCACGTAGAACGTATTCAGCACACCGGGCAGCTGCAGGTAAAGGATGTTGTTGAAGTACACGAAGGCTGCTGTCTTGGCCACCACCAGCGGCAGCGTGAAAAAAGCGCTGCCACACACCACAACCGTCGCGGCGATGCAAGTGTACAGTAACTCCCAGCGTGTGCCGAGAATCGTGACCACCGCCGTCACCACCACCGCGGCTGTCATAAGGCAGCAGTAGATGATCATGAGCCAGTTGCGCGTGACCACCTCCTTGTTGATCTCGATGGCATCCCACAGCACGCTGTTCACCTCCGGCTCCACGAAACCGGCGAGCTCGTCATCATCGTCGTTTATCGGCTCGCTGGTCGCCACTGCCGTCTCGGTGGCGCGATCCAGCTCTAGCGCCTGCAGCGGTGCCGCACGCTCCTCGCGCTTCATGACGAGGTACTCTGCCTTGGCATCTTCCACACGCGCCACACGGTTCGGCTTCTCCCCAAACACATTGAAGATGAACAGCAGGCTCAGCACAAACTGAATGCCTGCTGCAATGTAGACGCCGATGTTGGTCAGGTTGTTGTCGGACAGCGGGCCCTGGATGCCGGAAGCAATCATGACGCCCACCATTGCCGAGCCCCACGCCCAGCTCACCAACGGTGAGCCGTTTTCCGGGTTGGCGCGGATGCGGCGGCTGTAGATGGCCTGCGCGAACGTGTCCACGTTGGACAAGAAGAGCGCCGTCAAGAACATGAAGGCGGCAGCGGAGGTGGCACTCGACTCCTTTGCTGGCAGCAGTGCGTAGAGCAGCGCAAAAACGCCACCGCCGAGCGTGCACAGCACACAGTACCACCGCTTCGTGTAGCCAAAGATGGCGAAGGTGTCGGCAATCGCCGTAAAGAAGGAGTTGACCGACCAGCCCAACGAGTAAAGGGAGGCCAGACGCTGGTACATGGCACCCGACAGCCCGTAACGCCCCGTCAGCATCGGCTGAATCGAGAGCCGCATGAAGCCGTGCGCCAAGCCTTTCAGCAGGACACGCTCCAGCCCAATGGCCGCCACCAACCCGGGACTGTACGCCTTCAGCACCAGACCAAGCACCGGCACATCCTCCAGGAAGGGCACGTAGTTGAAAAGCCTCTGCGAGAGTGGGTCAACTGCACCGCCCTTCACTCGGACGTGCGTCGCCGCGGCGGGAGTCACCATCTCCGGCCTGCCGTCGGCCGCCTTACAATGCTTGTCATCGTTCGCAACGTCAGCCATCTTGCTTTCAAGTGTGTGTGTGAGCTGTGTGTTGTGTGATAGACGAGGTCCGGTCTTAGAAGAGGTGCGTGAAAGGAGAGCTTAAGAAAAAAAACGGGAGAAATGTCAAAAATGAGAAAGAAGAAAGTGTGAAACAGGATGTTTGCAAGTGCGTAACTTGCGGGGATGGTTGGAGAAGGGCGGAGAAAAAGGACTCGGTTAAGGGCAGCGTTGACGCACGTGCGTAGCTGGCCTATGAGAGAAGGAGAACGAGAGGTGCAGGTCGTGGAAAAAAAAGGTGAGAGAAAGACAGAGAGAGCGACATGAAGAAGTAAGCTGGAAGGCCATCATCTGGCGAGCAAAATAAGAGACGCACATTTCCACAAAAAAAAAAAAATTGATCTTCAACAGAGTAGCAATTGAAGAAAGTGCAGGAAGGGTGCAAATCAGACGCACTTTCGACACCAGAAGAATTCTAAATTACTCGTGCAGGTGCACGGCTCAGCGTACATATATTCTGGCATCGCCTGTCCTTCACGAACTGCTGCGTTGGCGACCGCCGACCCTCCTCTGAGCGCCGCTACTCTTTTTTTATTCATTCCTCACTCACGGAATAGCGTTTTGCGATTTTCGCTGTCGGCTGGCAAACACAGCGTTGCAGTACGAACAAAACTTGGTTTTCATTTCCAGAAAATGCTGGTTAACAAGAGAAGAGTACGAAAAGGCGAAAAAAGAAGAGAGAAAAAGGGACAAGAAAAGCCCACACGCTGCTGCTGACGCACGGGTAACGCTCTGCCATGACGACTGCGGTGAGCAACGCCGTCCACCGAGAGCCTCCCACGTCGCGTCGCACCGGTGGCGGGTAATTAGTTGGTTGTTTTCGGGTATATTAAAATTTTTTCTGCATACCACGTGCAAGAGAAGAAAATAGAATGCGAAGCAAGGGTCTTATGGAGGTAAAAAAGTTAGGGATGAAAGAAGGTTGTAGAGTGCTGTTGGTTGTAATTTAATGCTGATGAATACTCGCGCAGCAGCAACGATGTGCCGCGGCATCGGCTCCTGCAGAGTACACCAGAGGTGAGGCGGTGTTGCGTATCTGTATGGGTTCGAGTGTGCGTTAAAAAAAAAGAAAAATCAATAATGCAGGGGCGAAGACACACAAACGTCCAGTAAACAGTACCGCTTCGGCAGGAAACAAAAAAAAAACGTTTGGAGGAGGGCAGAGGGGAGGACGGTGCGTGGCGAAGGGGCAGAGACAGAGGGAACGGCGGCGCAGGCTGCGGCAAGCGGATCACCCATGCAGCGCCATCGCAGCCTTCCCTCCCTCATCCTCTCCCAAGCGGGTAGGAGGTAAAACAACAGAAGAAGGGCAAAGTAAAAAAAAAAAACAGAGCACCAAAAACACCCTAAAGGGTTTGGAGGAAACATGAAAAAAAAAACGGAAAGAAAACACAGCATTCAAAAGAGAGAAAAAGAGGGGAATAGGCGGGCGAAAAAAGAAAAAGAAAAGAAGAAAAAAAAAAGAGTTCGGTCGCGCCTTGCGGTACGCATAGCAGCGTGATCGGCAGATATGCACAGGCTTCTCTCTCCCTCTCTCTCTTGGTAGAATGTGTCGCTGCAAGCAGGTGCCGGCTGCAACGATAGTACACTGTCCCGACAAATAATAAAAATGTCGAAACGGCGCAACTTCTCGTACGACGCCATCTTGCAACACTAACCAGTCGTGGTAAACAGGAACCGGGGGAAGGGAAAAGAAACACTAGAACACAAGTAAGCGGAGGCTACATCGAGGTGTAGAGCGTCACTTCATCGCGGCGGTTACTTGCAGTCTAGCTCTCCACGGAGTTCAGCTCTACGAATATGACACAGCGTGAATTGCTCGATGGCTTTCACACCGATTTCGAGCTCCAGAGAGAGCCTCGCCAAGTAACTGCCGCCGTTCCTCATTCTCTTCCCCCGTTCTCCCACATTTTTTTTTTGCAAGCGGTGACGTTACTAGAGAATGAAACAATACAAAGATAGCTACGTGAAGGCGAAGAAAACTTGAATATCGGTAACAATGGAGAAAAAAAAAACGAGCAAGCTTTGTGGAAGGCACCAAAGACCCCAACGTGAAGTACACGTGGACCTGGCAGAGTCTTCTCAACAAAACAATAAATACGTTAGGGAACGTGAAGACCGGCAAGGTAGGATCGTGTTTTGATTGTTTGGTCTACCACGAAGTTGCAGTCGATGAAAGCCGCTTTTATTCCTTGTTTTAGGGGAAGCACTGAAAACAGAATTTATAAATAAATATAGAAAACTGGAGAAATTTGGGAAGAATTGGCACTTTTTTTTTCGGAATGGAGTTAAAGGGAAAGGAAAGAGAGAGAAGTCTCAAAAAATGAAAGTAAAAAAAAATGGCTAAAGACGCAAGCGTGTCACTTAAAAGTGGAACAAGACTCGGTTGCCACTGCGATTTAATAGGCGAAGGCCAAAAGCGGTAGCTTTGTTTGGTAAAAAGTCAAAAAAAAAATAGCGAAAAAGAGAAAAGACTTGCTCATGCGGTGCACTTTATTTTAAAAAAGGCATGCTGCTGCTAGGTGACCAACTATCCCCTCGCTTCCCTCTTGCTAGGAGATCCTTCAGAAGGAAAGAAAAAAAAGTATTTTGGCCGAAGGAGGGGATCGCCACAAGGGCGTATCGATCGAAGGAGGAAGGAAAAAGTACACTACCGCATAGGCAGAAAGAGGCGTTTAGAGAGTTAGGACGATTTTTTTTCTGCCCAATCTTTTTTTTTTTTTACGCGATAAAAAAATACTTCAGGAAGTCACGTAGAGTCGCTTTTCTGTACGTCGGCAAAACCATTCGAGAGAAGAAGGAGAGAACAAAAAGGAGATTTAGGTAGGCAACTTGTGAAGGTCGAACACTCCTTTCCTTGTTATTTCTCCCTCTCTCTGTGGCAATACCAAGGGACACTGATGTACTTCTTTGGCAGCCGCACACACATCAAATGGACCCCACGTGTACCTTTCCCCAGCAAGCCGGCCGGGAAGCGAGGGAGGAAGATCAGAGAAAAAAAATTACAAGAACAGAAAAAACAAAAAACAAATATTAGTTGCATAGAACACACAGCTCACAAGGAGAAGGGAAAACACCGAAGCAATGTTAAGTCCATGAAGGTCAGTGTGTGGTGATCCAGTCTAAACTGATAACGCGCCAGCACACACGCGCCTCCACAGAAGAAGAGTAAAGAGCGAAAAAAAAAAAATAGTTAGACGAGACAAGTGTCCCTACGGTCCAGCTACTTATTTCACATGGCGTCCACCTTACGCTCATTCTTCGGCTGCACTCCACCGTCCGACACGCGCGACGAGAGCGATGCGCGGTCGCTGTGGGAGGTGGTGGTGAAGATGCTCGAGGTCTCGTCGCTCTTTGCCTTGTCGCTTGGTACCTTAATCTCTTCCACCTCGTCACCGTTCTCGTCCAGCGTAGCCGACACACGCGACGACGGCAACAGCAGGAAGGCGAGCGGCAGAATCAGCAGCGGGGTACCGATGTGGCCGGCAATGATCAGCCACGGGGCATTGTGGTAGTCGCACTTGCCCTTTGTCTTCACCGGCCAAATCGTCTCGAGCAGCAAGTAGCCAACAGCGGACGACGTGGATTGGCCCAAGTGCGCAATACCGCCGAGCAACGCCAGCACCATCGCTTCCGACCCACGTGGCGCCACGCGCGACATCAGCAGGAAAGTTGGCATGCGCACCAGCATATCGACGAGCTCAAAGATGATCGCGTCACCGAAGACGTACATGGCGTGATCGGGAATGCCGATGTACATGTTCCAGCGCTCCACAATGATGAGGTCGAAGATGGAAATGAGGGGAATAATGATGGCCGACGATCCCATGATGGCACGGTAGCTCAGTTGCTGGCAGCAGTGGGCGAAGATGGTGATGCCGAGAATGGCGCAGAAGTTTCCAACGATGCCGTTCATGATGTTGTAGAAGGTGTAGTTGAAGTGCGGGCCGTTGGGCAGGCATGCCGGCTTGGCCACGTAGAAGGTGTTCAGCACGCCGGGCAGGCTCAGGTAGAAGATGTTAAAAAAGTAAATGAAGGTGCCGGACTTGGCGATGACAAGCGGCAGCATGAAGAAGGCGAAGCCGCAGACGGCCATGGTCATCGCAATGCAGGCCCACATCATGTCCCAGCGTGTGCCGAGGATCGTGACCACCGTCGTCGCGACAACGGCAGCCGTCATCAGGCAGCAGTAGATGACGAGGAGCCAGTTGCGCGTGACCACCTCCTTGTTGATCTCGATGGCACCCCACAACACGCTGTTCACCTCCGGCTCCACGAAACCGGCGAGCTCGTCGTCCTCGTCGCTGAACTCGACCGGGGCCAACGAAGCCTCCTTCTCCGGCTTCTCCTCCTTCTCCACAAAGGTGGGCTCCTTTGGCATGGCGAGCAGGTGCTCCTCGGCGGCGCGGGCGGCACGCTCCTCGCGCTTCATGATGATGTAGTCCGCCTTGGCGTCCTGCACGCGCGAGATCCGGTTCGGCTTTTCACCAAAGACGTTGAAGATGAAGAGGAAGGTGAGGGAGAAGAGGATGCCGGCAACGATGTAGACACCCACCTGCGTCAGGTTGTTATCAGACAGCGGGCCCTGCACCGCCGCAGCAATCATGGCACCAAGCTTCGCAGCACCCCAGCCCCAGCTGACGAGAGCCGGACCACGCTCCGGGCTGGCGCGGATGCGGCGGCTGTAGATGGCCTGCGCGAAGGTGTCCACGTTGGCAAGGAAGAGGGCAGTCAGGAACATGAAACCCGCCGCAGCCTCCGCACTCGACTCCTTCGCCGGCAGCAGTGCGTAGAGCAGCGCAAACACGCCGCAGCCGATGGAGCAGAAGGCGGAGTACCACCGCTTCGTATAGCCGAAGATGGCGAAGGTGTCGGCTATGGCCGTGAAGAAGGAGTTGACCGACCAGCCAAGGCCGTAGAGAGACGACAGACGCTGGTACATGGCACCCGACAGCCCGTAGCGGCCCGTCAGCATCGGCTGCACAGAGAGACGCATGAAGCCATGCGAGAGTCCCTTGACGCACAAGCGCTCCACAAAGACGGCGATGACGAGGTGGGGGCTGTACGCCTTCAGCACGAGACCGAGAACCGGGATGGATTCCAGAATAGGACAGGCCTTGAACAGCTTCCACGTGCCGGGGTGGATATCTTCTGGCCGCGAGCTGACGGAGTTGGTGTCGACGTCGCGGCTGGTCTCCTGTCCTTGGTGAGCGAGCTCCGCGCTGTCGCTTGCCCGGTCATCCTTGGCTTGGGTCATTGCCAGTGCAATTTTTTTTTTAAGTGTGGTTGAGCTTCACAAAAGAAAAAGATGCTGTGATGAGTTGCTTTAGTGGAGGTTTTGGATGTTGCGGTGAGGCGCCAGTGGAGAAGAGTGTAGACGTTAGACCGCTAAACTACAAGTCTCGTTGGTTTTGTTAACTTCGTTTGTCTGTTTGTCGAGCAGTCGTTCAATACCGTTTTTTAGAAAGAAGAAACTGTTTGCTATTATCCTTTCAACTGGTATTCCGCTGTTTTCGTTTTAGAAACTGTGAGTGAGCAGGTGTTGTTTTCGTGTCGTCGGTGCGTGTTGGGGGTTTTTCGAGTCGTTACCGGCGATGAAGTGAAGGGTTGAAAGAAAAACGAATTTGAAAAAGGGGAAGTTAAGGTTGTCGTCAATAGTCGACGGGAGCGAAGAGAGACAGGTATTTTTTGTGAAGGTGAGCAAAGGAGTGGACGAGACCACATTAAAGCTGTCGTTCTCTACCTTTCTTGTTTTTTTTTCCTCCCTTGCGAGGTCATTCCGTTACACCAAAGGGCTCAGGATAACGCTGAGTTGAAGGAGACGCAGATATCGCGAACGGCACGTGACGGGGTGAAGCGAGACACAGAAGTCCACTTACGACGCCACGAACAAAGAGATGACACCCACAGAAACAAGTTCTCCTCCATCCGTAACGGGCTCTTTTGTTGCGACACCTTTGCGCCGTTTTAAAAGCGCTGATACTGTTGATTTCAAGAGCACTCTATGAACCGTGCCGTGACCGGTGTAAATCACATACACACACCCAAACGTGCGTCTGCGCAGGTCGATTTACGTGCATTTTTTTGGAGTCGCGGGTCTGCCGTGTAACGCGCAAAACTCCCTTTAAAAAAATAAATAAACGAAGAAGACTAACAGCGACAAGCCCAACAAAAAAAATGAAAAAAAAGAGAGAATTTGAGAAGTAAAATGAGGGCAGTAAACACAGCAACCGCAGAAACGCCTTCCTTTTCTCCTGGCCAGATTGCGAAAAAAAACCCTGCACTTCTTTTGTCCAAAAGTAATTTTTGTTTGTTTGCTTGTTCGTTATAATAAAAAATAAAAATAAAAAAATGTTGAGTGGTGAGTACTCTTTATTTTCTTTTTTTTTCTTTTGCACCTTCTTTGCCGCTTTCGCGTTCGTGCCTCTACCTTCCATGTGCGCCGGTTAAGAGGAGAAAGCAGCCGGGAAAGAACCGAAGCCCTTCGACAAGGAGAAGACGCTCCGTTGCATGTTACCAACACAACGAGCGCGACTACTGTCAATGACACGGCTTCTCCGAGCACAATCTCCGAGAAAAATAAGAGAGCGACGCATCAGGAACGGAGAGGAGAAGCGGCCACGCACTGGCGATAGGAGAGGGGAGTGAGGGGGTGAAGGAGTGCAACTCCACGACATTCAATTCGCCCTCCCGGTTTTACTCGTACCATGACACAAGGGGGAAAAAAAAAACAGAAGAAACGGAGACGAGAACAGTGGAGAATAAGAAAAAAAAAGAAAGACAGACTTTAAAAAAAGTACCTTATCGAGAACGGAAACAAATTGGAGAAGAATTAGCATGATTTTTATTTTCCTGTCAACTTTTACCTAATTGTTTTTTTTTTCTCTTTTCCTCGTGCTAAACGCGGACGCCGACGTCATATCACAGCCCGCCACGAAGGTGAGTTGTGCCGGACTGCGTCTTGGCCGCCGGTGCAACTTCATCGTCGCCGTGACGGTCGTCGTCTGCGGGGTTGGAGGTGCCACTCGACAGCACCACCTCCTTCACCTTCTTCCCGGTCTGGTCAATGTGGTCGCAGATGCGAGAGGCGGGCAGCAGAACGTAGGCAAGGGGAAAGATGAAAATTGGCGCGACGATGTGGCCGGCAATGACAAGCCACGGCGCGTTGCTGTAGTCGCACGTGCCCCTCGTCACCACGGGCCAGATCGTGTCCATGAGGAGGTAGCCAATCGCAGACGACGTCGACGAGCCGAGGTGATAGATGCTGGCCAGCAGGGCAAAAACCATCGACTCCGACCCACGCGGTGAGATGCGGCACATGAGCATCATCGTGGGCATGTTGAGCAGCATGTCACACACCTCGTAGATGATGGCATCGCCGAAGATGTACATGGCGTGGTCCGGGATGCCGATGGCAAGGTTCCAGCGCTTCAGGATGATAAGGTCAAACATCGAGGCGAGAGGAAGCAGAATCGCTGAAAGACTCATCACAAAGCGGTAGCTGCGCTTTGGACAGAGGTGGGTGAAGACGGCCGTGCCAGCGATGCTCGCGATGTTGCCCAGAATGCCATTCATGCAGTTGTAGAAGGTGTAGGAGAAGTGTGGTCCATCCGCAAGGCAGGCAGGCTTGGCGACATAGAAGGTGTTCAGCACGCCGGGCAGATTCAGGTACAGAATGCTGTTGAAGTACATGAAGACCACCGCCTTGGCAATCGCAATCGGCAGGGTGAAGAAGGAGCTGCCGCACACGACGACCGTCACGACGATGGCGCAGTACATCACGTCCCACCGCGTGCCCATAATGTTCACAATCGCGTTGGCAATCACGCCAAGGGTGAGGATGAGGCAGAAGAGGGCCATGCGCCAGTGCCGCTCGATGATGTCGCGGTTGAACTCGACGGCGCCGCAGAGGTAGGAGTCCACACGCGGCGCTTTGTAGCCGTTCGCGGCGCTGCCACGACGCCCATCCGTACCATCTTCCACGTCCTCCTCCCCTTCCATCTCCGCCGCGTCCACATCCACGCAGCCGCCGACGGTGGCGAGCCGCTTACCAGCTCGCTCGTCCTCCAGCTGCGAATCGTTCGAGACGGCGTCTGTGGCGTGCTCGAGGAACTCGATGCGGGCGTCCTCCTCACGTGCCACTCGGTTGCGTCTTTCTTCCATCAGGTTGAAGATGAAGAGAAGGGCGGAGAGGAACATGATGCCAGACGTGATGTAGACGCCGATGTGGGTGAGGCCGCGGTCAGAAAGAGGGCCCTGGATGACGCTGGAGACCATGATGCCCACGAGCGCCGTGCCCCACATCCAGCTCACGAGGGCCGGCCCAGCTGAGGGGCGGCGCCGGATCTGCTCGCTGTACAGCGCGACAGCAAAGACGTCGATGTTGCTCATGAAGAGCGCCGTCATGAACATAAAAGCAGCGGCTGGCCTCGCGCTCGACTCCGTGCCGGGCAGTAAGGCGTAGAGCAGCGCAAACACGCCACCACCGACAGCGGAGAGGACGGAGTACCACCGCTTCGTGTAGCCGAAGAGCGCGAAGGTGTCGGCGATGACAGTGATGAAGGCGTTGATGGCCCACCCGAGCGTGTAGAGCGTCGACAGCCGCTGGTACATGGCGCCGGTCAGTCCGTAGCGGCCTGTGAGCATCGGCTGGATGGAGAGCCGCATGAGGCCATTGGCCAGTCCCTTCTCAAACAGCCGCTGCATGCAGATGGCGAAGACGAACTTTGGGTGGAAGGCTTTGAAGGTAATGTTGAAAATCGGGACGTAGCCGAGGAACGGCGCCGCTTTAAGGACGCGGGCGGACACCGGGTGCACGTACTCGACCACCTCTCCCGTGCCCTCCGCCGGCTCGGATGGGTCCGTGTAGCGCGCTGGCATGGGTCAGACGCAGTGAGCAGGGAGGGTAGAAAGAGAATTTCAGGAAAGTTTTGTCTTTGTCTTTATTTCTCTGGTGCTGCTTGGACAGCGGTGACAAACTCGAAAGTGGAGTAGTTAAAAGTAGAGAGTGAGAGAGGCAAGGGAAAGCAAAGAAGGATAGATAGGCAGAGTTGTGAGTGTGCTTGTGAGGGTGAATGCGATGCGAAGGTCTCTCGTTTCCGGTGATGCGTACGTCGCGGTCTTGCGAAGAGCGTGGGAGGCGGAGCGAAGAAAAAGGAGGAGGAGGGAGGAGGAGAAAACCCAGAAAAGGGATGTAGAGAAGTCCTACGCTGGATAAAGGAGGGGAGATAAAGAAAAGTGCCTTAACAAGTTCCAGTTGAAGCAGATAAAAACAAAGAAATAATAAATATGAGGCTAGCAGATTCACCGCTGCAATTACAGCTTTGCACAAGGAGTGCAGAACGCAGCTCACTCTTGCTTAACACTGTGTGCCTCGGATGCGCTGCTCATCGCAAAGAAGCAAGCAGAGCGGCATCTGCACTCCAAGACGGGTAGCGTTGCTGCCAAAAAAAAAAAATACTGTTGCAGCTACGTTGTACATACGTCTTGCTTTAAACTAGCTGCACACCTGTGTGTAGCTCTTTTTTTTTCCCCCTCCTTTGTCACCCAATCGTTGTAGCAGAGTCTGTGATGCCGCAATCTACATGGCAGCTTAGTCCGACGAGGCCACCACAGCGTAGCCGTAGCAGCTGTACCGCGAGCCTAACGTTTCCACACGCAAATGGCGCAGCGCCGCCGCATCGAGCTCAATCACGGCGGTAAACTCTAGCTGAAAGTACTTATCCCCGTCCTGAGCAGAGAGAAAGTAGGGGTTCACAACATCCTCGCTGTTGATCGAGATGACAAACATTACGCCGCCCACACGCAGCACCTTCAGCATCTCGTCAATGTAGGCCTCCATGTTGGGGTTGAACTCACCAGCGAAGGCGCTGAGCAGCGCGTCGGCGGTGCCCTTGTCGAAGACCAAATCTACCGAGCTGTGCCGCACTGCTTGTAGCTGCAAGCTGCCGCCATCGACCACTTTGTACCACGCGTCCTCCGCACCAGCACCGGCGCTGCCCTGCTTGACAGTCGGGGAGGACGTCATCCTGCTCACGTTGAGGTCACAGCAGTTCCCTACGGCGTACAGACGGTCTGGAAAGGCAGCTGCTAGGTGGGTCACGATGTTCTCACAGATATCCACGTTCAACACCTCAGCGGGCGGGGAGAATGGGACGGCGAGGTGGTCAGCGAGAAGACTCCCCACGTGGTCGCAGAAGTCGCTGTTGCCGCAGCCAACGTGCAGCACTCGTACTGGATGCTGCTCTGCATGGAACGTCGGCATTCGCCGCAGACCATCCAAGAGAGCCTTCTCGTAGCGGGTGTACTCCATGAACCACTCGTAGTGATTCATGAGACTCCCCCGCTCTGCCAGCTCCCGTGCCTTTCTGTTTTGCTGCTCCTTGCTGCGGAGGCGGCCCTCCTCGTCGTCGTAGAAGTGCACCCAGAAGTCGGCCCGGCCAGGGTTCCACTCTTTCGCATCATCCTGCATTGATTAGCCTCTGGACGCCGCCGTGGCTGGAAGCAGGAGATTCCGGTGAAAGTAGTGTGTGAGAGTGGAGAATCTACTGCGTTGCTCGAAGAGCCTCGTCAACGTTTCGCCGGCTTACTTCTTCGCTGAGGTGTGTGGCAGAGGAAAGAGGTGCCGTCTCAAGCAGAGGAAGCGTACATCCGCACAGAAAGCACAAAAAAGTCCATAAGAAAAGAGTGCAGAAGGAGAAGCGAAAAAGGTGAATAAGGGATACTACGTAAGAGGATAGAAACCATCTTTGCGTCCTGCCTCAGCAGCTATTAGGCGAACATCTCCCTAAAAGTCGTCCTGGGCTCGTTGGAGAGTACATGACACCATACGAGCTACGATCTCAGTCGCTTAGCGTAGAAAAAAAAAAATGGCACATCGCATCGCTCAGCGCCACCGCACCTCTGTTGTCCTTTTTTTTTTATTTCACGTAAATCAGGTCATGTGTATCAAAAGACGGAATAGTAAGCATGTGCGGAATAAAGTCCGCAACTCAAACAGTAGAAAAAATAGAGAACAAAGTTGCAAAAGCAAAGAGGGCAAACGGCGTTCATCAACGCCGTAAACACAAAGAAAAAGAGAAAAAATTCATTTGTTGTTAATTTGCCTCACCGCCAGGAATGCTGGCACCAGAGTTAAGTGACCTTTTCTTTTTTCTTGAAAAGTCGTATGCAGCAGCAGAAAGAAAGAGCCTCGACTCTTCACGAGTCGCCATCTCTTCCCCATCATCTTGTCCGAGCACATCAAGCTAAGAAGATCATCACCGAGTCGCGCGTCGATAGACACGTGCTAGCAAGAACAACAGCAGAGCAAGCAAAAACAAAAATAATATGTCGAGATATTTGCGTTTTAAGCAAGCAGATGTCAAGTAGAAAAAGAGGTATTTCTTTTCTTCGGTATAAGCAGCTCCTTCCTTTTTTTTTTTCCACACAGACACACAGCAACAACGAAAAAAAAAAGAGAAAATAGTTTAAATGCGTAAAAGGCAAGACAAGCAGCAGTGCAACTATACATTTAAAAAAAGGTGACACGAAGAGGCGCATCTATCTGCTGTAGAACATACAGATATGTCTGATTTCCAAAGAAACAAAAAAAGAAATAGGATTTCCTGAGAATTGTCCAAAGTTTCACGTTCTTTTTTTCTTCCTCTTCTGTGCTTTACATAGTCTTGGATGCGCAGCTGAAGAGCTGGTCGACATCCTCCATGAAGCAAGAGCTTGACTTGCGGGACATGCTGTAGGTCGGGTCGGTGCCAAAGACAGAGCCCTCCGCGCCTGACGGGACGACGCTGCTGATGCTCACCGCCTCGCAATCGAAGTAGTCGAAGTAGAGCTGCCGCAGTCGCTCCATTTCTACCTTGTCCAGCGCGTCGCTGCCGCTGCAGCTGCGTGATGCCGAGGTGTCATCGTCGTCCGTCGACATGCGCTTGCTTTGAGAGGGGGTGTGTATTGTGAAGCCGAAGTCACCGCTGCTTGTGATGCGCCGGAAGAGCGGCGCCGACAGCGGCAGCGTCCCCCTCGCCGCGGCGAGCCGGCGTGAACGAAAGGCACGCGCGAAGCTCTGAATCGTGCCCACCAGCGTGTTCGTCACCACGGAGCAGCGTGCGACGGCTATCGTGTCGGTGATGCCGCGGCCCATCGGCGTCCGCGCATCGCCACCGCTGTCGGTGAGGGAGAGCATGAAAGCCTTCACGACGGCCCGGAAGGCGCGGACCTTGGCCAGGCGGGCAGCCTCCCACTCCTCTTTTATCTGCTGCTCCCTCGACATGCAGTTTGAGAGGTGCGTCAGCGCCGTCGCCGCCACCCCCACCTCCGTGTGGAGCACCGAGTTGCCCTCCACCCAAAGCGTCCGGGAGTGTGCGGCGGGCATCGTCTCGGAGATGCGCAGGTGCCGCCCAGCAGCTGGCGCTTTGGCTTTTAGCCGCAGCTGGGAGGAGGCGGTGAGAGCAAACTCCAAGCTGCGCCGCCGCAACTGCCGTTGGTTGGCACCCTGCAGCAGTGTGTCTTTCATCGGCGTCTCGGTCAGCGGCCCCGCACTCGTCGCGTCGCCGGCGCTGTTGTTGCTGCTTGTGTTATTCGTGTTGTAGTAGCTGCTGCTGATGTCCGCCACAGTTCCAGAGCGCGCCTTTCCTCGAGCAAGATGCAGCGCCTGCAGTTTCGGGGCTGGTCGGAAGCCACGTCGCTCTTCTGACCGCGTCGCGTTCTCTGAGAAGCGGTCGTCGTTCGACGCGATGCTTCCGCTGATACCGCCGAAGTCGAGCTTCATCTCTTTCGGCCGCAACGGACACTTCGCCGAGCCCTCCGTCGTGTGATATGCGTTGCGATCCATGCTGTGTGGCTGCTGTAGGTAGGAGAGTTAGGAGCAAGAAAGAGAGGAAGATACTGAAAAAAAAATCGTCAGCACTAGGAAAGCACAGCAAAAATGCCTTTCAATCTGTCTGGATGCGTGCTGTAGGGATCTGGAAAAAAAGAAAGCGGAAGGCAGTCGCAACAACCATTGACAGTGGTACACAAGGGAAGCCCTTCAAAATATAAATTGTTTCGTTGTTGTTTCTTTTACAATGCAGAGAAGAGAAGCAAAAAAAAAACATGTCAAGCAACGAGGACAGACACATCCCACGTACACACTCCATAACGAATGGATCAGAGGTCTACATCTTCACACAGCACAAAAAAGCCACCCACACACTAGAAGGCCTGGCGGATCTGCTGCTCCCACTCCTGGGGCGAGAGGGGCATGTACTTGAGCGGCTGCGTCGACCACGTCCGCCCATTTAGGAGCTTCCCCATCAAGGCGAACTCGTCGTGCATCGCGGTGACGGAGACGTCAATGAGCTGCGCTCGCGACGCGCTGTCCATCACCGCCTCTGCCTTGCAGTCGTGAATCTTCTGCGTCAGCGAAGCGTTTACGCGGCGGTGCCAGCTCTTCACCGCCTCCCGCTGCGACTTGCGGAGAGGCGCGGTGGAGTGAGGGTCGATGGACATGAGGTCGGAGCTGTCGGTTATGGAGGGGAAGCAGGCCTGCCAGCTCACGCCGAAGGCGTCCACGTAGCGCGTCCGCTCCGAGTCGAGCATGTCGAACATCTGCGTCAGCGGCGGATCGGGCGGTGGCGGGGGAGGCGCGCGGCGACCACCACCACTGCTTTTTTCCGCCGCCGCATCCGAACTGGGGACCGCGGCGGCGGTGGTGAGTCGAGCACTAAAGCACGGCTCGCGCTTGTAGGTGTCCGCGAGGAAGCACAAGTTGTTGATGAGGAAGATTTCATTGGAGAGGTGCACGTCGCTTGTGAGGAGCTGCAGTGAGCCAGGCTTGGCGTGGTGGTTGCGCTTCCCCATCACTTCGGCCTGCAGCTCGCTCGCAGCTTCTGCCACCACCTGCAGGTCGTCCACTGTTCCCATTACACCGCGTGTGATGTAGTCCTCCACCTCCTGGCTCGACTCCACGTCTGCGTTGGCGCCAATGACGCTGCCGTACAGCACGATGCGCAGAGCACCGTAGTAGGACGTGAGGAGCATCTTGTGGAAGTACAGCACGTTGGTCGTCGACTCGTGCACGGCGCAGTCGACGGACGGAAACCACTCCGTCCGGTGCATCGACTGCGCAAACGCCTTCAGCGAGTCCTTCTGCAGCGCACCCTTGGAGTTGACGTAGGCGTCGAGCAGCTCGCGCACCTGGTAGATGAAGCTGTCGACGCAGTCGTCGACGTGGTCGATGAAGTCGCTGTTCTCGCCGGGAATGCTCTTCGACAGCGTCTTCCACTTCCAGAACTCCTCCAGGAGATCGAGTCCGATAAAGATGTAGTCGCGGAAGTAGCGGGCTAGGGAGAAGAGACCAACGCCCTGGCCACGCGAGTCCACGAAGAGCTTTGTTGGGTCGGCGAAGGTGGACATGTTGAACTGGATGAGGCGCGTCGCTCGGTTGTAGACAACGTCGAAGACGGAGGTGGCGAGCGTGTTGGGGATGTCGGCGACGGCGTAGTCGTCCTCCAGCGGGGTGAGAACGTAGCGCTGCAGACACGCACAGGCGTCTGCCACAAGCTCTCGCGCAGACTGGCTAATATTGAGCAGTCGGTGGTCACCACGCTGGTAGTGCTTCAACACCGGCAGGATAGAGGAGCGGGACACCACCTGGCCCTTCCCCATCTCCTCGTCGCGGTAGGTGCCGTCGAACTGCGCCTGCACGGCAGCAACGAGCTTCTCTTGGAAGAGGGCCCGCACGTCATTCTCGAGGACATCGGTGCGGTTGAAGTTCTCACCGAGGCGCTGGACGATCTGGTCCACGCCCTTCAGTGCCGCTTCGTTGCGGACGATGCGGTTTGCAGCCGGAGCGCCGCCCGTCCCTGGCGTTACCTTACTCCGCTGCAGTGCGTTGATGAACGCCGTCTTGACCAGGTCCTCGCTGATGCGCACGATCTGCTGGAGCTGCATCTCTGTCCTGGCCTCAATGTTGGTGCCGTAGTTGTTGGGTGGGTGACTGGCCAGGTAATCGTCCGTGTAGACCAGGTAGTCGATGCAGCGCGTAACGGCCTCGGAGCTCGTCTCCTTGCCACTCAGCACCGCCGGCAGGATGGGTGGCGGGTGGTAGCAGCGCGCCGCCTTGGACATCTCCTCAATGGTGAGGGCGATGTTCTCCTGCGCCAGGTCCCACGGACGGACATCGCGGATAATCTCGTTGGCGCGGACGGAGATGGCGTTGGAGGTGTCGGCGAAGGTGTCGATGGCCCGCGCACTGGCCCGATTCAGGGCATTGAGGTCGTTCAGCTGCTCCTCGAGGTGGGTGAGAGCGGACATGATACAAGAGAGGGGAAATGATAGAGAGGGAAAAAGAAGAAAGGAAAAGAAAAGCCTCACTCAGCAAGAGAAGGAGGAGGCAAGCAGAAGAAGATAGAGAGAAAGAGAGAGAAGAAGAAAAATAGAGCTAAAAGAAAAGTGTGCTGGCGATGTCTCACGCCGCTGTCCGATGGTCGCGCGGTGAAGAAAGCAAATAAGTGAAAAAAGAAGCAAAAGAGAAGGGGCGGAGAGAGAGATTAAAGAGAAATGGGGAAGAAGCGCATCCACAGTTCGCAGGAAAGCGCGGGAAAGTCTAAATAAAACTACCTTCTTGGTCAAGCACGCAGGCATTCTGAACGAAAGGCGGGACGAGTACGAGGAAGACGCGTCTTTACCTGCACATCTAGTAGGGCAGCGCAGCACGCAGATCACCCAAGTCGTCTTTTCTTTACTTGTTGTTTGTCGCTTTTAACCGTTGCTCGCCATTCCTGTTTTACTAGACGCGTCAATTTTGACGTGCTTACTTCCCCAAACTGGAATAGAGAGCGCTTTTTTGTGTGTGTGTTTGTGAAGATGCAAAAAAAAAAAATAAACAATCAGATTAGCTCAAATGCTCGGCATCCTACTGCAGCTGCGCGAGGCAATTCCTGAAGTCCGCCGGCAGCGGCGCCACCACAATGACCGGCTCCGCCGTCACAGGGTGAATGAAGGAGACGCTGCGAGCATGCAGCGCCACGCGCCTCATCATCGACTGGCAGCACGCAGCACCCCCATGCTCCACATCTGCGAGGATCGGCAGGCCACGGCTGGCGAGGTGGCGCCGAATCTGGTGCTTCTTCCCTTGCTGGATGCGACACTCCACCCACGCGACGCGGTGCTGCGCAAAGAACTTCACGACGCGATAGCGCGTGCGTATCTTCGGGTCGGCAGCGTCGATCACCTCGTCGTGCAGCTTCACGTTGCGCAGCGCTGGCTCGAGGACGAGGCAGATGGCGTGGTAGATTTTGCTGTTGTGCGAGAAGGCGGCGCTCGTGCCCATTTGGTGCCGCAGCGAGTCGGCAGCGGTGTCCGTCTTGGCGACGAGGAGACACCCGCTCGTCTCGGCGTCCAGACGGTGCACCTGCCCCTGCCTAAAGACCCGCCGCATCGCGTCGGAAGCCGACGCGTCGTGAAACTTGGTGGCCAGTAGCACCGAGATAAGGTCCGTCGTGGGTTCGCCGACCTGCGTGCAACTGAGGCCGTGACGCGACGTCGCCAGGCCAGCGGGCTTGTCCACCACCATCACATCGGCGTCCTCGTAGAGCACCGGCACCGGTGGCAGGGCAACAGCACCACTGCTGGCGGCCTCGACGCACTCATGATTGCTGGGAAGCCGCACCTGCACCTTGATCTCACCAAGCGGTGCCGTCACCACCTGCACGTGGGTGTCGGCGTGGTGGTCAAGCAGTGTGCGCCAGTAGGAGCACTGCGGGGCGAGGTCGTGCAGCGCACGCAGCACCGGCACCATCTCCGGCAGGCGGGGGAGGGTGAAGGAAAAGGATCCTGGTCGCTCCTCATCTCCGCTGCTGTGGCTCTCACCGCACTCCTCCAGAAAGTTAGCGAAAGAGTCGTCCAGCGCCGTCACGTCACCCCGCGCGAGCGCTGCGGCGTATGTGTGCAGCAGGCGGTTGTCCACAAGGTTCCGCTTTGGGTCCTTCAGGGCAAGATGAAGAGCCGTGCTGTGCCAAATAACGTCCGCCTCGTCCTTGCTGCTGCTGTGGCCCGGCTGCAGGGCAGACCGCAGCCACGGCCGCTCGAGGTCCGTTAGCGTCCACACACTCAGCGCATCCACCGACACCCGGCGCGGCTGCAGACGGCGCTGCCGAATCTGCTCGATCAGCACTGCGGCTCGTTCTGCGGGCAGCATTGACGGCGTTGTGTACTGGTCCGCCCACTGCTGCACCGCTGCCGGGTCGGCCGGGAACACCACGGCCGGGTCGATGTTGAAGTGTGTCGCCTCCCTCAGCAACGCCGCTGCGGCTGTGCAACTTGACGGCGCAGAACTCCCTCGACCGCTGTCAGGGCCAGGTGTTCGTTCTTTCCGCAGGCGGAGGGCGAGCTGCGTCGCGGCGGTCTCCGACGCCAAGGTTGTCTCATCCTTCACGGCAAAGGACTCCAGAAAGGCGCGCACCGCGGTTGGGGACTGCAGCTGCACCAACGCAGCCAGCGCCGCACTCGCACTCGACGAGAGCGTCGGCAGAGCGGGGTTGATGGCCAGCGCGATGGCCGCCGTGGCGTCGGTTGAGGCGAGCGCCTCCACCATACCTCGGTAGTCGGCAACGGCAGCCTCGTCCAGCTCCGCCATGGATGTTGCCAGCCACCGCTGCAGTGAGGCTTCGACGGCTTGCGGGTCGGAGGAGGCAACGCGGCCGTGTACTTTGCCGATGAAGCGACGCTGGCGGCGCTGCAACTCAGCTGCGGACTCCACGCAGCTGTCCTTCACATAGAGTACCGGATGCTCGACAGCGCCTTTCACAGAGACGTCGAGTTCAGTTTCGCGCATCAGCGCGGTCACCTCGTCCAGCGCACGAAGGGCGTCGTCTCGCGGCATCGCTTCCGTCAGCTTCAGCAACGCGCCACAATGCAGCAGCGGCACCGTTCGCGTGTGGCCCTCGACATCGAGGAGCGTGATGCGTTGCACGCAGGTTGGTGCGCTTCGTGCGGCTGCCGTGGCGTGCTCCTCGAGGACGCGCAGTGACCGCCGTCCTGCCTGCCGCACAAGTCCTCGGACGTGGTGCATGTGAAGGCACCTATAGCGCCGGAGTATAGAGATGAGGAGGGTGGACAAGGAAAAGCTTGGAGTGTTTTGTTTAACGCTGATGCGCGTTTCCGTTGCTTGCCTCCTTTTGCTTGTCGCGTGTCCCTAACTAAAACACCTGAAATATGAAGTCAAATGTATGGAGAGAATGATGCAAAAAAAAAAAATTAGAATGAAGACGAACAGATGAGGAGAGAGAGTCACAGTGCGTACACAACGTGCACCGATGAGAAGTGAGAAAACAGATTCATGTCATGTTCATCACCTTGCGCAGAGGTACGAGAGGGTGGCCCAACAGCAAAGGCCGGCATCGCGGTGTGCCCAGACAACAATGCAGTCAAAGGGGTTGAGAGTTTGCGACCCTTGCTCGGAGAGCGCCGATAGAAGAAGCAGTGACACCAAAAAGAAGTGCACCGCCGCAGCTGCCGCGAGAGCACCTCATGCACCTTTGACACCATTTTCACACACAGAGACACCTTGGAAGATATCCCTCCACAATGGTTTGCTGACTAGAATACGTGATCCTTTTTGCTTTTTTTTTGTTTTACTATGGAAACGAAAAGAAAGGAAGTGAAAGAAAGAAAACCACATCATCACAAGTGATGAAGCGGTGGCCTTGGACGAACGCTCAACGAAGCGAAGTCCTCCGCGGCGTGTGTGCGCTCACACAATCGAACCCACACTGCCGCCTCTGAAGAAAGAGGACAACAGCGACTGGGTCTTGTGAAAGTAACAAACTTACGCCTTGGGGGTCTTGAAGTGGTTCGCGATGCGGCGGTTGACCACCTTCAGGTAGCGGCAGCGGCCCGTGCCGGTGCGGCGGCGCTTGATGGCCTTCACGGACCAGTTGTAGCGACGGCGGCTGGCGCGCGGGTAGGCGCAGGCGGCGCAGCGCTCCCACTGAACGTGGTAGGAGTTGCGGCCACAGCGGCGGCACAGGATGTGCGTCCGCCCGTGGCGCTGACCCATCGAGGTGGTACCCTTCGTCATCTTGTATTCGTACGAAATAAAAGGCCTGTCATCATAAGAAAATGAAGGATGGGGCAAAGCGTTTGGCGTGTGTGTTTTGCATGTAAGGGAGAGAGGCGGGCAAACAAGAAGGGACGGAGGAAAAATGCGTGGCAGAAGTGGAAGGCGGCATGCAACACAAAAGGCGCGATACATACATATGAATTAAGCGAGGCTTCGTGCACGGTGTAGTCTCCCCTTCTCTTATACGTTAAAACGCTGAAAAGAGAGGCTGCTTTAGTTTTGTTTTGTTTTATCCGTTTCCTCGCGTGTCCGTTGCTTGACTGATCTCCAGCAGTTGTGCAAGAACGCAAAGTGAGAAATAAATGAGAAAACAAAAAAAAAACGATCAAGAGCAAACACACGCACCTCTTCTTCTTTCTCAATTCTTCTCTTTTTATTATGTTACGCAACACAGGCAGCTGCACCCTACGGCTTGGTGCAGACCCAATCCGAGCAGTCGTCGTCACCGTCTTTGCCCAAATCGACGTCGGCGCTCGTCGATGTCGTCTGGTTCGTTGCTTGATGCAAAATGTCAATGCCGGCGAGGTAAGGAATGTGCCAGTGTCGCTGCTCAGCCGTCCCACACGACTGCACCCACACGGAGTAGGCACGGGGCAGGTGCACCGCCAGCGTCGCCGTGCGGGTAGCGCGGTGGTACATGGCCTTGTAGGTGATGCGGTGCCGCTGGCGCCAGCGAACAAAAAAGCGCGGCTGCAGCATGCTAAAGTGGTGGTCTCGCATCTGGTCGTTCGAGATGATGGACGAGTCCTTGCGTGTCAGCACGGCGTACAGCCAGCAGTAGTCGTCGTTGAGAAAGCCAGGGCTCGGCAGCAGGGCACCCATCGCACGCCACTTCTCGGCAAATGGCGCGTTCTCTGTGGTGGGGTTGTGCAGGTGGCGGTTGTGCAGGACGATGATGGCGCGCTTGCCGTGCTTCTCGGCGGCTGTGCGCATGTCTTCGATGAGCGAAAACTTCGGCGACACGTCCACCGGAAACGGCACGTTGAAGCGCTCCGCCGCATTGACGGTGGCCGGGTCGACGCCACGAGCACGCAGCAGCGCATCCTTCGCCTCCGTGTACCAACTACTTAAGCCGTAATAACCCACGTTGGCGCCGTCGATCACCGTGTCGAAGTCCATCTCTCGGACTGCGTCCTTGAAGGCTTCGAACTCCTTCCACCGTTGCTGCTGCGTCTCGCTCGACACCTGCACGTCGGGCTCGTAGCGGCTGCAGCCCTCCACACGCGGCCGCACTAGCTTCTCCACGACGTCCTCTACCAGCACAGTGCGGTCGGCCAAGGAGAGGTCAAAGCTCTGCAGCTGTGTGCCGCAGTGATCGCAGACGCCCTCCGCACTCACACTTGCTACACTGCCGCCCAACAGTTTCTGCAGCAGCGCTGCGTTGGCCGCACCAACCACCGGGTGCTGCTCCGTCATCTCCTCCAGCGTGCGATGCACGTAAGCCGCTGCAGCTTCTTTCGCAAGCCCCTTGCTCGCTGTGGCAGCGTCGATGGCGGCCAGCACGTCGTGGTAGTCTGTGTCCCACAGCTCGAGCTGCTTCGCGCGGGCGAGGGCAAAGAACTCGAAGCAGAGGGGGACATTCGCCGTGGCCCGGCAGTGGGCGAAGAGGGGCTGGAAGACGCGCCGCTTAAAAGCATCGGGTGGGAGAGCGTCGATGATGCGGCGGATCAGACCGGCATCGACGCTCGCTGCCTGAACAGCGAGACGCAGCGCTACAGCAGCCACACGCTCGTCAAAGGCAGCGTGAAAGGCGTCCGGTAGGTCTGTCTGGTGCTGCAGCAGCGTCGTCACAACCTGAAGGCCCGCATCGACGAGTGCGGGACAGGCGCACCAGGCGTAGAGAACCTTTGACACGGTGGTGTTGCGCGGCAACTCCTTGTGCGCAGTCGCCATCTCGTGCAAGAGAGTCAATACCAAGTGCGCCGTGGAAGGGTCCTTCTTGGCTGCAGCGCCGAGGCTGTCAAAGGCGTAGTTGAGGAAGTCACGCGGGCCACGGCGGAATTTCTGGCGGCTCTGCTGATTGTTCTCCTTCACGAGGGCCTGGACGTCGGGAATGGCGCTGATGCTGAGTGGCAGGTCGACTGGCGGCTCAGGCCGTGCGCGCTTCCACGCCGGCTGCTCCTCCCCACTCCCTGCGTTGCTCATCGCTTGCTTTGTGTTGTTGTTTCTCTTGTTCTCCTCTCTTTATTCCTTGTAAGGTGCCGTGTTCCTTCTTATGGCGCTCGGTGCTGTGAGCAACGGCAACTAGTCAAGAGAAGGAGAAGCGAGGACCGGCCTGGTTTTTTTTTTCATAGTAATGAAAGGAATTTAGGTGAGATTAATGTTGTGAAAGGGGATTGGCCAGCTATTAGTTGAAGGAAAAAACTAGAAACATAGAGCATAAAATTTGTTTTGTTCTCGTTTCTTCTCGTAAAAGCCATTTGTAGTGACGAGTTGCGTCGCACGCACGCACACCTGCCAATGATTGTGTATATGAACACAAACACACACATACCAACGAACACACACTCACACACTCATGAGGAATCAGCAATTGTTGAAAAGACGATGTGTATCTACATCAGAGAAAAGAAAAGGTGCATGTAATCGCCTTCCACGCTGCACACTAAGGAAACAAAATAGAGAGCACGACGAGCGCATGACAGCGACGCTGCCGAGACTGAAAAAAAAAAAAAGCGACGGAAAGTGGGACATCAGCAGAGAGGCGCACAGAACCGCTAACCTCATCAACATTGAAATGAAAGAAAGGCGAAAGCGCTTCACAAAGAAAGGAGCGCATTTCGTGGCAAACTCACAGTGATAGTTATTTCTCCGAAAAAAAAAAGCACACAGAATCTTGTTAAAATAACAGTTCTCTTCGTAGTCAACGCACACGACCTCTTTTCTCATTACCTACCACGTCAGATCTCACACAAGAGAAACGCGCACGTACTCCGCCTTGAAGACGTTGCACAGCTGCTGGCTAAGACGGTCCCGTTCGTACTGCAGGTTGCCGACTTCGCCTCGCAGCTGCAGCATCTTAGCCTTTGCGGCTCGCAGATTACGCTGGGGTTGCCGCAGCGAGTCTCCCGCCGCCTCAGCAGCTGCCAGCTCCGCCTCGGCCAGTTGGTGCAGCTTCGTTTGATCCGCCAGCTGTGCCGTGACGTCGTCCAGCTGCGTCAGAATAGCCTTGTATTCCCGCAGTCGCTCGAACATGTCCTGAGAGATGCGCGAGGAGAAGTTGGTGGGTGCGTCCCGCGTGGCGTAGAAGATGTCTGAGAGGGTGAGGTGGGTTATTTGTGGGCCATAGACGGCAACCAGCTCCGCCTCAACCTTTTCCAGCCACACCGCGTAGTCGTCCACCTCGCGAAGGGCTTCGGGCTTCAGTCCCATCACCACATCGACCGAGGAGAAGCTGCGGTGGGGGCGCTCAAAGAGGCTCATTTGATCGGGACAGGGACTTAGTGCTACGTGTTGTCAGTAGTTGAAGAGGCTACAGCAAGCACTAGGGGGACTTCCTTCTGCGATGTTAGGTTTGGCAATGCGTGACGCAGTGGAGCAAGAGCAGAGAGTCTCGGTGGAAAACACTGTGGCACGAATGCACGTCGAACTGGTCTCCTCTTCCAGAAGTGAAGCGACGAGACGTAGGAAGCAGATTAAGTTGAGAGAGAGAGAGAGAGGAGGATTTAAAAGAGACTACTGGCGGCAGTTCGCAGCTAATAAAAAAAAAACTCTCGGGATAATGAGATAGTTTCAAATGTGGCGGTATCAAGTAAAGCTGCTTGTTCACTGTCCCCGCCGCGTACTCGCAGGTTCTTCCAAGAGTCCCGATGTCACATAATTCGTTCATTTAAGCCCAACGCCATGCGCGTGACTTGATCTTCATACCACTGACTCCTTCCTCCCCTACATCCGTTTTATTCAAATTCTACACTGCAAATCCTCTCCGTTGAGGAGAAGTACAGCTTCACGGAGAGAAGCTCAAAGGCATAACGTTAAAGCTCTGATAATTTGTTATCTTTTTTTTCTGCTCACCCAATGGAAAGGCATTAGCACAAGAACAAAGGGTGTCAATATCAAAGGTGAGTTAAACGGGCACGATGCGGAAGTGGCTGCGTGACATCCCAGAGCGCCGTTGACCCTCGTAAGAACGCCCTCCTCGCCTCAGTGTTGCTTTCTGTTTTTTTATTGTTTTGTTTTCCGAAAAAAGAGGATGTGCAGCCCGCATATTAAAAAGAAAAAAAACGGGCTTTTAATCCTATTTTTCACATGCAGTACCCTCCTTGACGCGCACACACACTCACTCACCCGCCGCCCCACGCGCGTATCACCAACTCGAATCGCGTACACCACGCAAATAAATCAAAAAAAAAAAAAGAAAATAGAGCGAGAGAAAATTAGGCGGGTGAAGAAGCGTGGAGAGTAGTGCAGGTGCACCGCGGCGCGTACTTCTTTTATATTTCTTTTACCGCGACGTGATGCTGGTAGGTGCGGGAGAGAGCTGAACAAGTCCAAGAGGTGGGAAAGGGGAAAAAAGGGAAAACTAGGGTGATAGGGCCACTTATGTGGTCGAAAAAAGCTGTATAACTTAGGTCAGATGGAGAGCAAAGAAAAAGGGGGAAGTGAATAAAAAAATAAATAACAAGCGCACACGCGAACTTTCTCTCCGTTTTGCTGTTTTGAGACCTCTTTTTTTTTTTGTTTGTTTGTATTTTTCTTTGCGTTGGTCGACGAATTTCGCGGATGCCTTCCATGGCATTTGTGATGATAGCAACACAGCCGGTGCGTCCTGAATGTAGCGCGTGTGTCGGCCCTCATAATAAAAGAAAGAAAGAAATAATATGGATAAGGGAAAAATAAGACGCTACGTGGGGCAACACAGACTTGCTACCGAAGAAACACGGAGGGCACGGGCGGGAGAGGGGAAAGGGAAAGAGCTGTAGAAGTCTCATCACAAACCTCAAAAAAAAAAGATACTCCGCGCATCACACCAGAAGGAGAGGAGGAGGAGAAGCAATTTCCAAAAAAGAAACAAAAACGTAAAGAAGAGACGTAACAGCGTTTCGGGCGACTAGTCCACGTACGCACACCATCAAAGACTGAAAAGGATAAAAAAAGATTTGGATGCACGCGACGGTGCAACTATACTTTAGCACCCCTCGCCCCCTCTTGCAAACCACAACAACAGTGAGAGAGAAATAGCGAGGGAGACGCCCTTTTTCCCCTTAACTTTGCTCTGTCAAACTATTCGCAGACATGGGAGAGAAAACAGAGGAGAAGCTGACACTGCCAGAAGCCATGTGCACAGAGAAAGAGAGAAAGCACAGCATCCAAATGACGCGTGCAAACTTTTGACAGGCATCTCCGAGAGCCCCTGTCCATACACACACACACACACACACAAACAAATATTTTTTACTCCAAAACGCCAGTGTTCAGGACGCCGGCATCCTCTAGAGTCTCGCTGTCCTCCACCAGCGCGTCCACGTTGTTGAAGAGGTAGCCGCCGTACATGTTCTCCAAGTCGATGATGCGCACCACGGTGCCGTCGATGCCAAGCTCGGCCAGCCTCAGGTCGTACTCTTCAACGAAGAAGTCCCTCAAGTCATCGGCCGACGCCATCGGCTCCTCGGCGCCGCGGTCGGTAGTCTCCTGAAAGCGGTTCCAATCCTTGAAGGTCCAGTAGCCTCGTCGTTGCGTGTCAAAGTGATCGAAAATAAGTCGCACTAAGGCAAGGTCGTCATCAGAGAGAAGAATGCGGAAGCCTTCTGTCTCGGTGCGAGCGTAGAGGTCCCGACAGCGGCCGCAGTAGCTCTGATTCGTTTCCACGTCGAATTCAAGATTATCGATGCTCTGGCAGTGGCGGTTCGCGCACACCCGCAGCACCACCACGTCCTCGTCGTCGGAAGAGTCGCCACTCATTATGCCTGCTGAACTGCTATTAGCGTTAGTTGCTCGCTCGAGGAACGAGTTCTGAGTTTTTCTTTCTTTTTTTGTGTGTGTAAACACTCTGCGTGGGCTGTTATCGGCCCTGGTGAGCTTGATCTACCCGCTGCACACGAGATGAAACAAAAAAGTGACGGAGGTGAGGCTTGATGCGGCGGGATCGCCGCAAGCAACGGAAAAGTCTGCTGTTAAGCAAAAGCTTCAGTCGTGTGAATAAGATGAGGGAGAGAAAAATCCAGCAGATGCAACACCGCAGCCTCTTTACAAGCCCAATTGGACTTTCAGCAGCAGAGGTGGCGGAAGAGGGAGAGAGAGAGACAACAAGGTGGAGTGAACCGGCTGAGCAAGAGAGTAAGAAATGAAATGGGAACAATAGAAATTGTTGAGTCACTGAGCAGGCGCCAAGCAAAAATAAGAACGCCCTGACGCGAAAGATAGCCCAGAAGCTTAGACAACGAAACACAGAATTACAGCCGCCTCCACAGACGAGGCAAAAAATGGAAAACAAAGGCAATTTACTGACAAAGCCCCAAGATAACGGCGGCTGAGGAAGGATCAAACAAGACCGCCTCTCTAACAGCTCACACGTAGGCACGCACACCCACACACACGCTGAGCAAAAAAAGAAAAAAAGGACAAGATTTGCTGGTGTTATGCCCCAGATTTTTTTTTATTGGGACGGTTTTTCTTTGCGTGCTCAGCTGTGGAGGCACGGGATAGGGAAACAACAATAAAAAAAAGGCAGCTAGACTTGCACTGGAAAGTGAACGGAGGAAGAGGAGGAAGAACAAAGAGCGAAAACAACGTGTAATGGACTGCGGAGCGAAATGAGGCAAGCTCCGAGAGAGATAGACAATAGAGTATGGTATAGTGCCGCCGCCGCTATTTGAGTGCTAGAAAAAAGCTTCTCTATATTGTAAAAGACGATCTGGAAACAGTGTAGAGAGAGAAGAGAAAAAAGAAAAACGAGGATTACGGGGGAAATTTAAATGAGGCACAGAGGATAGTATCTGCGCCGGGTGCTGTTGGGCGAGAAGATGCGAAGTTGTGGTACACTGACGAGTACCTCTGCAGCGGAGAGTGAGAGAAAGCGAGCGATGTCGGGAGTGTGTTAAATGCACGCAGAAAATGAAAGAGAAAAAGAGAGAGAGAGAGAGAGAGGGAGCAGAAGGATGAGTAAAATGCATTAGAGCGAAAGACGGGGAAATGGACGGGAGTGTGCTTGGCTACTCAGCGCGCAGCGTAGAAAAGAGAAGCATGGATAACAGCATCTTCAGCGAGAGAGAGAGAGACCTTGTTTGTGTTAAAGTACGCGTCCCTCTTTGTTCTTTGATATTTCGTGTAGCGAGGACAGAGAAGAAAGCAGTTCTTTTCTTGCTTCCTCTAGTTTGACCAAGAGCGTTATCGCCTCATCGAAACCGATATCGTTACTGGTGGAAGGTAAAAGTAGACTCTCCAGCTTCGTGAAACTTCAGAAAAAAAAACGGAGGAGACGACACGCTGTACCCACTGCAATCCTGCCTACCCATCCTCCTCCGTGACGTGCAACAGGGCACAGTGCGAGCATACACCATAAATGCGCTGCACCTCCTCGAAGTTGGGCCGGCGCGTCGTGATGGGCACACGACTCACACGACGGTCTTTCAGCTGGATCGGCGACACGCCCCTCGCGCCGTTCACCGCAGCCACGGCCGGCAGCTGCGAGAAGTCCGTCAGTACCGCTCGATTCTGCGGCCCCGGCGCGGCGTACAAGATGAAGGAGGCGGCCTGAATGTACGGCGTCCACTCCAGCAAGATGTCCCGCACGTCGATGCGCCACTTCACCTCTTGCGCGGCGCGGATCTGCGACCCCACGCTGTTGTAGCTGCCCGCATCCTTCGCGTTCGACGACTGCTTGCCGCCCTGCTTCTTCCGCACCACGTAGCGCTGGAAGGCCTTGTGGACAAGGCAGCTGCCGCGCACAAAAACGCCGCCGGCGAAGTAGCCGCCGTGGCAGAGAAGGATGACCCACACCTCGTTTGTGAAGCCACGCAGGCGGAGCTGCAGCTTTTCTGTCGTGTCGCGTGGCAGCACCGATGTATCGAGGTCTTGCTCCTCCTCTGCCAGCTGTGCCTGCTCGTACTCAGCGATGAGCTGCTCGGACAGCGTCATGTCCTCCGCACTTTCCTCCTCCTCGCTGTTGCTTGCCTCCGCGTCGCCGCTGGCCTGCTCAGTTGGTAATGCAGTGCTCATCACTGCCTCTGCGTTTTTGTCCGCCCCTTTCGATGTCATCCCCTTGCCAGAGGAGACGCCGGCGGCGACCTGCGCCTGCACCAGCTGCTGGCACTCCGCCCAGCCCAGCTGCGGCTCCCCGTAGGCCAGTGCAATGACGACGCAGCGGTACAGCTCCACGGCACAGCAGCACGCCACGCCATCCCACTCCATCGGCTCGGTGAAGTAGACACGCGCGAGTGCCGTGTTGCTCACTGCCTCGCACCGGCCCCTGCCGCTCGTCGTCAGCGCAGCGGGGAGGTCGGTGCTGAGAAGATCCTCTTGCCGATCCAGCACCTTCCACGCTGGCCTGGCCACAGGAGCCTCTGTTTTCGTCTGTGGAATAATAGAAGAGGAAGAGGGAGCACCCACCACGGCGGCCGCTTCTCCCTCCTCTGCTGGCTTCTGGGCTTCAGCAGCAGCTGCTGCGTCACTCTTGCTCTTCTTCCCTTTTGCCTTGGCGGCTGACTTCTTACTCGTGCGCTTGCTGGTGCCCGCGGATGCCTTGGCCTTTTCTAGCTCCTCCGCATTCGCCTCCTCCGCCTCCTCCATCTCGAAGTCGAGCGAGAAGGCGTTGTCGGCCGCCGCGGTAGTCGACGTCGCACCCGCAGCGTGTTTCGCCTCTGCCTGCTGCTGCGCCTCGTTGCACCGCAGCCGCAACTGATCGACGTAGTCGCCGCTCATATCCGCCAATGCGCTGCGTGCGGAGGCGACTCGCTCGCAGTTGAGGCGGAAGAGGTTATCGACTTCATACGGGGTTCGGGGGGTATCGCTGAGGGACTTGAGGACTGCTGTCAGCAGCGCCTCCACATCTTTGAGGAGCATGATGTGCGTGATAGTGTTGCAGCGGTAAGCAGAAAAGGGTTGGCTGCTGCACGTAGTGTCGACAGTGCGCTGGGGTGCCTGTTTTGTTGCCGCAGCCTGCCTGCCCTTGGCGTCCAGAATTGTTACGACGAAGCGCCGAACGCGGCGGGTATCGGAAAAATGAAAACTCAATAGTTTCTTCTGCCGCACCAAACAAGAGAGTTGTGCGTCAACAGTGCGTGAGGAAGACAGATAGGGAACAGAACAAAGAAGAGATAAGATGGGAGCGACACGTTTTTTCTTTCTCCTCTCCTCCTTTTTTTTTTTTTTTTGTGTGTGTGCGTAACCGCGCGAAAGAGAGATACTTTCCTAGTCCAAGATTTGAGTGATCAGCCACAATGGATTCTTTTCTTAATGGCAATGCACAGAGCACCTGTGTCCTTGTGCAACTGCTTTACCCACGCAGAAGAAGAACACACAAACACACACCTACACGCACAATGAAAGGCAGTGAGTGACACCAGAATGGACGAGAAATCACACGCTACGAGAGTGTTCCCCATAAAACGAAGACCATTTCAAGGTGTGGTTGCGAACACCGCTATCGGTGACACAGACAGGCAAGATGGAGAAATCACAGTCAACATCACAAAGAGGGGGGAAAAAAAAAAAGAAACATCGCTGATGCTCCTCGAGAAGCCCACCACTATCACCTTTACCAATGCAGCTACGCCGTGCGTGGTTCGGAAGACGGAGTCGTCAGCACCGCCGTCGCGTGTGTCACCGGGAAGTCATCCGCAGACGCCTCTGACCCCTTCGACAGCCAACTAATCGTCGGCTGTGCATAACTCGGAAGGGCACCGGACCGGTGCGGCCGTGCAGATGCCGTATGTGGAGCCGCAGCACTCCCTCCCCCTGCAGCTGCCGTGTCGTGCGTGTTCACACGCGCCAACTCAGAAGAGGGAGTGAAAGTGCGGTCGAAGAGCGTGGAGGGCGATGAGGCAGGAAGGTGGCCCAGCAGCACCGTCGCCGGCGGCGGTGGAGGCGCAGCGGTGACTGTCGGCGCAGATCGGCGTTGCTGCGCACGGGTGTGGGGCGAGACGGCGTTTACGTTGGCAGTGGTTGCGGCTGTCTTCGCTTTGGGAGGCGCCGCGAGGGCTGCGCTGAGGGTGGAGAAGCCCTGTCCGTTGCCTGCACGCAAAAAGTCTGCCAGCTCCTGCAGCAGCGAGGGGTCATCGTGCAGCGCGGGGGTCGGTCGCTTGTGAGTCGTTGCTACGGGCGAGCGGGGCGAACGGTTCCGTCGCGGCTGCGTCGCGGCCAATGCGGCGTGTAGCGAGGATGAAGATGCAGAGGGAGAGGGAGGAGAAAGGGGCGGCAGCACCGGTGCAGCAGCAGACGCCTCCACCGCCACCGCAGCGGCTACTGCTCCTCTCGGAGAGAGCTCGGCCTCATACGCGTGCTTCACCTCCGCGATGCGGCGCTGAGGCGAGGCGTGCGTCCCGTTCAGCCCTACTGCAGACGAGGGACCATCTGAAGGGCTGCCGTGGCCGTCCGGACCGCCTCCGGGGCAACGCCGCCGCCGCCGCATCGCAGCCATCCGCGCCGGGTCCTGCACGGCACACAGCATCATGTAGCGCGGCTCGTCGGGCACCGCCACCACCTCCTTCCGCATCGCCGCAAGAGAGGCCGACGTCGTGGCCGTGCCGTTTGGTTTAGCCGTCGGCGATGGGAAGCCTCGATTTTCTGTGTGCTGCACCGAGAGAGGGGAGAGGTAGTCGAGCGAGTCCTCCGGGCTGCGTTCAGCTGAAGGGGTTGAGACGCCGATTTCATAGGCAGCATGGGTCAACGCGGTCTCTGCTTTCGGAGCCGCTGTTGAAGTCCCCATATCCGAAGATAGAGGAGGTGGTGGGGCTAAAGCACGAGAAGACGCACTCTCCGCGGTCGGGGTCTCGCCAAGGACACGCTGCACGTGCTCTAACGCAGCTCGGGAGCGCTGCAGCATCCAGTCCATCGACCCCTGCACCCCTTCCGGCTCCGGCGTTGCGATCGGCGTCTCGTTGGCCGGCGTTGTCTTGGCGTTGCTGCCGAGTTGAGGTGACATGGGCGAGATGGACACCGACGCCGCGGCGTTGTCTGCAGGGTTCTCTGCCTGAGGGCCAGTAGGAGCAGCGGCCGCAGGGGAAAGGTGTGGGGGAGAGGCAGCTGCGGTGACAGGCAGCGGCGGGGGTGAGGCGTGCAGGCCGCGGCGTCTGGTGGCATCGGCTGCTGGCTGCTCAACAACGGCGGCGTCCCTTCCCCTCTTCGCCTTCTCATCTTGAGTCGAGGTGAACGGTGACGGAGGGGAGGAGTCGGAGTCAGAGGACGACGTCGTGGTGGCCGCCTTCACCCAACTCCGGATCAGCCCCGCCCCGCGGTCCCGTCGGCTATCGCCCGACCCAGCCGAGGACCGATCCGCTGGCAGCAGCGGCGGCAGTGCGTTGGTCCCCTTCGGCGTCTGCGGCCGCGACGGGAAGTTGTCGATCAATACCCCTCGGTGCTGTCGGATGGAAGCGAGCACGTCGCTCACGTCTGCCTTGGCTGCGCTGCTCGTGCCCTGTCGACTCGCCGAGCCATTCTGTGCAGACTCCGCAGTGCTGGCTGGTGCGTTCTTCGGTCGAAACACTGTGTGGGTCATGTGGGCTGCGTTGGGGAAGCGGCGGAAGCCGACGGCGGCGTCGACGTCCTCGGCATCGCGTCCGCCGGCCATCAACTCCATGGAGGAACCATAGTGCTGGGCAATGTAGGGGTTCGACGTCATGCAAGACGTTGAGCGGCGTGGCACCAGAGAGAGAACAACTAAGAGGAAAAAGAACCGGAAGGTGCGAGCGATTGCTTTCTTTTTTTCGCCTGCTGCTCCCGACCTCGCTCTGCGTTTACGATTTGGACTGTGTATGACTGCCCCGCTCTTTGTAGGTGCTTCGTGTATGTGTACAGCAGGGCTAATGGGAGAAGAAGGAAAAAAAAATAACGGACACGGAGCGCTTGCACAATAGTAAAAAAAGAAAAGCTCTATATGCTCCACAGAAGTGGAGGAGGGGCAAGAAGAGAAGAGAAGAAAAAACAATCACCACAACAATAGAGAGAACAGTTGTACAATGCTGAACAGACTCGTGTGAGTGCACCGCAGAAATGAAAAAGAAGAGGAAGGAAATACAGTCACAAATCACCAAGAGCAGTAATCTGGAAATGAGAAAGGAAAAAGGAAGAGAAAAAAGCAACACCTTAAGCGTTCTTGGTCCCTTCCGCTTTCACCGTAGGCACACTCTTTAAGCGAAGCTAATAGAAGAGATCGACACGAACGGGTGAGGTCGCGGGTGCGCGTGTTTGCACGCTAGCGTCGCTGCGTCGCTACCCAGCACGACGACAAAAGCAGAAACTCGCTTAGATCTTTTTTTTTTTGAAGACCACTGTAAATTAAAAAAAAATGAGCTAAAACTCCTCGTTTTCTTTCGTCTGGTGATCAGTAGTGGGAAACAACTTGTAAAAGCATAAGACGCAGAAAAAAAAATAGAGTTGGCAATCCCTTCTCTCGTCTGACGTTGCCGATGCCAACGATCTGTGTAGCGCTTCCGCTGGCACTAAAGAAAAACAAAGAGAAGAGAGAGAGGAGAGAAAGTCGAGGAGAGATTGGAGAAAAGAGATTTGTTTTCATCGCTACTTAGCTTTACAGTACCACCAGAAAGGACAAGATAGACGTGGATGTGCTTAGATTGGCCGACCGCAAACAAGAGTCACAAGCACACACTGTCTCTCTCTCTCTTCCTTGCTACACATGGATAACTACGCCGCCTTCGTTGCTTCATCCATCTGAGTGTCCTCATCAAAAAAGACATCAGAAGCAATGCACTCTCAGCACCCGCAGAGCACATCTAGCAATACTGACGCGTGTTGGAGCTAGAGAAGCGCATAAGGCAGACCACCGCTGTCCACGAAATAGGTGATACTGAGACTGCCCGGAGCTTTCTTTCATGCTCTGGCGCCTTCGTCAAGAAATTCACCTCTCAGCACGACAGCAGTGGGTACCTTCTGCACTGCTTTCAGCTGAGCATGGCGAATCCGGGCGTGTGTGCTTTATTGTTATTATTTTTTTTGTTTTCCTTTTTAACAAATGGAAAGGAACCGAAAATAAAACGGAGTACAGTTACGGTGCTAAAGCCAACTTAAACGCATTTCGACTTCCCTTCTTTCCTTCCTTTGGGTTTCGTCGTCTTTTCTTCACGCGATCGTTTTCTTGTTGTAACGCCGTTGCACATCGTCCATCCTTTCCAATACGGACACAGCGACAAACGCAGCATCAGAGCAAGAAGAAAACGAAAAAGAAGGAAAAAATGAAGACAAGGGAAAAAAAGAAGAAGAAGTCACCGGCGAGAGTGTGGAGCGCAGTACCACGATTAGAAACGCTTTTGCTCACTTCGCGCAAACACACACTCACACAGAGAGAGATACTAGAAAACCAAAATACACTTAAGCACCTTTTCGTGAACCTCTCACACTCATTCCTTCAGTTAGTAAATGAAACAACTGTTAAATCGGAAGAAACAAAAAAGTAAAAGAAGAGGGTAGACAAACAGCGAATAAAAAAAAAACAATTACACAGAAGAGGAAAAAAAAACCAGGAAACGGTCGGCTCCTTGCAGCCGGAAGAGGAAAAGCAAAGCGCCATGCGTACGCAGAGAGAGAAGGAAAACAAAAGGAGACGAGCAATCTCACGCAGAGCCATTCAGACATCTTTTCTTCAGTTCATAACTTTGGGTGGGCTCTCTCTTTCCTGTAGGAGATTTGTGTGTATTCACTCGTCTCCAACGTAAGTCTTCAGGTCTCTGTGCAGACGCGCAAACTATTTTACTCTGCCCTCCATCCTCCTCCACGTTGTGTGCCTGCTCGGACATCCGATCCATAATGTTAGGCGGTCTGGTGGGCCTTGAGCACGCACAGCGCCTCCGTCACGCGGTCCTCGAGGCGCTTCTGGTCGTTGAGCAGCTCGTACGCGTCCTTGAGCTCCATCTCGAGAAACATACCCGTAATTTTCGGCGCCAGCTCCGGCGCGATGTCGTACACCTTGAGGAAGAGGCGGTCACCGAGGGCGGCGCGCTGCTCCTGCGGCGACATGCTGTCGAGCTCCTGCGGCGTGATGGGGGGCAGCGGCGGCGTGTCGGGGGCCTGGCCCGGCGACTGCTTCGGCGTGGCAGACACAAAGCCGGACTTGGCCGGCGTGGCGAAGCCCAGCGGCTGCTGCGGGGTCGCCTGCTGCTGCGGCTGCGGCTGCTGGGGCTGCTGCGGCGACGGCATCGGCATCGGCTGCCCCTGCGCGCGTCCGCCGTGCTGCTGACGGCCACCGCGGCCACGCATCGGGCGGCCCTGGCCCCCAATGAAGGGCACCTGCTGGTGCATCTGCCGCATCATCATCTGCAGGCGCTGCTGGAACTGCATGCGCAGCATCGTGTAGCGCTGGTCGCGGCGCTGGGCGATGTTGACAATGAGGGGCTTGCCGTTCAGCATGCGGCCGTTCATCTCCCGCAGCGCCGCGTTCGCCTCGTCGGCGTCGGAGAAGCTGACAAAGCCGAATCCGCGGCTCGCACCGCTCTCGCTCATCATCACGCGGCAGCTCTTCACGTTGCCGTACTCCTTGAAGAGCTCAAGCAGGTCGGCGTCGGTGAACTCGGGATCGAAGTTGCGGACGTAGAGGTTGTTGCCGAGGGACTGGTGCTGCATGTACTTCTGGCGAAGGCCGATGAGGCGCTCGCTGCGGGGCTGCGCACGCTGCACGTACAGCTTCTCACCCGCGGCGGTGATGCCGTCGATGTGGTGGTCGTGCATCGCCTCGATGGCCTTCACGGCGTCGTCGTGCTTCTCGAAGTTGCAGAAGGCAAACACACGGCCGCTCTTGTCCTTGCACGCCGCAGCGGATGTGATGCCGCCGAACTTGGCGAAGAACTTCTCGATGACGTCCTTGTTGACGGTGGGCAGCACCTGCTTGATGTAGACGTTCGTGAAGTTCGCCACGAGCGCGGCGAGGCGGGCGTTGCGGCGGATGAAGTTGGCGACGTACAGCGCCTTCTTCTCCTCGCACGCGTGGTCACCAGCGCCGTTCATCTTCACGATGGCGTCCTTGGCGGACGTCTCATCCTTGAAGTGCACGAAGCCGTAGCCGCGGCTCTTGCCCTCCTCGTCCTCCATCACCTTGCACGAGAGAATGAGGCCGAACTTGTTGAAGATGTCGTGCAGACTCTTGCTGTCCACCTCCGTCTCGAGGTTCTTGACGAAGATGTTGCCGTTACCGCTGTAGCGCAGGGCGGGGTCGCGCTGCTGCCACATGAGACGCATGCACTTGTCGCCCACGCGCTTGAAGTTCATCGCCTCGATTGCCTTCTCGGCGTCGTCGTGGTTGTCGAAGTTGACGTAGCCGTAGCCCAACGAGCGCTGCGTGATGATGTCGCGGCACACACGCACGTTGAGGATGGTGCCGAAGGACTTGAACAGCTCCACCAGCTGCGGCTCGTTGATCGTGGCGTCGAGGTCGCCGACGTAGATCGAGGCGATCTGCATCGCCTTGCTCGGCTGCTGCTGCTGCTGCTGCTGCTGAGCCGCACCGTTGTCCTGGACTGTAGCAGACATGGTAAAGTGGGTGAAAAAAAAAGAATGAAAAAAGAAAAGTTCTTTCTTTCGGTTTTAAGGGGTTTTCTTTTTTGTTTGTTTTTTCTTTTTAGTACAAGCACGGATGCCCAATTAGTAGATTTTTTTTTAGAGAGGAGAGAAGAGAAAAAGAGAAAATGAAAAATGAAAGTGGCGCAAACAACGTGGGAGTTGTCGTGCTGTTCGAGAAGAGTGGCGATAGAAGCGTAGGCGAAGGAGTGGAGTTGTGATTGGGGTGTGTGGCGTCGCGTGCGGCGCAGGCAGATGGGTGCGATGGGAAAAAAAAAAGAAAGGAGAAGGGAAAATGAAAAGGTGAAAGATGCAAAGTTGACGGAGGGAATAGAATACAACATGGGAAAGCCGGGGCGGAGCTGACGCACGCTTGGTCACCAACGGTGTCAAAGGACCAGCGGTGTTGTGTTCAGTGCGCGCCGGCCAGAGACGAATGGATGTCGTCTTTGCAACGCAAGCCGTCACCTTCATCATGGCAGCGGCGAGTCAATGCGGACCTTCTTTCCTTTGTGTATTGTTATTTTCCATGCAGCACTGCGGAGTGTTGAGTGTATAGTACAACAGGATGCAGATGAACGTGAGCGACCGCGGGGAAAACAAGGAGGGAAAAGAACAGCTAAAACTGCGACGAGGAAAAAAAAAACGAATTCAAAGGCGTGAGGTAACGCGCGTCACAGCAGAGCAGCAGTTTTTGTACATGTATCCAACGCAAAAGAGGGCAGAGGTGAAACATCTGGCATACTACCCGATTCGTAATTTGCTGTGATGGAGTCCCTTGTTCTCCAGAAGCTCGTGTCGCACGCCGTCGCCTTCCCCCATTTCTGCTTTCTTTGTGTTTGTCTTCTTTCTTAGGGAGCCCTTCGTCTGGCGCACTCAGCGGAGTTGGAGAAGGGGGAAGAATGAGCACAGCAGAAGGACAAAGCAAAGGGGAAGGGGAATACGGGCAGAGAAAACTAATCTATTGTGCAAAGAAACGTAGCGTAAAACAATATCATTAACAGGAGTACAAGTAAAAAATTATGTGTCTAGCACAGGGGAGTAAGAAATCGATTTTTAATTGTTGGATGTTTGTGAATGGTTGCGTGTTTTTAGTGGTGGTAAGCAGCAGTCTCAGTGCGAGGCACCACCCGCATATGGCAACACACGTTTCCGCATTAGATCACCCGCTCGAGCTCGAGCACGCGCAGCCACCAAATAGAAAGATCATTAAGCTTCCCTTTCCTCCTCCTTACGCGTCCGCGGTAAGGCGCGGAAGAGTCTCGTAAACAAACTTCGCAAACGACGCCTCCGCCTTCGACGGCAGGGCGTCCAAAATGTCACTGGGCAAGCGAGCACCGCCCACGGTAGAGAGCGTCGGCAAATTCACCGGATAGCGGCTCTGCACGTAGGCCAAGAAGTGCTCGCGGTAGTAGACAGCGGAGCCGCGGCTGCTCGCGTAGTCCTCGGGGTGCCAGACACGCTTGATTGTTTCTGCGCGAAAGTCTTCCACATCGGCCAGCGTCAAGGCGGCGGCTCCGCAGTCGGAGTTGTACGCCCTCAGCAGACGCGTCAGCTGCGCCTTCTCCAAGTCGAGCGCCTGCCGCACCGCTTCCTTGGTCCACGCGCTGCGAAAGCCGATGCTGGCGGAGCGCGCCGGTGCCACACGTGCTGCCTTGGCGCCGCGGAAGGTGTGGTGGGCGAAGACGTCGTCTAGCAGCCCCTGATAGACCTCATCCGTGCTGGGCTGGCGCGACGCGGTGGGCGGGCGATGCAGCGAGGAGGAGGAGAGAGCCGCCGTCGTTGCCCCTTCCTCTGCAGTGATGGACGAGACGTCGCTGTTGCTGCGTCGGCGCAGGACGGCGGCCTGGCACTGTCCTCGCCACTCCAACGCGTCCTCCAGCTCCCCGTGCAGGACGTAACGCTGGTGCTCGAAGTTGTGCGTCAGCCGCTCTAGGTTGACCCGCCGCCTCTGCGACGCCTCAAGCAGCGGAATGCGGGAGGAGGGGTGGAGATCTAAGAAAGGAGTCGTCGCGTCTTTCAGGATGCGGTAGCTGTGGATGGGCTCGGCGAGCAGACGTGCTTCCAACGCTGACGCCGATGCCGGCCGCACCGCCCGCCGCGTCGAGGCTGCGCCAGATAAGTTCGTCAGCGACGTCTCCGCGCTCGGATGGGGGAGGAGGTCAAACTTGCTCTTGTGCAGCCGCATCACGCAGGAGGGCGTGGCGAGCGGCGCGGCGTGGGCGTGGACGGCGTGGAAGGCGGGCATCTTTACAGTGGTGAAGCTGCTCACGCTGTCGTCCTTCTGCGGCGCCGCTGCTGCTGCCGCTTCTGCACGCTCCGCCGCCACCCAACTCCGAGTGAGGTCCACCACGTGGGAGGGGAAGGGGTTCTTCGCGGCACGGCGCCGCCCGCGCTGCTCGCTGGGCGGCTGCGTCGGCGGCTGCAGCACGGCAGAGCCACCCGAGTAGGATGTGTTGTGCGACAGGAGAAGGCTGCGTCGACGTGGTGACGTTGGCGGGGGCTGCTGTTGTGAATGCTGTTGTTGCTGCTGCCCTTGCAGGGCATCGCACTCGTTCAGCGCGTTCGTCAAGCGGCTCACGGCGTCCTGTGCCGCTGCTGCGCCATCGGTAACGTGCAGCGAGGTCCGCGCCGAACGCAGCGCCTCGTTTGCGGCGTTGGGCAGCACGTGTGAACGCTGCCGCACCCGTGTTGCCCGGCTGCCCGCCTCTGTCCGCATCTTTCCGACCGACGCGTTGAGGACGGCGGACGGCACCACTTCGAAGCGGACGAGATTCGCAGCGTCAGCGGTGACGGGGCGGGTGCGCTGGCGCAGCGCCATCGCCGCCACTCCATAGGACGCTGCAGAGATGTTTGCGGCAGCCGCAGCAGTGGTACCCTGTGGAGCGAGCTGTTGCCGTGTGGTGGAGTAGAACCATAAGTTTTTGGCGGTCGTCACCGGTGGCGTGGCGGCGTCGCAGGGGGACGCATCCACAGCACTATCTGCGCCGCTTCGCCAGGCAGCCTCGTCGCCGTGCGAACAGCCAGAGGAAGACGCAAAGCTGGTCATTATCTTTGAGTAAAAGAGAGAGGGGTGAAAGATGTGAAGGCGAAAAAGGAAGATGGAGGAGCACCGAATCGCTGCTGAGACAGAGAGGAGCAGAAGAAAAAGTAAAGGAAAGGAGACGTCAGGAGAACAGAAAATGTACAGAGTTGTGATTGCGATGAGAGGGGAAGGCCGAAAGTAAATGTGACATGAGCGCACCGGAGCCGTGAGTTTCGAAATTGGGTTTCAGATCAAGCAAAGCCACAAAAGATGGAGAAGATGCATCCCACAGCACACAGCTTGGTCATTCTTCCGCGGACACACACAACGGCTTGATGTGTTGCGCGTCTATGACAATTCCGGTTCTTTTTTCTTTTTTCATGTTCTCCTTCAGTTTAATGAACGGGAAGCATCTCTATTTACTGAAGTATCCAGCTTTAATTTAATTGGTGGCCACACCGCTGGAAACGGGCGATTGATGTGAAGAAGAAAATATCGAAGAAGAATACCAACATACGCAACCAACACAAACACCTCTTCTCCCTGATAATAATACATAAAAAAAACTTCAAGATACGGCGTTACGACGCTGCTGCATGAGCCTTTGACGCACCCGCTTCGCTGCCACGCTGCAATGCCACGCAGTACCGCAGCAGCCGCTCCTCCACCGCCGCCACCTCCGCCTGCCGGCTCAGCGACCTCTGCTGGAAAGAAAAGACGGGCTGCGTGCTGGACCGACTCTGTGTGGCGGCAGCAGTGCTCGCATCGTCGCCAGTACCACTGCTGCCAGTCAGCACGGCGTCCAGCCGCTCCACGGCACGCCCCAGCAGCGCTGTCGCCGCCGCCCGCGCATTTTCCGACGCGCTCGCGAGAAACAACGTCCGCTCCGCCGTCTGCGCGTCGTCCTCCAGCACACCGCGCTGCGACTCAACCTTCAGCATCTCCTGCAGAGACTGGGCCACGTGGGTGTCGTACGCGGCGTACCACGGCGAACCCTCCAGGTGCAACGCCTCCATCGCCTCCAGCGTGCTCACCGCCAGCAGCGGGGTGCAGAGAGAGTGTAGTGAAGCGTTCGTGTGGCCCGTGCGTGCCCACGACTGGAGGAGCGGTGGAGCAGCGTCCAACTCGAGCGCGGCGCAGGTCGTCAGCCACTCTTGATGGACGTCCTCCCCGCCCTCCAGCTGCACAAGACCCTCCGTGGCCTCCCTGCATCGCTGGAGAGCTGCGCGGGCTGCATGTGTGAGGTGGTCAACCACCTCGGCATCGGCGTCTTCCGCGGACGAGAGCGCGCCGGCAGCAGCAGTCAGCAGCACCGCGTAGCGGACGTGCTCCAGCGGCGGCCAACTATCCGTCTGCGAGGACAGCGGGGACCGCGCCACCAGCAGCATAAGAGAGGGGAAGGACGGGTAGAGGCTGAAGCGCAGAGCCCGCAGCACGGCACAGACGTCCGCAATCGACGCCGTGCCGACGTCGCCGGCCTTTTCCACCTGCACCACCACACGCATCGCCACAGCCTGCTGCATCGCCTGCGAGACGCCATGCGGCCCCACAATCTGCAGCAACGCCACAAGCACACGTGCTGTCTCGGCCAGCGTGAAGCCGTCATGCATCAGAAGCCGCAGCGTCACCATCTCCAGCAGCTTGTAGGAGCTGGGCATGTAATGACAAGCGGCCAGTCCCTCCAGCAGGTTTAGCACAGTGCTGGGCTTCTGTGGTTGCTGCAGTCCAACAGCAATACTGGTGGACATGGCCGCAAAGAGTCGATCGAAGCGCGCCTTCACCTGCTGCTCCGACGTCTGCCGCATCTGGTCCGCCAGCAGCGGCAGTGCACGCGTGACGTCCTCCAGCGACAGCTTCGTCTTGCCCAAGGCAGCTTTATGCGCGATGTGGTGCAACAGGTCCGCACGAAGGCTGTGGGTGCGCGTGCCGAGACCGCCGTTCACGCCTTCGATGCGGCCGAGCAGCTGCGCCAGTACCGCCGATGCCGCCGGCTGCAGTCGGGCGTGGCGGAGCCCCTGCGCGTTGGCCTCGCCGATTCTCGTGTGGACGCGAACAAAGGGGTGGTGGTGCTCGGCGACGGCCTGGAGGTCCACCAACGGAATGTTCTCCTCGTCCCCGCTGATGAGCGTGGCTGCCACCCCGTCGGTCTTGTAGAGCAGCTGCCGGCAGCGCGTGAGGACGAGCTGCGTGAAGTGTTGCAGTACCTGTCGGTGGGCATCATCTGCAGTCGTGGCACTTGCCTGCATGAAAGCGGTGTTCTGCTCCTGCAGCTCGGTGGCGAAGCGCAAGAGAACGCAGAGCTCGTGCTCATCAACGTTCTCGAGGGCGGCGGCGTGGGGAAAGAGAGAGGGGGTAACGAGGCGGCACAGCGATGACAGCAGCTCTGCTTTCACAACGTTGCCATCCGCATCCGAGAAGGTCAAGACGTGAGGCTCAGCAGCAGCTGCACTCGCGGCTTCGGCAGATGTCTTCGCCAGCGCCTCCAGCACCGCCAACACGCGCACCACATCCTTCACTCGAGTCAGCGCAGGCAGAGAACAAAGCCACGTCTGCGCCGCAACAAGGGGGTCAGAGTCCGTACTCTTTGACTGTGTCACACCCTTACCCGACGCGGGCGGACGCGTAAAGGCAACAGAAAGAGGCACGCCGTGGTTGGCGCAGAGCGCCGCGAAGGAGATGAAGCGGTCAGAGGCGACGCGTCGGGCTGCGGCATCCGCTGCATCACCGGCCACAGCCACTCCATCGGCTGGAACGGGCCCACTACTCCTCTGAGCCGAAGACGTGGCAGGTGAAGCAGAGGGGATGAGACTTGCTGCGGCATCGAGGCTTGATGGCCCCACCGCACCAAGACACTCCGCCACGACGCGCACTTCACGTGACAAGTCCAGCGAGGCGAAGTCGCCCTCCGCCGCCGTGTCGTAGGGCCGGTGCTGCCGCACTGCAAACGTCGACGCCGCCTCCGCCCAGCTGAGGGCTTCCATCATCGCTGCGACGGGCAGCAGCGGCGGCGCGTCGGCCGTTTCATCCTCGCGGCACATCTCCGCAGCGGCGTTGGACGGCCACAGCAACTCCCGCACGTCCTCAAAGCGGTGCCGCACTGCCAGCCAGTGACGCCGCCGCCGTGTCTTGCGGTCGTAGTGCTCGTAATCTGGTCCATTGTTGAGCTCGCTGTACATCATCGACGTCTTCATGCCACTCATGTCCATCAGCACGTAGTCTTTGCAGAGTTGCACAAATGCTTCTTGGAGGCCCTGCAACTGCTCGGCGTTGACCTCCACGATTACTTCGTCCTCCTCGCCGCGTCGCACGCCGGCCTCCGCCAGGCGTTCGTCGATCTCCGTCGGCATGTCGTCTTCGAGGTTGCCCACGTCACTGAAGCTTGTGTCGATCTCGTGCCACCCGTCCGCCGACGCACCACGCCGGTTGACGGGTGGGTGGGTGAGCTGCGTCACGGGGATCGAGAACGTGAAGGTGCGGCCCTTGTTGTTCGTGTAGCGCACCTTGGTGGTGCCGGCGATGCGCTGTGGAACTTCGTTGGAGAGCGTGTGCTTGACGCGTGGCGCTTTGCCCTGCGGCTGCGAGAAGCCGAACTGCGCGGTGCGGCCGCTGACTGAGATGGCCGTGCGGTGGGCAACACGCAGGGCCGTGCGCACTTCGCATGGCGTAAGCCCGTGGCCGGCACAGCGCCTCATCGCTATTCTCTTTTTCTCTTGTCTGTATCTGACAGACTAGAAAAAAAGAGAGAGGAGCAGCTAATACGTAAGTCTCCAAGAAAGTCGTCAGAAAAAATAGAGTAGTCCGCAAGTTCTTAAATAAATAAATATTATTGGTGCTCTCTCCAGCTCACGTGTTCACAGCACGCAGACTTGTTAAACACTCAACGAGTGGTGTTCTTTCTAAACTTCAATTCCGTTTGATTGCTGAGCGCAAGATGTTTAGAAAAACGACGTTTGATCGAAGGAGGCAGGAGTGCAGAAGAGAGAAAGTAGTAAGTGCAGAGTGAGCGAAAAAATGCATAGTATAAAAGGCGACAAAAAACAACAAGTCACCTGTTCATTAGCGAGGAAACTCCAACTCACTTCGTGCTTTCCTAATACGAAGCGCTAATGTGCGAACCGCTGCTGACTATAAAAAATGCTCAACATCCAAGACGCAGCGACAGTTCCGACTCTCTGTTTTGTGCCGCTAAATCGACTGCGTCAGCGCAAGACATTCTTCAAATCTCCGTTTTCGTCCTCTCGTTCGACGCAGAAACGTGCATCCCTTTCATGCATCTTCTTCTTATTCGGCGTTTTTGTTTGTCTACAGAAACAGGGGGATATCGACCAGCACACGGGCTAACGGCGTTCTTAAACGGCGCAAAGCGAAAGAACACAAAGGAAAGTACAAAAAGGCGTTGACACGAGGAGGAAAAAAAGATCACGTAAAGAAAAAAGAAAATGAGAATGTACATTTTTTATTGATTTGGCTTTCCCTCTCATGCGATAAAGCAACGAGGTCTCGAAGAAATAAAAAAGATACGATGAGGGAAGAGGAGTATGATGAAGAATGTAGGGTGAAACAAGGCGTGACACACATAGACACACACGCACGCAGGCAAGCACGCAGGCAGGCAGGCAGGCACGCTGCGAGAAGGGACAGTTGGAGAGCGCCGCGGAAACTTCATTTTTATCTCTTGGCTGGCAAGCATAAAAACCAAAAGCTAAGCAGGCACTTGAAAGAAAAAAATGACAGATATAGAGAGACAGGCATCAACGAAGCACGCCAAACAAGGACGTAGTGGGCAGGAGAGCATCCATAATTCACCGTTTCGCCCCGAAAAAAACCTTCGCCTGCGTGCGTGCCAATAAAACGTCACATGGCAAAACGGAAAGAAAAAAAACAGACTTGCTGATTGAGAGAAGAAGTCTCTTCCCTCTTTTTTTTTGAGATTTCTCTGCGTGAAGACACCGCGCACAGCTCTAATAAAAGAAAAAAAAGAGACTACTCGAAAAGAAAAGATAGTTTCTTCGACAACAACAACAACAACGTTCAAGGACAAAGGGAAAAATGAATGACGAAGCAGCGCTAACAAGATAGTAAGAGTGAAAAAGATCAGTTCCACAAGTAAGCGACAAAGAGAGCCAAGGGATGCGGGGAGAAGAAAAAAAACACAAATACACACAAACACAACAATAGAAAGAAAAAGAGTTGAATTGAAGGGAGCTTCAGCAGTAGTGGGCACGCCGATGTCGTAGAAGCACCTCTCATTCAAGTGAGGAAGGAGCTAATGAGCAGAGTTCGGTGGTCAACACGGAGCGCACGCAGAGACGTCCACACCGTGCCTTGTCAACGAGACTTGACCTCTGAGAAAAGCTAACAGACTCAGCAGCGAGAGAAAAAAAACAATTGAGAAGACTGCAATCCCAACGGCTAGGGAAATAAGGAAGCCAGGAAAAACATGTGTGCAAAACAAAGGAAAAAAAAACGGCAGTGCAGTCGCCTTAAAGACTCGAACAAATTTGAAAACAAAAGTTTTGAGAAGCAAATAGAAAAAGCGGAGCAGGAGAAAAAAAAAAGTGTGTTGACCGTGGTAAAAGGGACAGCAATGGAGCAAGAAATGAAGTAGAAGAAAAAAAAGAAGAAAGCACGCATGCACACGCGAGAGAGAGAGACGTATTGCCTCTGGGAATCTAAAAAGTGAGCCTTCACACAACACGCACAGAAAGTGAGAAAGAAAGAAAGAAGAATGACGCCATCTACTCGGCAGTCAGGACAACGGAGCATGAAAAGCAGGAAAAAAAAAGTCTGTAAGACACGAAGCGGAAGACACACACCCTGTAGACATGAAGCAGCCGCGCAAACACCAATCCGGCAAGGAAAATGGGAGGCAAGAACGAGATAGAGAACCTAGATATATTTGTGAAGGAATCAACGGAGAAAGGTGACGCATCACGCATACGTACCAGCAACAGTGACAGCTGATGAGTGAAAGAGAAGAACGCGCACGGATATGTGCTTGGATATAAAGATGCTAATTTAACACAAGCGGAAGCAGAAACGAGACAGAGAAAGTGGTACAAAAGAAGAATCCTACCCGCCATGCTGGCTAGATCTTCGGCAGGCTCTGCACACTCAAATTCTCCCCCGAGGCGTTGAGAGCTGCGGTGCCTCCGCCGGTGAGTTGGTGCCCCTGCAGGGAGGAGCGGAAGACGGTGGACTTGACAGGGGAGACGCCATCAATCACCGGCAGCCGCCGCGTCGAGGTCACCGTGTTGCTCAGCGACGGCACGGCGTTGCTCGCCGCGTTGGTGCTCTTTCGCGGGCTGTTGCTGAGGCCAACGGCGACCACCGTATCAGGTGCCGCACCGGGGAAGCTGGAGATGCTGTGCCGCAGCCGCCGGCTCTTCTTGTCCGCCTCCCGCAGCGCGCTGAAGTAGGGGTGGCGCAGCGCCTCCTTCGCGGTGCAGCGATGCTCATCGTCGTAGGTCAGCAGCCGCTGCATGAGGTCCACCGTCTCTGGTGACACGTGGGGCAGCAGCTTCGCCAGCCCGGTGCCCTGCTTCTTGGGGAAGTCGAAGTCCATGTGGCTGCCGGAGCGCTTCAGTCTGTCCAACACCTCCGCTGGAGGGGTGCCGAGCACGTTGTGAATGCGGTGCACCTGATCGAGCTCATTGGTACCGGGGAAGAGGGGGAAGAGGGCGATCATTTCGAAAAAGACGCAGCCGGCGCTCCAGAGGTCCATCTTGTAGGTGTAGAAGCCGTCCGTCAGCAGACACTCCGGGGCTCGGTACCAACGTGTGGAGATGTACTCGGTGAGCGGCTGCTTCGAGTAGACACCCTTGCAGGAGCCGAAGTCGGCGATCTTCAAGTCGCCTTCGGCATCCAGCAAGAGATTCTCCGGTTTGATGTCGCGGTGAAAAACACCGATGCGGTGGGCGTGGTCGAGCCCTTTGAGCAGCTGATACATGTACGAGCGCACCTTCTCCTCTCCAAGGTATTGCTTGCGGCCCTTGATGAGCTCGTAGAGGTTGAGGTCCATCAGCTCCAGCACCAAGGCCAACCGCCCAGTGCTGCGGTCAAAGAGGACCTCAATCAGGTCGACAATGTTGGGGTGCGGCTGAAGCCGGCGCACGGCCTGGATCTCGCGCAGGCGGTTCACCTGATCCTTTGACTTGAACGCCTTCTTCATGCACTTGATTGCGACGAACTGCTTTGTCTTGATGTCCTGCGCACGGAGCACCTCGCTGAAGGTACCCTCGCCTTTCTTGCCCAGGATCTGATACTTCTGCATTGCCGCTCAAATACAGATGCACACGGATATGTTTGCCCTCAGGAAATTGTTTTTGTTTTGTTTCGACAAGCGTTGAGTCTGGCGTCTGTGGCGTTGCTTGAAGCTCCACTTCGGTACGCTGTCTAGTCAGGCCACGGTATCACGTCTAGTCTCCTGCAAGTAAAGGAGCAGACCTACGAGCTTGCATGGAGTGCGTCTTCAATGCCCTTTGCGTGGCGGACTGCTAAAATACCTTTTAAATGTTCTTTTTTGGTTGCTGTTATCGTCGTCGTTGTCTCTGGCCTAATTTTGAGTGTTTTTCTTCTTCTGTTGGTGGTGGGAAGAGCGAGGTGAGAGCGGTGAGCCAAGGGTAGGCGGCGCGTGTGTGTGAGGGACACGGTACGCACGTTCGTCAGGTCACAACCACAGTAGCATCAACAACGAAAGCGGTAGAGGAAGAGGAAGAGGGAGAGAGAAGAAAAAAAAAACGGATAGTAAGACGGAGAAGAACAAAAAGGACGCACCAGCACTGTCAACACCGCGTTTAGAGTGCACTTGGCAAAGCATGCAAGGTGGTGCTCTACGCATCAACACAGAGGACTCAAAGATGCATAAGGGGGCACCAGCTGCTGCACATGCCAAACACAGAGAGCTGCGCAGCATCATAAAGAGAGAGAGAGAGACGGAGGATGACGGGAAAAGACGGACAATGCAGAAAGTGGAAGCGAAAACGTCTGGCGTGTACACTACGCAACGCAGCCGCTTCTCCTTTCGCTCACGCACTTCTCCCACTCTCCAGAGTCTCCCCACCTCGCTCCGCGTCAACAACCACGGCGATTGTGATCAGCGACGTCTTTTTCTTTTTCCTTTTAGACTATCGTTTTCTGCATTGCCGTGGCCACACGCAGAGGAGAGAGCGCAGATCGACCATGTCGCCGATATTTTTTTAAAAAAGGAGCGCTGTTTTCAGCTCCGTGTTTTTTTTTTTGTTTGTGGATCCGAGGAGAAGAATTTAGGTCCAAGTGCCAGGAGGACTGAGGGAATTCCTTGAGAGAATTTATATAGAAAATTAGAACGAGAAACGTGATAGTAATAGTAATTTAAAGGAAGAAGAAAACTAGAAGAGGACTTCACCTGTTAGATATATAATTTTATGAAATCAAAACAAAAGAAAAATGAGGAGAACACGGCACTCGAGAGAAAAAAAAAATGATTCCTATACAAAACAAGATGTTTTCCTCTGTTATTAGTTTTTTTTTTTTTGAGTGGGGCGTGAGACACAGTCGTCTCCATTTTTTTTTCCGAATGTTGCATCCTTTTCGATGGACGATAAATGAGAGAAAAAGAGGAACAAAAGTAAGAGCTGCTACCTAACAATACAATTAAAAATACACACACAAAGACACAGACACACAGACACAGACTCGAGAAAGGAAGAAGAAGAGAATCATCACGCCTTTTTCTTTTTGATTCTGTGTTGTAGCGCTTGCATGAACACACATACACACGAATACAACACTTTGCCCGACAACTTATTTACGAGTCGAATACTGCATTCGGTTTCTTTTTTTCCCCTTTTTCCTTTATCAGTTTTCCACCATAATGCTGTGTCGCACAATACATCAGATAAAGAGGGACACTAAAAAAAGGTGCGTCACACGTCGAAGAACCATTCACAGCTGAAATAAAGAGAAAAAAGAAAAGGGAGACTCTCGTGCTTGACACACCGCACATCAAGCTGCGAGTAAAGGAAAGTGAAAATTTAAAAGGGCAAAGAGAGACACACACCACAGTAGTGATATTGTGCGGTACTCCAATGATACGGCACTACTCGCTTCAACGCTTCTCAGAAACGTACCACAACCGCCATAACATGGAAACAGCACAGCGACAACAACAACAAGAAAAAAAGCACGTAGAAAAAAGCATGGGGAACTGCTACTACACACGAACCATCGCTAGCCAAGAGCGGCAGCAGCGGCAGTGCAACGCCTCCAGCAGAGACTTACCTCGGAATTACATGACCCTTACAGCGAGCGGTCCGCTCCCACGACTGAAACACAAAACACACGCGCCAACACTACCGGATTTAAAAGAAGCCGTGAACATACCCAGAGCTACGTACACGCTTGCACTAATTCTTTCATTGCGGGCACTTTTTGTTTCTTCGGATAACACAGGGGGGGCATACGCCCGCGCTGCTGGTGTGCTCGTGAAGAAAGCAAGGCAAAAGAAAACGATCGGATTTTTTAAATTTCTCTTTTTTCTTAAAACGAACAAAAGAAAGAAGATGAGCTGCTTCAACGACGAAGGACGCAGCAACAACACAATAACAAAAACGGGGGCAGCAAGAAAAAAAAATACTCAGATGGGAAAGGGGAAGGAGTGAGGGGTTGGACAAGCGTGTGTGTCTGTGCGCGTCAATCGCTGCGATTGAATTTCCTTTTCTTTCAACCTGACGAGGATGCACACAGTACGTAGTATCTTTTTTTTTTTTTTTTGCGCCGTCCCCCCTATCCTTCATTCCTTCACACTGGGCTGCACGAATCTCTCCATCCTTGTTCTTTAGTTGTTGACACAGCTCCTCGTCTCTCTTTCTTAGATGATGCTGCGCAGCGAAAACACGCAGATGCTTCGAAAAAAAGAGAACAAAAGAGGAGCAGACTCGAAAAAATAGAGCCCGCTGTCAACGCACTCAAAGAAGAAAGAAGAAATCTATGCAGCCGTAGCAGTGAAAAGCCCTTTTCTCGTTCCATGCAAGAAAAAAAAAATAAGCGCTCACAAGTATCCTTTGTGTCCGTAAAAAAAAAACTCGTTTGTGTGTTTTGTGGTGTCTGCAAGCACCTAACAACGAAACACCTTCGAGAAGAGCGGAGCACGAGACCACCGTGCACGCATGCACACACATGTTGATTTAGACAGAGGCGTTTACAGCTAAACTAAGAAAAAAAGAAATATGAGCAGCTCTCGTAGAGGGGCGTCGTTGCCCGTGTCTGCGAGTTCTCCCTTGAGTGAAAAAGCAAGCAAAATATGACGCGCGTCGGAAAACATGAAAGCAAAGAGGCCACACACAGAAAAAAAAAAAAGGAAGCCTGCCGGAAGAGCATCCCAGCAAGAATTTTGGCGCCTCTTCTTTTTTTTTTCTTTGTATGTGAGCTCAATTTCAGTTTGTCCCTTCGTCAACGCTGATACACAAGCTACATCGGAGACGTGCAGCTGCAAAGAATAAGAAAGAAAGGTAAGTAAACAGACGAGTCTGTACACGAGAAGCACGTGCGTTCAGAGAGAGCGAAGATGAAATCCGTTCGCTGGCTGCACCACCCTCTAAAAGGAAAAAAAAGGGAAAGCAATTTGTCAGATGCTTTGTTCTGTTTTTCTTTTAGTTGTCGTTGTTAGACTTGGGCTTGCACATCCTTGTACCGTCGCATGATCACCGAATATAGAGACACGCCGTGTTTCCTTCTGCGTCTCCGTTTTTTCCCTCAACAGGTACTCCACGAGAGGGCCAGTAAGGAATCTTTGCAAATAAACAAAAAAGAACTCAACAAGGAAGCAGCAAGAAGCAAAACAGTAGGGTGAGGGACGAGCGAGCAGACCACAGTGAAATGGATGAAACTAAAAACAGGAAAGAGAAGGGGGAGGAAATTTTCGTTTTCTTTTTTAAAGTTCACGGTGTGGTCGTGGCTGTGCTCATTTCCTCAAGAAAAACCGCTTCGTCTTCCTTTGTTTTTTTTTTGTTCCTCTCTTGTGTTGGCTTCAACATTCCTTACGATGTGAAAAAAAAAAAAACACAGAAGACGGATGTAAAGGAGAGAACACAAACAGGAGTTCACCATTAAGCATCAGAGAACGCGGCGAGCAAAAATGGATCGACGTACAATCCAGAGGAGAAACGGGGGAGGAGAAGAGGAGAAAGAAAACAGAGAAAAAATATTTTTGTAAGTTTTTTTTTTTTTTGAGAGAGAGAGATGAAGACGAAAAAAGGAAAGAGAAGAAGAGCCTTTCGATCTTTGTCAGAAAGAAAGATCAAGATGACTGGGGAAGGTAGGACCTGCACGAAGGAGGTTCACAAAAAAAAAAAATCAAGACATCGGAGAAAAAAGAAGGCGGGTGACAACAAGATGAAAAAGGGGGAGAGGAAAAAAACGCCACGCAGCAGCCTTCGAGCTCTCGCGGGCCTCCTCTGCCGTCCCGCCGGTCGTCAAGCAGGTGTTCTTTTCATTACTATTTCTTTTCCCTTTGTTCTCTCTCTCGGGGTTGGGGTGTCGTAAGAAGAAGGCGTTAAGGCTGTTAGGCTAACGCCACAGCAAAAAAGAAAGGAAAATAACCAAAAGACAAAAAAAAGGGGGGCGGTGACGGAAAGGTTGTTCTGGGAAAGGGGGGAAAGAGAGAAGAGCGAGGCGTGGAACGCCATACACGCACTTCGTAATTCCTGTTGCAAAGGGATGCAAAAAAACAAGAGTCCATCGCTGTCCTACCAACACCATTTTTCCTACAGGCGCGTAGAATCACAACTTTGATGAAAGAAAACAAAAATTAAATCTAAGAAAAGAAGGAAAAGGAAAAAAAAAAAGCAAGGCCATCAGATAGAATAAAAAAAAAGAAAAAAATTGGACTACACCAGAGAGAAATAGAAATCCGAAAGTGGGGGCAAACCAGTTAAAGTTTGTAGCCGAAATTCCTTTTTGGGGGGAGAGTAAAACTAAACAAGTTTCAGAGAGAAAAAAAAAGAAATATGTAAAGCCTTTAATGGTAAGAAAAAAAAAAGGTCAAAAGAAGGAGGGGTAACGGTAACTCTGCAAAGGCGGAGTTGAAAGAGAGGGAGTAGAATAGAATTGGTGCGCAACGAAGCGACAAGAGGGGGAGAAAGGCATAACAGCAAAGAAAAAAAAAAGGGAGGCAGGATGCGTGCATTGCGGATCATTGAAATCTTCACACATTCGCACAAAGACGCAAACGCACACTACCAGCTGAGCAAGCATGACAGTTGGGGGAAAAAAAAGAGAAACGCTACGATGGCAAGAGAGGGAGCTGTTGAGCCAACACGAGAGGGAGAGAAAAAAAAAATGTGCTGCCTTGTGGAGTAGAAGCGACGACGACTGCAAACGGCAAAGCTGATAGAATTCTTCTTTGCTTTTACTGTCTTTTTTTTTTTTTGCTATTCACATCAGCGCACCGCTCGCACCATCCACCGCCTACAGCGTCTCCTTTTCCATCTTTCTCTTCCTTCGCACAACGTGTCATGTCTTGCTTGCCTCGACGGTCGGGCGAAGAGCATCTCTCGCGTGCTTCCGACACCGATGGTCGATCCCTTTGTTTTCCGTCTTACCTAACCGCTCGGGAAGCTCGCTGAAAACAAAACAGAAAAAAGTGGTTCTTATTTGAAGACTGGGGGGGGAATACAATAATAAAAATAAAAAAGAGGAAGTTCAATTGGAAATGGGGGGTCCGCTGGGATGCCAAAAAAGCAGGCCAGGGAAAAACGAAGGAAGAGAGGGATGAAAAGAGAATAGAGGAGTACGGAGAAACACACGCAAGGTAAGAAAAAAGAGAAAAAAAGGGGAAAGAGCTGCGCGTGAACCTTGTGTAAGGGAGGTGGTTCCATGCCGCAGGGCTCATCTGCTCCTCTCTCGCCCGCCAACACACTTCAGCACAGAGAAAGACAAGTCGTGGAGTCTCCGCGGCCGTCAGTAAGAGGAGAGAGGGAGAGGCGGCGAGGGCCGCTGGGCTTCACCACGCCACGCATACACACACAGGCACAGCTCTCAAAAATAGGAAAGAAATATATATGAAGGGAGAAAGGAAAACAGGAGGAATGAACGCTTTCTCGAACCATCAAAAATTAAAAAAATTCCGTTTCTCCTTCAACAAGGCAGAGCGAAAGGAAAAAAAAGAGAGAATGCGATGTTCTTGAAGGGAGAAGACAAGAAATACACTGTTTCCGTCTCCACCCACCACGGCGGGCCATATTAGACAGAAACGTAAAGAAGGCAAACAAAATAGAAGGAAGAAAAAAAAAAAGAACAAGCAAAAAAAGGAAAGATGCGAAGAAAGAAAATTCCCAAAACGGTTCAAGTTTGGAAGGCTACAGTAATTTGAAAGGCAAAAAAGAAAAAAAACGAAAACAGCAAGAGGACGCACAAGCAATAAAAAAAAGTCAAATCTCAGCAGACAGAGAGGGACGCAAAAAAAAAAAAAAAAAAAACAGAAGCACAAAGATGTGGGGATGGATGAAAGAAAAGAGGAAAAACAAATATTGCTAGAGCCAAAAACAACGATGCCGGGAAGAGGAAAAGAGAATAGAAATAGGAGAGAGGAAGAAAATGGGGGGGCTGCCTTGCCGAAAGAAAAGGTCACTGAACGGTACAGGGGAGGGAAACAATTCAAAGGGGGTCTTTTGCGTGGACAATAGCGCAGTGCACTCAGATAAGGAAGAAGCTTTCAACGTCAGCTCGGCACAGACAACAGAAAGGGGGAAGCTCACACAGCAAGTAAAATAAAAAATAAAAAGGAGAGAGAGAAGAGGAACAGCGGGGAAGCAATACCCGTTACGCAAATTCCGGACTTGACAAAAAGCAATCTCCTTTTTTTTTTTTTTTGCGAGCTCTCCCCAATTTTAGAGTTGAGGGAAAAAAAAAGTCTGGCTAAGATTGAGACGTAGCGCTAGTATTCCTTTGAGAACAGACTTTCTGCCACGGTATTGCCCCACCATTGCAATTGTTAAAAAAAAAAATTGCTCAGTGACATTCGATCAGCAAGGAGGAAAACAAAAACAAAAAAGCACAGACGCAGGCAGTTAATATCACAAACAGAGTTCAATTACAGAAAGCAAAGATGTAAACTAGTAAACGAAACACGTACGATACGAAGCACTGGAGAGAGAGGAGGATCACTAGTAACATTAGCGCACAAACACACATACACACACACACAGAACATTTAGTTGCTGTTGCTGGTGTTGCCACAAGAAACCTTCATTCTCTCTATACGTATCGTCTCATGTATTTGTTTTTCTTCGATCGTTCGTTTCATGTTCTCCTACTCTGCATAACGCATCATACTGCATGACAAATCAATATAAAAAGGAGAGAGAGAGAGAGAGAAATCAAAGAGAATAGCAACTACACAAGCGAGCAAATAGAGAGAAAAAAAAAGACGAGAAAAAAAAGGGTAAAAAGAAAAAAAAAGAACATGCTACGCTGTTGCTGATGCGTGTAGGCGACCGTCTGCGTGAAGGCATCTACTACCGAAAAAGGAGCATAGCTTCACGGCTCCCCTCGCTCTTTACGCCTTTCTTTCTTCTCCGCTCTCTGTGGACCTGTGCTTCACCGCTTCTCGCCGAGCTCCAACCAGCACCGGTTTTTTTTTTTTTGAACACCTTTGCGAATTAAAATACTTCAAAAAAGTAAAGAAGAAAAGCATCAAAAAAACGATGAATGAAATAAGTAAATATATACGACCAGACATAAATATTTATGTAAAGAAAAGAAAAGAAAAACAATGGCGGTGCAAGAAGGAGAGCGTCCACAACTACAGCACAGAGACCAAGCTGAACACAAAGAAAGAGGCGAAGAAAAGAGGAGTGTTGAGAGAGAGTAGGACAGTGAAGCGAAGCGACGCACGTGCTCGCGAGGCACTTTGCGATTACGGTTCTGTGTTCGTCTGTACCTGCAACCTTGTGTTTGCAGCGATCATGGACCACTTCAAGCCATGAAAAAAAAAAACACTTGAAACACCTATGCAAAGAAAAAAAAATAAGAGGAAAGGAGGTGTCGGATAGAGACGCAACGGGCACAGCCCGAGCAGCCCACCGAGCACCACACACAGTACCACCAACACAACACACACACTTACAGGAGTTGAGGCAGGGAAAGAGAGAGAAGAAACTTATCAAGAAAGGAGGCATGTCGAAATGGTTAGCAGGGAAATAGGAAAGAAAAGTGGAGAGGGGTGGAGAAAGAGAGAGAAAAAAAAAAGGAAACTACAGAAAACAATTCGAGCCAACAAAAAAAAAGCAAAAAAGAGAAAACAGGAAACGTGTGAATCGAAGAAAAAAAAGGAAAAGAAAATAGGTTAAAAGGCAAAAAAGAAGGTACTCAAAAGAAAATTGCACAGGGGAATAATAGTAAGAAGAAAGTGCGCGAAGAAACACAATCAGTGGCTGGAAGAGAGGTGAGTGTGAGTAACTATCTCCGTGCGTAGCGACCTGCGATAGCGCTCAAAGAAAAAGCGCCAGGAACCGCGCATGGGAGATAAAGGGGAGAGAAAGAAAAAAAAAAGCCATGAAAGTGGTTTTGACCGCTCTCGTCGCATGTACACACGCACACCCACCTTCGCACACAACTCGGCACGCACCTACTAGCCTTCATGTTAAGCTGCGAGTCATCACAACGAGAGAAAAACCGCTTTAGAAGACTACATTCACGTTGCCCCCGCAAAGAATCACATCAGCAAATGAAAAAAAATAGCGAGGAAAGGAGGGGATTTGAAAAAAAAAAGGTGTTTCTTTATTGCGGGGGTTTTGTTCCTGATTGTCGGTCGGCTCTCTCTTCGTGTGCGCAGTCGCAGCGCCACTTATGACTTTCAGTTCGCCTGTGTATCGCAGTGTTTGCGGCGTGCAATGCTGTCTCATCCGCGTTCCTTTTCGCTCTCTTTCGCTTCCGCTTCACACCATGAAGTGCGACTTCTCCTTCGTTCTTATACTTCTTCGCTTCCCGTCACAAAAGGCCTTGTTTTGGCTGTTCATCTCGGTTCGGAGAAGCGGACAAAAGAGCCGTGACTTTACGCCTGGCACTCCAGCGACACCACCGAGCCGTTGCGCACCTTCTTCACGCCCGACTCGCTCGGCGAGGAGCGGCGGCGCTGTCCGCGGTGCAGGGGCTGCGTGACGTCGGTGCTCATCGTCTCCTGGATCTCGTCAAGGTAGGAGAACCAGATGCGGCAGCGGTAGACGTCGAAGAGGGCACGCTGCAGGCGACGGAAGTCGACGAAGGCGCGGGTGGTGCGGGAGATGATGACGGTGATCTTCTTCCCATCGAGCTGGAACATGGCGTCCTCGACGTGGGCGGGGCAGTCCACCTGCGCGGCAAGGGTGCGCATCGCCCGCAGCGCTTCCATCTCCTTCGCCGCCCGCTCCGCGTGGCGCGCCTCGTCCTCCGGCGTTGCGCGGCGCAGGATTGTCTGCGGGCGCGGGCCACCCTGCATCAGGCAGGCGTCCTCGACGACACCGAAGTCGACGCCGCGGTCGCCCTCGACGACGACCTTCTCGCCGACGTGCACCACGAAGGAGGCAACGAAGGGCTTGCGGCCGTACTTGAAGGCGACCCAGACGGGGGTCTGTGGGTGGAAGGAGGCGGGGAGGGGGGCCGGCGCGTAGAGGGCGGAGGAGACAGGCGTGAAGTCGCTGGCACCGCTGCTGGGGAGGGCGGCATCGCTGATGGAACGCACCGGCGACGGCAGCGTGGCGCAGCTCGGCGACGACCGCATCGGGCGGGTGTGGCAGCAAATGAAGGCGGCGTCAGCGGGGGTGGCCGGGGTGATGAGGCTCGCCGCGTAGGGTTCGTGGCGGTACACCTTCACCTGGCTCCGCGCGCTGCAGCTGCCCGAGGCGTGCCACGACGTGGCGGACACCGGGCTGCGGGGGACGGCGTTGAGCATGGACATCATGGTGTGCGTGCGTGTGTGTGGTGATGTGATGTGATGTGCGAAGAAGGTCGAGTTTTGTGTGTGTGTGCGTGTGTGTTCAGCCAGAAATAAATAAATAAAGGCGTAGCACGAACGTTCGAGTTTGCAGTGAGCGCTAAAAAAACGAGGGGACGTTTGATCGCGAACAGCAAAGAGAGGAAAGCACGCGCTGACGGCTGCAAGGCGGACAGACACACACAAAGCGGGACGAAAAAGAAGAAGAAAAAAGTCGTAGTTGTTGGAGAAAGGCAGAGAAAAGTTAGAAGAAACGGATGTCGCCGACGCAGTGGCAGTAAGCTTTGAAAGAGAACGAGTTCGGCGGGGTAATGAAACGACGCAGAACGAATATAAATCAAAAATAGCGGGATTGAGGGGGGCAGAAAGCGAAAGACGTGCGTGGAGTTAGAGAGAAGTGGTGGCGCGAAAGAGTGCGGAATCTGTGTGGCGGACGAAGGCAGAAAGTAGGAGGGGATGTTGTGCACGATGAAGTACAGGAGCGATGCGGCAGCACACGTTTGTGGGTGCGTGCGTTCAACGGTAATAAATCATTTGCGATCGCGAAGAGAGAGAAAGAGGGAGAGAGAGAGTGGAAAAGCGAGTGCCGGAATAATAGGCGTGACTTTACAACCTCGAGTTGCCTACGCGATGGCGCACAAGCACAGACGCGTGGACCAGCAGGGAGGCAGCTCAGTTCAGTACTAAGCAACCAAATTCAAGAGCCGAGGTGTTCTTTTTTGTTTTCTCTACTTCCTTTTTTGTTTTTACTTCTAAGTACTGTGCGTCGATGCCACTGGTGTCTTGCCACTTCCCCTTCTTTTTTCTTCCCATCTTCTGCTGCAGTCAGGAGGGCTCTGGCTGAGGAAGAGACGCAAAAACCACAGCAGCTGTCACAGCCGTCAAAAATTTGCTCTTGTGTGTTTCATGTTTTTCGCGAAGCGGCAACGCAACCACCACATAAAAAAGGAAAAAGAGAGGGATTCGTGTCGAACCCGCGTTGAAGAAGTCATGAAGAAGAGAAGAGAGATACCGTCAACAGTTGGAAACAGCACACCAACACACACACACACGCAGGTTGACTGGCAATGCAAGAAATGATGTTTTACACTGATTGTGGGTTTGTTTGTGGATGGAGTGGAGAAGATAGCGCGTTGAAGACACGCGTGCCGCAAACAGACCTAGGGTGGGCACAAGGTAGATGCAACAACAACAGAAAAAAAGACAGACACACGCGCACATTCTGTGTGCAAATTACCGCGTCCACGACGCCACACACACAAAAAAAAAAATGTGTACCTTGCTCCCACGCGGAAGGGAACGCAAGTCTAACACACAGTGGATCGCCGCCGCTCCTAGTCGACTCGCTTCCCCACTGGCTCCCCTGCGGCGGGGACCGCTGCTGCAGCACCGTCGGCACCCTGCAAGGGGCTTGATGGATAGGCAGCCCAATCCGGCACCGCAAGGTCGTCGCTCACCACGACATCCTGCACCACCACCGCGGCGTCAGCCGGCCACTCATCCTTCCACGTGTTCGAGCCCGGCCAAGGCAGCCAGCGAATGAACAGCTGCATCTGCCACGGCGCGCCGGTCTCGCAGTGGTCGATGAGCTTGTAAGTGGTGATCATGCAGTAGGCGGCGACCAAAATGTCATCTGTGTAGTGCGACCGCGACGCGAGAATGCAGTAGAAGCTGGTGGGGAGCAACACCAAGCCCCACACCCGCAGGGCCCACGGGTGGAGATACGGGCTGTAATCCCAGACGAGCAGAAAGGTGACGCAGAGAATCATCGTGTGGCCGCTGAACATGAGGTCGCCGCAGTGGATGGCGCCGCCGCCGAGCGTCACGAGCGTCAAGATAACATTCAGCACCGGGTGCTCAATGACTTGGGGCTCCTGGCAGTGGTTGTTTGTCGCGGGGTACGAGGTGGCAGTGATCACAAAGGCACGGAAGAACATCACCACGGCGTACGACGAGAGAAAGCGGATCGCCATGATCTTGTAGACGCCACGCAGGGGGTAGGGGCGGCGGCCGGAGTCGATGATGCCGAAGACGACGCGGTTCAGGAAACGACCCACCTTGGGAACGCGCTCCAGAAGGGTGAAGTTGGGCAGGCCGTGGACGCGGCGCTCGAGCAGAAAGACCTTAAAGGCAACCACAACGGTGGTGGCGTTAAGGAGGAAAATAATGATGTCCGTCACCGGCTCCAGCGCTCGCCACAGTGGAATCCACTCGAGCAAAAAGTCCGGCAGCTGATGCACCTTCTGTGGGTCTGGCATGCGCACATTCGTCACGACAATAGCGGCGCCGAGGAAGAGCACGGTGAGAAGAAGCAAAGGAATGAAGCGGATGAGCTGCGTCCAGAGGGGCAGAGGGCGCTTGTAAAAGGGCAGCGGCTGCTCCTCCTCCTCCACGCGCAGAACGGGCATCTCGCGCATCGCGGCGTCCGCCATGGTGTACGGGCGAGAAAGGGGGCTGCGGTGTTCGGACAGGAGGGCCTCCGAGGATGAGACGGCTGCAACGGAGCTGGGTGAGGAGGAGGAGTGGTAGCTCGGCTCGCGCCGCTGAAACGACGCCAGTTTTGCGGCTTGTGCAATAGTAAAAATAATTAAGAAATAAAGAGGCACAACGACCTGCAAGAGCGAGGGAAACCGCTCCACAACAGCAGCGTAGCCCGGATACGTTAACAGCGAAGGACACTGCAGGCAACAAGATTGGCCTCGGGGCAGCTGAACGACAACCACCACAACAAAAAGCGCCTGTAGAGGATTAGCTTGGGTCAAACAGGGACACAAAGAGAAAGATAACAAATTCACCTACAATGCAACCTTACTAGATTGGAGTGTCAAGATGATTTAAACGCAAGCGAGGGAGAGAAAAGAGGACTCTAAAAATTGAGCGAGCAAAGGCAAGAGAAGCAACGGACAACAGGATTAGCAAGCAACAACAGACTAGTCGGTGTGATCGAGTGGCAGCGACGAGACAAAAAAAAATTGCAAGACAAATAAAAGCAAAAAGAGAGAGATTCAGGCAATTGTGAACCCCGAAGCTCTTTCGTAGATGCGCATCAATGTTTGTCATCGCGAGGCACAGGCAGAAGAGAAGAAAGGGAATAAGGAGAAGTACGAGAGAGGTGAAGACAACATCCACATTTTGAAGCGTAGCGTTTTAGGGCTCGTCCGATGATGCCAAAAGCGAAGCCCTCCATTTTGTTCCCCGAAAGGAAATTTCTTCCAGCCTTACTGAGTATGAGTGTTTTCGGGTGTTTTCGCTTTCCCCGCGCTTCGATGGAACATTCTTGCCCCACTCGCCACACTTTACGTCACCACAGAACACAGTACTCTGCGGCTACTGCACCGATGAGCGCAGCAAGAAGCGACTTCAATCTCGCGAAGCACACGCAGAAGCGCCACTTTAGCTCCGACCACTCAAGTCCAAAAGTGCCAGAGAGAGTGAAAACCAAAAAAAAAGGCAAAGGTGTTTTTTTGAGAGTTCAACCTTTTTTTTTTGCTCTTCTTTGTTGATGGGTAAAGAACACCTTTTCCTCCCCTTTGTCCACCCTTGGTGGAGTGTCACAACAGACGTCGTCATCAGCTCGAAAAAAAAAAAAAAAAAGACGGTAGCGTAAATCAAATCGAAGAGTGAAAGAGGGAAAGAGTAAGAATAAACTGAAACACAAATGCAGAACAAAGAGAACAGAAAAATGGCAAAAGCAACGAAAAGGCGCTGCCATTAAAGAACATTGGTCGTTGGAGTTGCCGATCAGCATCGACACAACCGCTGACCGTCCTTAGAGCAAATACAACCCAACAAAGACACAGACAAACGAGACACCGTCTGCTGCTCCTCCTTCTGCGCGTGTACGAGTCACTCCTTTCGTATCGGAGAGAAAGGCAAAATACCTGCGCCGAAGAGAAAGGTTTTTTTTTTCTCCTTTTCTCCACCTTCCCGAGCATTTACAGCAGCAACTGAAGGGTGCTATCTACTTCAGGTGCCGAAGTGGGAGGTTGTGTGGAGGCTACCGGTGCTGCAGTCGTGGTGGTGGTTGTCGTTGTCGTTGTCGTTGTCGTGGCATTCTTCGCTTTCGCCTCGTGCGAGTACTGTACCTCTCGCGCAATCGAGATGGTGCCGGAGACGAGGAGGCAGATGAGAATCGCAGCGACGGGAATGATGTGGCCGTATCGCAGCAGCACGGCGTTGGCCTGCAGACGCGTGCGCTGGTAAGCCGCCGCGAAGGCCGGCTGCACGTGGACTGCAGTCGACTCGTCACTTTGGGAAAACATCGTGAACTACTGCGGTTTGATGACGCGATAAATGTTTCCTTTGATGCTCTCTGTCTTGTGTGGTTGTGTGTGTTGGAGAGGGCGTTGGAAACGCGTAGCTCAGACTTGTAAACTTTTTTTTTCGGAAAACGAGGCGAGAAAGATGGACAAGATAAGAGAAAAATACATCCGACAGATAGAGAGGGAGGAGGCAAATCACGCGGAGACGTAAAGACAGCAACGAGCAGAAAAACCGCCGTTGTGATAGCATAACGAGAAGAAGGCCCGCAGCTTCGTCAGACCTCAACAGAGTTGTGTCCACGCACGGTGCGCCGTGAGTCCGGCTACGCAGCTGGCAGCCCTGCTAGGATATCCTACCCCGTTTTTCTCCTTTTCTCGCAATTACGCGGCTGACACGCAAAGCAAAATTGTCCTGATTTGTACATTTATTTTTTAGTAACAAAACAGGTGTTTCAAAAAACGATGTGAAAGATGGCCATAAGAGGTGAGCGCCGACGCGGACACCACCCTTGCGCCGAAGAGAGAGAGAGAGCGAAGAAAACAACAACACAAAGCTGCTCATTAACAGCAACAACACTCACAACAGCTACACACCTTCCGCGACGCTCTCCGCCTTCCGCAGCTCCGCACACTGCAGTCGCGTGTTCATCACCTCCACCAGCACCGACGCCGTCTCCGCCGTCTGCCCCGTGAAAATTCCCCTCAGATCACCAAAGGCGCGGCACCACCGCTCGGGCTGCACGGTGCGGGCCAGCGGGTAGGGACCAGTGCTCGGGGCACCAAGCAGCGGCACCCACCGCGTGTGCACGGAGGCGTCGTTGACGGCGCGCAGAAAGAAGAGCGTCGCCGCGGTGACTTCCGCCGGCGCCACCGCATCGTCGGGCTGTGACACGGTCGCCTTCGCCCTTTCCCGCACCACCTTGTCCGCGTAATCGCTGTAGAGCCGCGCAATGTCGTCGGGAGAACACGTGCGGGCCAGCCGCTTCGCGTTTGCCTTGTTGTTCACCGCCAGCACGCAGAGAGCACGGATGCTCACATCGAAAGGGATCACGTTGTGGAGCATCTTGTCGTACAGGGAGCTGCAGAGAATCTCGGAGTCGAACTCCGGGTCATTGCGCAGCACCAGCGGGGGCGGTGGCGGTGGTCGCGCTTGCGCTGCTCCGGTCGAGGCATCAGTCGACGATGCGTCATCCTCCGCCTTCACCGCCGGCTGTGCGAAGCTGCGTGCGTTGAGGTTGGCCCAGGAGTGGAAGATGTCGGCGATGTAAAAGTACGGAATCTCCTCTGAGGCGTGCTCCTCGAGGTAGGCCATCTGCTCCGTCACGGCGCACTGCTTCAGCACCTCCTCGAAGGTCATCCGCTCCGACACCTCAGCCTCGCTGTAGCCCTTCTCCAGATACTCAATCATCGACCTCAGTGTGTCCTCGGGGTAGCCGTAGCGTTGCACGAGGGAGGCGGGCAGGAGACGCTGCGTGTAGAGCTGCAGCTTCAAGTTGTGCACGTTGAGCCAGCGCTGGGTGGACTCGCTCAGCACCTCGCTGCGCTCCATCGCGGTGAAAGCGCCCCAGCCGACGCCGAAGCCGATGAGAGGGATGCCTACGCTCCGCCACAGACGCTTCGCCCCGGCGCTCATTGTCGCGTGAGTGAAGGCTTAACAGCGCGATACGTACTCCTTTCCTGTGTGTTCCGTTTAAAAGGTGATTGCGTGGTGTGTGTGTGAGCGCACGTGTCTGTTTATGCGCGTGTCTCGCGCTGCTAAGATGTGTTCAGAAAAAGAGAATTGAGAAGAGAGAAAATAAGGGTGCAGAAGCCGCAGCGGTTTAGAGGTGAAGGAAAAGGCTAAGTTCTCTTTTTTCTAAAATGCCGCGCCAACACAAAGCCTCTCCATGCGCTAAGGAGACGCAAAAAGCTAAGATGACGGTGCTCCTTCGCGCAAAATTGGGGAAACCGCAAGTACGCATCCAGTTCACGCCGCGAGTTGCAGTCCGATGCAGCAACTTTCCGTCATCTGCGTGGCGCGAGAAGCGCTCTCGACAGCCTGGTGTTTGCCGGCATCGCAGCGGATCTCTTCCATTGCAGCTGGTACTGGTGTGTGTCCTATTTGGCAGCTTTTTGAACAGAACAATACACGAGAAAAAAAGAAAAAGTGAAAGCATGCGAAAACAAGTAGATACATACTTAATTTTAATCCGCCACAAAAGCGCACGATCCCAGCGAATCGCGGCTCCCTTTGTCTCTCTTTTTTTTTTTCATTATCTCTTTTGGTGGCGGTGCCACTTTAAGGTAGTCCCCGCGTCTTACACGGTCTCTCCGTCTTTCCTTTTTCTCTTCTTCATGTGCCTCAACAACTTATTCTCACTGATTAACGACGTCAACCCCATGTGTCTCTTTTTTACACTTGAGCCGCGTGAACGGAGCGGCGGAAGAGAGACGGCAAAGAGCCATCACATGTACACGCACAACATAGAGAGGAACCAGGAGAAGAGAAAAAAAAGGAAGACAACAGGTACCAAGCAGCTGTGGCTCCTAGCTCAGCTTCGACGCCGTCGTCAGCGCCTTCGTGGCGGACGTCTCGAGCAGCTTCTTGCCTGACCGCGCCATCACCCACGACGCAATCCGCTTCGCCAAAAAGTAGGCAATGAAGAAGAACGCAACGTGTCGCAGCAGACGCAGAACAAAGCGACGCAGCGTCGAGGGTTGTTTCGGCTTACGTACCCGCGGCGCCTTGGGGATGTAGCGCTGCTCCCGCGGAATATCAGAGAGCGCCTTGCGGAGGTCGTACTTTCGGTTTTGGTACCGCTCCTCCAGGTTCAGGTGCTCCTCCTCGATCTGGCCGAGACGCTGGTTGATGCCAACGTACTCGCCGACGAACTGCACCGCACTGCCGAGGGTCATCTGCAGTACCTGCGAGAACATCCCCCAGAGCTGCATGATGCTGTTCGTCATCATCATCATCATCTGTGCCCGCTGCGCCTCGGGCGTCATGCCGTACATGCCCATGCCACCCATCCCCATCATCCCCATGCCACCCATGCCCATCATTCCCAAGCCACCCATGCCCATGCCCATGCCACCATAACCCATGCCACCGTATCCCATGCCGCCGTACCCCATTCCGTAGGGGTCCATACCCATCCCGCCATAGGCAGAGTTCATCGAGTTGTACCCATTGTTCACAGTGTTGCTGTTCGCGGCATTGTTGGTGCCAGTGGTTGTGGTTCCATTCGCCGCCGTGGTGGTGAGGTCACCGCCAGTGCCTGCTGTTGCTAAAGGACCGGTGGTCGTCGTCAAGGCACCGGTGCGCGGCGTCAGCCCAGTGAAAGTTGAGCCACCAGCTGGCAGTGCGGTGTTGATGGGCGATACCGGCGCGGTCGGAGAGGTGGGGGAGCCGGGCGGACTCGCGGAGGGACCGCCTGCTGCGTCCGTCATCGCGGTAGCCTGCTACTTTTTTTTAATTGTCAGTTTGAGAGTCCTGAGCGAGGGAGTGTTGAATATTTATCTGTTTTTGTGTAGCGCTTTAGCGGGCAATCCAAGCTCTCAGCCCACCGCGTGCAGAATGCGCGTCTTTCTTACAGGTGAAGCAAATAAATTCGGAGTATGGTCGTCCACTTTATTTCAAAGCAGTGGAGTTGAGTAAGGAGGACGATTGAGCTACCTCACACCTTTTTCTTTTGTACATGTGCATGTGTGTGCGTGTGGAGAAAGAAAAAAAAGCGACAAAGAAGAAAGAAGAGGAAACAAAAATATGAGTTCAAGTGGCGGCAACTGTGGCGTTTTAAAAAAAAACACAATAATTTCACAGAGCTTGGCGACGCGATCGGCGCAGACCATGCGAAGCATGGTGCCGGCCACCATCAAAGCGAGAGTAGATATTCACACTTTGCTTCTCTCGCGTGCAGTCAGGACGCGTTGGTTAACAGGCTGCGTGTCAAATTCCACGCTCATGAGCTCGGAGCCGCACGCCTGCCTGAGGGCGATGGGGAGAAGTCCAGATAACAAATCTTCGCACCGCGCAGCGGTGTGACTCCTACCTTCCCAATAGCGCACTAGCTACAGAGCCAATTGGAACACTTTTTTTTTTCTTTCCCTGTCTTCACTCACGCAAGAGAAAGGAGACTGTTGTATTTTCGTTCTTATTTTCTTATTTTAAGAACAGTCAATAGTAGAGGCAAAGAGAGAAAAACCACAAGAGCACTAGAAAGAAACAACAAAGGCAAAAAAAAAACTTATTTATCTCTTTCGTTTGTTATCTATAAATAAATACCTTAAAAAAAAAAACGCAAGATATATATTAACTTCGGCTTTACATATTCAACCTTTTTCAGTGTTTTAATTGTTTTTTTTTTTCTCACAACAATGTCTAGCAAATTTCATCAATGCAACAGAACAAAAGAAGAAAAACAGGAAAACGTCAGAAAAAAAAAACGACAGAAAGTGCGCGGAAGGAAAAGAGCGTGAGGGAGCAAGACGTGGACAGACCGTACACGCTTCACCACGAAAACACACGTACACATACACAGACACGGAACGACACACAAGCACTCTGACGCTACAAGCCGAGCACCGCAACAACGGAAAACAGACAAAAAAAACCCAGAAATCTCAAACCACAACAACAATAACGAGGAAAGAAAAGAGAACAGTGCAATCTTCCCCCCTCGCTACTCAGGACGCCTGCACAGTGGCGCACGCGAGGGCCTGCTGACGTTCCGGGAACTCCCTCACACGCTCCGGGAAGGAACCTCACTGGAGTGTAAAGAGACCGGAGAAGTTGCCGAAGCACGGTACACAACACCGAGGTGCGAGTACCAAATGCAGCGGCGCCGCGTCAGAGAAGAACACCAACAAAAGATCAAAAGAAAAGAAGAAAGAAAAAGAAAGGAGCCCAATCAGTGATGAAGTGCACAAGGTGGAGCACAGAGAAGGATCAGCCTGGAGAGAAACGTTCGCTGCCAAATACTAATAATAATAATAAAAATCACATAGTGAAGGACGGAAAAGCCGGAGCGAAAGGGGCAGAAAATGAGAAGCAGCGGAACACGACAAGGCACGACTAAGGACGCAGCACGCATACACAGCGTGGGCATCAGAGTCCACAACCCAGCCTTGCCATCACCTCCAGGAGTGCACACACACACACACAAACGCACATACGCACACATCACCGCGGGTATACTACACAGTATATAAAAAAAACGAATATATACCGAGAGACTTACTACCTACAAAACAACGGAGGAAATAAAACAAAAAAGCAAGCGAAATGGAGAAAAAAAAGAAAAAAGAGCACACAAGAAGAGCAATACAAGAGACAGAGATGAAAAGATAAGAGGGCAAAGCACACACACGCAAAGAAAAAAAAAATTAGCGACTTAAACTTTTTCTTTTTTTAGAACTTACAGCACCAAAATCAATGATGACATTGCTGTGTCCACCACAGTAAGAAACACAAAAACAATTCACAAGCCAAAAGGCGAAAAGAAGCCCCAAGAACCAAAAGTACAAGTCTCAGAGCACAGTCTATAGTAAATCAAGGCAAGGAAGAAAAAAAGAGAGGAGTAAAAGCAGCAGGTAGCAATCAGCGACGAACACGAACAAGATCCACCCACAGCCGCTGCCCGGCAGCAGCACTGTCACTCGGCCACACACACAGACGCACACACACACACACGTGCTCACACACCAGAGGCACCCCAGCGTGTCGCAACACAACGGAGGGGCGACAGCGGAAGGAAATCCCAGCAAAACAACGCAGAGGAAAGAGAGAGGAGCGACACGGTTCACCCACGGCGGGTTTCACTTGCCGTGGATGTAGTAGCACTTATCGCCGTACTGGCAGCCCTCAGGGGTGCCGTGGAACTTGCACACCCGGTTCGAGTTGAAGCCGCCCCCACGCGTGCCACCGCGACGCCCGCCACGACGGCCACCGCCGGCGCCGCGCCGCTGGTCCTCCTCCCGACTCTCCTCCACCTCATCCGCGCGGTTGCTGTTGTGCGTGCTACTGTTCGGCTGGAAGGTGCCGCTGCTGCTGGCGTTGGCGTAGGTCACCGGGTTGCCGCCCCGCACGCTGCTTTCCCGCCGGCTCGACTCCAGCTCCGACGACTCGTAGCTCGCGTCCGTCGGCGAGGCCACTGGGCTGCCGTTGGGGTTCTGGTGGCCTTGCTGCTGTTGCTGCTGCATCCGCGTGCGTGGCTGCGGCACCTGCACGCCCGACTTGCTCGTAGGCGACGAGTGCGGCGAGGGTGGGCCGGGGTTCGGCGGCGCAACCGAGATGGACGGCGGCCGCATCGACTGCACGTTGCCGCTCCGCTCCTCTCCTGCGACGCCGCTGGCGCTGCGCTGTGAAAAGGTGGTTGAGGAGTCGGCGTTCTCGCTTGGCGAGCTCTGCCGCGCCACGTTGTCCATCAGCAATTGACGAATGCGCTGGCGGTCGAGCATCCCCGTTACGATTGGTCGCAGCCGCTTCTCGAAGTCGACGTACTTCATCATGAGCAGCTCCTCCACGCTTCCGTAGTCGACGGTCATGAACTGTGTGACGCCCTTCTCCGAGACGCGGGCACCAAGCAGGGCACCACGCAGCTCCTCCTTCTCGTTCGGCCACGCGCCACTCGCCTCCTTGGCCCGCTCCTGCGCGGGGCCCTCCTCAGCTGCGGCCTGTGCCCTCTGCTGCTGAGCCTGTTGCTGCTGCTGCTGTTGCTGAGCCTGCTGTTGCTGTTGCTGCTGAGCTGCTGCGGGGGGCAGAGGTGTGGGAGGCGCCGAGGCCGCCGCAACCGCCGCCGCGTCCGGCCTGCTGGACATCAAGTGTCCGTGGTGATGATGGTGGTGGGCCGGGAAGCGCGGCATTCCCCGTAGTGGCTGCACCGCCGCAGGGGTTGGCGTCGGCGTCGCAGGAACAGTCGCTGCCGGTGCGGCCGATGCCGGCGTGCGGCTCGACGACCCCTCGCGGTCAGAGGCGGAGGAGAGAGAGGCGCCTGCGTTGAGGGTGGCGGCTACGGAGGTGCCAGCACTGCCTGCGCGCTCCTCCACTGTCTGCTGCTGCTGCTGCTGCTGCTGCTGCTGTGGCGGTGCGGGGGAGTGCGTTGCGGGGGCGGTCTGCGGGGCCGGCGTGGTGAGCCGTGCGTGGTGGTGGTGGTGGTGGTGAACAATCGGCATGTGATGCACGTGGTGCACCGGCGGCGTCTGCGCTGGTCGTGCCGCCGGCGTGGCGGGAGTCGCTGCAGTGGGTGGCGCACTTGCTGTGGTGTGCGGTAGGCTGGCGGTGCTGCGGCCGGACGGGACGTTGTCGCTGACGATGGGTGTGATGCTGCTCGAGGCAGCGCTGACGTTGTTGGCGGAGGTGCTGTTGTTGCTTGGCGCCTTGACAGCACTAGCAGCAGAGGCAGCGGCAGCGGCAGCGGCGGCGGCGGCGGCGGCGGCAGCAGCAGCAGCGGCGGCTGCATTGCGCTCCTCCGCGCGACGCTGCACGCTGAGAGGTGCCGGAATATTCATGGTGCGCGTCGGCTGCTGTTGCTGTTGTTGCTGCTGCTGCTGCTGCATGTGCTGTGGCGACGGCGGCGTGACGGTACGCTGTGGAGTTACCGGGGTGATGGGGGACATGTTCCCCCCGTTGCCGTTGTTGCCCTGCCAGTCGCCTTGAGCACCACCACCGTTGTTCATCTGCTGCTGCTGCTGCTGGTGCTGGTGCTGCTGTGGCACGCCAATGTGAAGGTGCGGGTGCATCATCGCGTTGCCACCCACACGCACCACCGTCGGGACAGGCGAAGGGGAGCCGTTCTGCGAGGCGGCCGTAGACGCGGGCGTGGGCAGCCGCGACATGGCAGCCCCTGTGGCGGCCCGCTGCGGCAGGAAGTGGTGCTGCGGCATGCCAGACATCACATTCCGCTCCACCGCAACTGCCGCCTTGCCGACCGAGACGCTGGCAGCGGCGGTGTTCTGCGGGCTGATGAAGTGGTTGTGGCGCGGCATCACGGCAGCGGTAGCGGGGACCTCGCTCTGCGGGCGACTGCCTGCCATGTCCTGCCGGCTTGTGGCAGAGGAGGGAGGAGCGCCGCGCATCGACGGCGTCGGGTCCACCTGTGCGCTGGGGTTTGGCGTGGGCGGGGCCCGCTGGCTGGTCGCCCACTCCCGACTCTCCTCCCGCTGCGAGAGGACGTCGCCGCCGACGCGGATGTCCTCGCTGCTGCGCTCGCGTGCGCCGCCGGCGTCGTTGCCCGCCTGCCCCGGCATCCCAGTGCTGCGGTAGGGCCGCTGGGCACCTACGCCGTCTGCTTGACTCTGCGCCATGCCTGCATTGCCATTGCTTGCGTGGTTGTGGGTGTGATTGTTGATGCTACTGTGCATGGAGCCGCGGTGGTCCCGCATATTCGCGTTGGCGCCGCCGCGGTAGCCGCCCTGCTGGGCACCTGCATTATTCCCGCCACCGCCACCACCGCGATAGTAGCCGCCGCCACCGCCGCTCTCCATCCCACGGTTGCCCCCGCCGCTGCTCGGGCCGTCCTGTGGGCTGTAGAACATCTCGTTCTGAATCATCTGCTGTGCGACGTTCACGAGATTGGCCAGGACGCTGCGGCTGAGCAGCGAGACGAAGAGCGCCTCGTGGTTGTTGATGCTGAGGATGGCGTTCAAGAGAAGGTCGGTGTCACCGAGGAACTCGGGGTAGAGGATGTGGTGCAGCATCACCTGCATCTGCATCATGAACTTCTCGTAGCCGACCTGCTTCAGCGCTGACTCAACGATGAAGGTGTAGTTGCGGGAGAGGTGCTGGTAGACGTCGGCAGGAGATCCGTTGATGTACCCGCTACGGTAAATGTAAGGCTCAATCACAGGCGCCAGCTCACCGAAATTCTTGCGGACGTGCAGAATGACTTCGGGTACGTTTTCCGTGCCGTCGCTGCCCATGCCGCCGTTGCCGGGCTGGGCCTTGTTGGCACCGCCATCGAGGTAGGAGGAGGTCAGCCGCGGCTCTTCAGAGGCGCGGTTCAGCGGCGGAGAGCCATTGCTTTGCGAGTCGGAGGCGGACATGGTGACGTGCTGCTGTAGGCAGTTAGTAGTTTGTTTTGTTTGTGTGTACCCGGCTGTCCTATTTGTGATGTGGGTGTGTGCTCACGTCTGTTCAAATGGAAAGATGTCGAGAACTATAAATGACGGGAGGATGCCCTCAGCGTTGGACACACACACAGAACAGAAAGAACGCGCTCTTAATCGCCGGCACACAGTCGCACACAAAAAAGAGAAAAGGGAAAAAAAAAGCTGGGGTATCACACTTCCCAACGAGACGGCGATTGCAAGCCGGTCGATGTATAGATGGTGAAGGACACTGAATGGGCTTCAGCGCGCTATCCAAGCTCCGTCAGCAACGCACCGCAGAGTCAGGCTACAACAAAATAAGAGAAAAAGAAAAAATAGAAAGCAGAGATGTTGAAAGTAAGATCAAAAAGAGAAAAATAAAAAAAAATCTGATCTGTTGCTTTCTATCTCTATTTTTTTTTCGTTTTGCTGAAGCGAGACTGGTGGTAGGTGTGCGTCTGGCGTTGACGGCGCGGAGGTGGAAAACTACAAAGAGGCGGATATAGTAATAATGATAATGAAACAAAACAAAAGAAAACAGAAAAAAGGAGGAAACTGATGCGAGATAAAGTGACTGTGGGGAAGTGACGCTAAAATTATTTTTTTTACGCGCTTGCAGGTCTCTCACTGTGTGTGAATATGCGTCTGCGTGTGCTTCTGCTTGGTTCGTCTCTCTTTCACTGTTCGACGTAGCACTTCTCCCCCGAATAAAAAGACTGCCAGAAAGGAAACCTTTGCGGTGGTCACCACTTCTGAGAGGAGAACAGAGAAGACAAACCTTCGCGAAGGAGAGCAATCCTCTGCGCCGGGTGTTGCTTCGTGTGAGTCGGGATCGTACCTTTTTTTTTTCTTCTTTGCTTTCACGGGAGCTACTTGGCGTGTGCGTCCTCTTACGTTTTTCGTTTCTTTCTTTGTGGGTGAGCAGAATCAGTGGGCAGGGAGGGGGGCAAAATGCACGACGAATAGAAAAGGTTGACAAAGACACCAGGCAGAGAGCAGCCGCAGGAACGCAGTGGCAGTCACAACGACCCAGAAATAGTCAAAAACGAGGAGCAAAACAAAACAAAAAAAAGATAAAACGAAAGGGTTGAAATCCGAAAAGGGAAAAGGACAATGGAAAGGGTTGATTGACTTCTCGTTCTCTTTTTCGTTGTACTGTCGTATGACACAGAGCGAACGTGGGAACGAACAAAACACAAAAATAAAGAAGGCGTTCGCGAGTGTCAAATAACGGCAACAAGCTACGTGAAGAGAAGAAGCCGCCACGTCGTTTCCACGTAATAGCACGTCTTTCTTCACTCCACACTGGAGAAGATTGAGTCAGAAGAGGAAAAGTGAAATGAATTTAGACGACAAGAGCAAGGGAAAATGGAAAAAAAGAAGAAACCTCACTAGTTTGCTCCGTTGCAGACGTTATCAGTGGCGATCACAAGGGCACGCGAGCAGATCTTCTTCTCTTCTTAGCCACTTTCTGGCACAGAATCACCTACACTTTACTCTCTCACTCTCTCTTCAGCCTAGAGCTATTTTGTTTCTCTCTCTTCCTTATCCTATTGTTGCCTAAAACCGTTTTGTTTTTGTTTTTGTTGTTGTTGTTGTTGCTAGAGCAGGTGGAAGCCGTCGCAGGAGGGAGGCAATCTTCTTTGGGTTTTCTTTTTTTTGATAAAGTTTGCTTGACCGAAGCACGCCTCGGAAAGTCGAGAGCCGAACGAGGAGTCAAACACGGCGTACGCGCGCAGTCTGTCAGAAGGCACACCTCTACCACAGAGTTGCGCAAAGCGAATATGCCGTTGACTTGCTCACACACACGCGCGGAGATAGTCAAGCACTAGCGTTTCGCGGCGACCAGAAAGATCAAACAGCGCGTGAAAAGGAGGTTTGATAATGAAGAACGCTGAAATCTCCCCAAAAGGCTATACGTTCCTCCAGCCTGCAGAGTGAGCAACAGGTAAGAGAAAAGAACGGGCGGAGGGCTGCGATGCTGCGAAGCGATACTGAGCAGGGGAAAAAGAGAGTACCGAAGTGTAAGGTCTTGCAACACGGCAACAGCACGTTTCCGCGCAACGTGATACAAGGATGGAGAAGTATGCAGGAAAGGTTGGCGCGTCTCCGCAGCGAGAGAGAAAGAGAGAGAGACGAGTGTGCGTTGTGGTGGGGCGTGTCTGCGTAGGGCTGTGACGATCAGGGAACGTGAAGAGAATAAGAGGGGAACGAAGAAGCTAATGTGGGCTCTGCTGTCGAGGGCAGATGATCGGCGTGGCGACTGCACTAGGGAAGCGCACGAGAGAGAGATTATCAGATCGTGCCGAAAACAAAAAAAAACCGACGAGAAGAAAGAAGACAAGAACAGAATACAAAATACAGAAGCGAGGGAAACAACAGGAGTGGACTTTGAGGCAACTGGAGCTCTCAGGCTGCGTACGTGGCGAGCACAAAAAAAAAAGGCAGCCGACGAAACGCAGAAGGAAAAAGAAGAAATTAAAATGGATTGCGAAGCTCAGACGCCTCAACGACTCGCAACAATTACCAGGAAAAAAAGAGAGGGACAGAGTGAGGGAGAGGAGTGGAGACAAAACAATCACAACAAAAGGAAAAAAAAATAAAAAGGCAAAAGAATGTGAGTGGTTAGAGAGTTGCACAGGTGGGCAATTTGGTCAGAAAACGAAAAATAAAGCGAAGAGATGAGGCTTTGCTAGCGAACAAAGTTGCGGTGTGGCGTGACCAAAATCTGCGTGCGTATTGGATGAAAGAAAAGGGCGTGAAGCGGGAGAAGGGCGAGAAAGCGATTTAAAGAAAAGCAGATGGCGAGAATACAGGCGCGAACGTGACTGAGTATAGAGAAGCAAAGAGAACCAAGTTTATCTGCGAGAGAGAGCCCATTCGGCTCCACAAGACGCAAGTAGCGAATCGCGTGAACAGACACACAGTTATTGTAGTTCATTTTTCCCGTTTCTTTCTAGGTAGCATAGCTCACATTCGCAAGTTTTTAGTTAGTTAGTATGGCGCTCATTCCTGCCGGCAAGTGGGAGTTGATGGAGCAGGAGCTGCTTGGGGAAGCGGACTCTTGGCAGATGACCCCGCGAATCGTCACATTCTATCAAAAAAAAGCTGACTGATCGGAGACGCCCTGGAGGTACCGCATCGGGATCACCGACGGTAAGATCTATGTTGAGAATGAGCTTGGTGCCATGAGGCCGTGGATTGAATGCTCATTGACCCGTTTTGATTTCGAGGACAAGCGCCTCCAGGACCGCCTTGCGGCCCTGGAAGTTGGGACGGCTCAACAGAACGGGCAGGCAGATGCGCTGCTGCAGCAGCAGGTTGTCAACGCGCTTTCTGCCGCCAACAGCTCCTCTGCCCTGCTGACGTCGCAGGCGCAGCACGCCCTCACTCTCGCGGCGACGTTGAGCTCCAACGCCGCTTCGAAGCGCCACACCCACGCAGCGGTAGCCGCATCCGCTTAAGCCGCTTTCGGCAAACTCCGTGCCTCCTCCTCGCTGTCACCAACGGGAAGAGCCAGAGGAGGACGAGGAGGGTGACGGACGCTTCAACGTCACGGATGTCCGAACGTGGCGTTCGTGCCTTGAGGGTCTCTCGAACGTGGAAGTGGACTTGGCGCTCCGGAAGTTATTACTTAATGGGCTGCTGAACGCCTTGTCCACGGAGGACCAAGGCTACTTCTATTCTCTCATGGAATGGGTCCAGTCTGCCCAGGCCATGCCCGTCGTTTTTGGTTTCCAAGCCGCTATGGGTAACGACCATGTGTCCCGGCTTGCTGTTGCGTTGAAGTCCCCAGCATACCCGGATTCGACGTATACCAAGTTGGCGGGGCCCGGCGTGACGTCGACAACAGTTTCGACGAGATGATGAAGCTCGTCAAGTCGGTGGCGCCGATGAAGGCGAAGGCAAAAAAGGGACAAAGTGTTTCAACTGCAGTTTAGACGGGCACCAAAGGTGCGGAGGTGTCCGAAAAAGACGTTGCGTTTTGTTTTCCGGAACAGTCAAGGGTCGTTGGTCTCCCAGCCCTCCTCGTGCTCGATCCCAGGAGAGGAGAAGAAACCGCGGAAAGAGTACAGGATGAATGCTGGTGTTTTAAAGTCGATGAGCGAGAGGGCACAGACAGAGGCGCATCGTGCGCGTCAGACGCTGCGGAAGCTTTCACAAGTTCATCTTGTGTGCGTTGATTATTTTGGAACAAGAAACAAACAAGCTTACGAGCGTGGTGAAGAGAGAGACTCAAAAAAAAAAAAATGTCTTCTTCACTTCATGAACGCTTTAGGACTACTGCTACAAGGTGGGAGAAGAGAAGACAGCTATTACAATTATTACGTCGTCCTCTTCTCCAACGCCTTAATGTTGTTGTGGATGTTGGAAAAGGTGAAAGAAAGGAGAAGCGCAGCAGCAAGAGAGCAGCGTAGGGAGGAAAGGGGATAAAGAAGGGATGAGCGCTGACACTACGCAGCGTCATTAAACAGCTCCTGACGCTCTGATACGCCACAATCAGTTTATTAAGCCTTCTCGACTCTCCTCTCTTGATATGCAGTGAAAAAAACAGTTTCTCTTTCCTTAATGTTCACCCACTACTAATTACAGGAGAGAAGTTACAAAAGAGGCTTTGACGCCTCTGAGTCTCAACGAATCGGTTGAGGAGCCGATCTACGATGCGCGGTGCTTTTTACACATTGTCACTCGCTGCAGCTCATCAACTACCGCTCCTTCTCTCTCTCTCTCTCTCTCTTTCACGAAAGTGTAGCTCATCCGTCCCAGATGCGGGGCACGGCTTTGCGTATTTCAATTGCCGTCAGCATCGTTTTTTTTTTTTTTGCATCGTCTTCCCATAACGTCCGCCGCATCCAAAGCTCATCTACACACAAACACGGACAGACAAAGCGATCAGGACGACAGCGAGGGCAAACTCCAACACTCGTCGTCGTCGCTCGCTTGTTTCGGTTATTTTTTCCCCCCTCTTTTGGTTTGTACCCGCAGCACAGCTGGAGAGACACAACAACACGGACTCTTATGAGCTTACTCAAAACGCCAACCACCCGAGATGTCAGCACCGCATCGAAAACAATTATGTAAGGAAACGCGAATACACAGAAAAGAGGGAGGCGTGTGTTGGCGCGGTCCGGTGAGAGCTGAAAAACAAGAAAAAAAACAAGGTTTAATGCGTGGGAAATGACCAACGTGAGCAACCGTGAAGGCGGTGAAGGCAAAAGAACGAAGGGAAGAGACGAAGAGGACAGACACACAGGAGAGGAAGAGCTTCGCCGCAGTCGCTGTTCGTCGTTTGAAAGCCCAAAAAAGGAAAACAACGCTGCTGCGAGCACCGCCCCTCGCTGAGGTCCCTCGTCTATCCCGCAGCACGGCATCACGTCACGACACACACACACAAACACAGCATGGATTTTACACAACGTGATTGCCGGCATGGCAACCCATGCAATAACGAGAAAAAATGAAAAGAAGACACTCACGATCATTTGGAAAAAAGGGGCGAGAGATGAGCATTACCGGACCAAAAGGATGAGAGTAAGTGGTAGTTGCAAAACCTTGCGTCTACTCCTCCGCCTCCCACACCTGCTCCTCGCTCGGCTGCTCCTGCGGCTGCTCCTGCGGAATCGCCGGCGCGCGGCCGCCCCAGCCCTTGGCGCCGTTGATGTCACCCTTCATGGTCACCGTGCCGCGGCTGTTGACCGGCTCAGCGGCGTTCTCCTCGCCGCGCGGCTTCGGCTTCTCCAGCTTGCGGCTGCCGCTGCTCTTGAAGAAGAGGCTCAGCTTCTTCTCGAGGTCCTCGGTGGAGGTGACCGGCTCGGCCTCGCGCTGATGCTGCTTCTGCTGCGGCTGCTGCTTCCCGGCTGCCTTGGGCTTCTCGACAAAGGTGAAGCCCTGCTCCTTCACCGCCTGCTTCTGCTTCTCGCTCAGCTTCGACTGCGACTGCGTGTGCTGGCTCTCCTCCTTGGCGTGGCGGCGGTTGCGGATGCTGTCCAGCGTCGTCGGCTTCACCGACTTGGTGTCCGTCACCATGCCAGACGGCGCGCGAGCCACCTCGCGGGCGATCAGCTGCTCCGTCTCGATGTCGAGCACGTCCTCGTTGTACTTGCGCGACGGGCGGGCCGCCTTCTTGGCGCGCGGCTTGCGGGTGGACTCGACGGTGACGGTGCCGACCTCGGCCTTGTTAATGCTCTGGAAGATGAACATCATGACGACGATGCCGACCACGGCGATCGCGATGGGGATGAGATAATCGAGCATGGCTGTGGGAGAGGAGAGGGTGGCTGCAACGGATATGGAAAAAGGGGGTGCCGCGCGTGCAATGTGGTGGATAAGAAGGGGGAGAAAATGATTTAGCACTCCTACAGCGGTGTCAAGGCAGAGAGGTGTGCGCGTCGAATGTGTGGTTGTGTGTGTGTGGAACAAAGAGAGATAGAGCGATAGCGAGAAAAGAAAACAAATTGTTAGTCGACATGGTCAAGCGTGCGCATTGTTGTCGAGATCGCGGGGAAGGGGGTTTTCTTTCTTTTCTTCACCTCTAGTAAGCAGTCCCTCAAATCACAACGCTCCTCCACCCAACTGCTTGCAAGCAAGAACGTGCACTGCGTTATTAATATTGTTAGTGTATCCTCTTGTTGCAATGACAACTCTTGGTGGGTTACAGGTCCCTTTACCACATTCGGCAAGTCAGACAAAAAGCGTTGGCAGGGGCATTAATCTCTTGACAACGCGTTTATTATTATTATTTCGTCAATGTTGGCTTATGCGTGAAACAAATGTGTTGCTCAGGGGATTGCACCACCGCAAATTACCGAACGCGTTGAGTGACGCTACCAGCATCGCGTCTCTGCGCATTCGGGGTTTCTTCCCTGTTCTCACTTTCTTTCATGACTCGCAGAGGCAGGGAAAAAAAAAAGAGAAATAAGAGTGCAAGTCACCCCTCTCGCCAACAAAAAAAAAAACAGAGAAGCAAACACACACACGCGCCTATAGCACAACGTGTGTGAGGCTCTTATCTTCTAGGATACAGCCTTGGATAGACTCATGCACCAAGAAAAGGAGAACGCGAGAGAGACACGAACAACAATAAGAAGCACACAATCACTGCTATTCTTAACGGCAATGCGCTTGTCCATCTCCTCTCGCAGCCAACAACGCATCACACAGCTTGTAGCGAGGACGCGCGGAGCACCCACCACATGCAAAGAGAAAAGAATAAGACAGCTTTTCCTCCTTTCCGCATCTCACCACACACATTTACTGATGCGTGTACAGACGGACTGGCGGCTAGTCAAAGAGCTTTTTCCTCGGATTCTGCGCCTTCATCACCGCGGCAGAGGCCAGCACGTAGTTGCTGCGCCGCACGCCATGCAAAAAGAAGGGCAGGTAGCGCTCCACCGTCTGGCCAACCGGGTAGACGCAGCGGAAGCCGCCACTGCAGTGCAGCTCCTCCTCGTACTCGCGCACCATCAGCGCCTCCGCACGCGACAGGAACGAATCCTCATTCGAAGGGTCGTCAAAGGCGGTGAGCAGCGGTGCTTCGATGATGCGGGAGCTGGGGAAGGGGTGATTGCCGAACTTGTAGCTCCGCTCCCCTGTCTGTCGCTGCACACCACGCGGTACAAAGATGCCCTCGCTATTGCCCGGATCGAGCTGGCTATCGCGGCGGTACGGCATGACGCGGACCAGCGTGAGCAGGTGGGCCAGCATGCGCGACTTCACCGCCTTATCCAGCGAGCTGCCGGTGGCGAGGGAAGGCATGATGTTCACCTCGAGCAGGCGTACGCGAAGGTCGTCGTCGGCCATGAGATCCAACCCGAACAGCTCGAAGCAGTTGCGGCCACTGCGATCGGCACAGCTGCGGGCCACCTCCTCCACCACGCTGTGCTCGATGCTGAGAAAGGTCTTGACCACGACGTCTTCGCACTCGGCCTGAATGCGATCCCACGCGGCGGCACCGAGCGGGTGGTGCGCAGCGAGGTGGCGCTTGAAGTCTGAGATGCACCACTTAATGTCGAGCGGGTCGTCGCTCTCGTAGTCCTTGCCGTTGCTCTCCCTGCTCAGCTCCGCCGTCTTGTTCACCGAGTAGTTCGTAAGGTGCACGTGGATGTTCTCGATGTCCTGATCGGGACCGCGGTATTTCTCCGCAGCGAAGCGCACCAGCCCCTCGTCAAAAAGGTAAATGCGCAGGGGGTCGAAGGAGGTGACGACGCAGTAGAGACGTAGGTCAAACTTACGCCCGTAGATGAGCAGTGGGTTGCCGATGTAGCGCTGGCACACCATCTCCTTCTCGCGACCGCCTCCTCTTGGCATCGGGGGAACACCTTTGTACAGGCGGATGCCACGGCCGCAGCTCGACGCACCTGGTTTGAGAATGTAAATGAGCGGCTTCTCTGCGGTGCCGGGGTTCTGCTCGGCATCACGGCGCAGGTCGGCCTCATCCTGCGGGATCAGAAAAGACTTGGGAACGATGTCGAAGTCCTCGTTGCCAAAGTAGCGCTGCATACGGCGCATGTTGTAGGCGAGGCGGTCCTTGCGGCCGACGCCCCACGTCCCGGGGAAGTGGTTCACCTTCTGATAGGCGTTGAGCGAGGCCAACGTGTACACCGTGGCACGCTTCGCCCACAGCACGTTGAAGTCCTTGTTCGAGTCCGTGTTCTTGAGACCGGCAGCTTCAAAGGCTTTGATCACCGCACTGAAGGCCACCGCACCCGGGCCGATCTTGTAGAGCCCCATGCGGTTCAGGTTGTTCTCCCGCACCTGCACGAAGGAGAGAGGGAGGTCGACGCGGTCGTTCGGGTGCAGGTCCTCGTTGATCTTCTTGGGCGGCCCCCGCCTGTCCTGAAGGTCGCGCGACGACTGCGCGTACGACGGAGGGAAGTAGAAGCTGGCGGCCGATGACGAGTAGAGGGGCACAACCACCGTGTAGGCCGTCCGCTTTGTGGCTGCGCGGAGTGCCAGATCGTCTTCCTCGTCGTCGGAGTTGCGCGCGGTGGAGGTGGCGGTGTTGGAGTGGGTTGTCGTGGACGTGCAGGTGGAGTAGTGCGCGGTGGAGGCGCTGGACGCACGACTCGCCGCAGCTGCCGGAGCAGCAGCAGCCGTTGTTGTGGTCGTCGCTATTTCCCCATTCCGCCGCGGCGCGCGTGACGACGACCGCGATCGAGCGTTGCCCGCAGCCGCTGTGGTCGTCCCAGAGCCCGCCGGAGCGTAGTGCGGGTCCGAGAAGTCCTTCCCTGTGGGGTCCACCACGTACTTGCCCACCGTCAACGGAGGGTAGTCGCTCGCCCGGTAAGTGCGGCGTCGCGTCATCTTGTCCATGTCATCCTTCCCCTGCTGTGCGTCCCACCAGAGACTTTGCGGGTAGGAGGATGGCGCGTTGGACGCACACGGCGCCGACAACTCTCGGGCGACGGAGGGGAGGGCTCGCTGCTGTCGCACCACACGCGCTGGTCCGCGCGACGCCACGACGGCGTGTGTTGCGGCGGCGATGGGAGGCAGCGTCGACCCCTGTGGCGCATCCGCCGCTGAGGTGTGTGACGACGCGTGTGACGACGCCGAGGACAACGTGGACGACGCGCTCATCGTGGCGGAGAGCTGTCGAATAAGTGCTGCCTTCGACTTCACTTTCAACGCGTTGAAAATGCAGAAGTATGAGAATGAAAAAAGGAAATGAAAGAAGTGGTAAGCCTTTTCTTTTTGCTCTCTCAATCCTTAAATGTGTGTTGGCCTGACGAGAACGAAGTGGATTGCAGGTTTGGAAGAGAAAGGAGAACAGAACAGAACGACCAACGCATGCGGGAAATGAGGTGCAACACCACAGATAAAAAAGGTGGGCAATACAATACGCAAAAAAAAAAAACAGTCAAAATGGAGAATGCTCCTCGACTGAGTACAACAATTAACCAAACAACTTCACCACACACACATACGCACACGCAAAGAGGCACGAGGGATGTGGCACTTTTCAAAATTAACCAGCAAAAATACGGCCTTCAACGCACGCCTGGTCCGCGTATAAGATCCTAAAGAGAAAGTGGCGAGTACTGTGAATCGGTGTATGTGGTTGTGCGTATTTATGTGTGCAGGAATCTCCTCGTGAAGTGCAAATCAATCCTCACTCGCGCAGAGAGCACGAGAGCGAAGTACAAAAATGGTGAAGAGAGAGAGAGAGAAAGAAACAAGAAAAAAAAACACAAAAGCTCTCTCTTGCCTCAGGTACGATTTCAAAAGCGAGGAAAAGAAAAACAGCGAAAGTCTTGTGCAGGAATAGGAGAAGAAGAAAGAAAGACAAGACGAGCGCGATGGTCGCCTGCTTCGTCGCGCAGTTTCGTTGGTGGCAAGAGGGGGCCGCTGCGGTGGGAAGGGTACAGGTAAGAATGTGGGGATTGAAAGCGCGGCTCACTTTCCCGCACGTGTGCAAATCAGTGGCGGAAGACAAAGGTGTTCGCAGTACACCAGGTACAGAAGCAGTACCTGTAGGTAAGAGGAAAAGAAAAGGAGAAAAAAAAGGTCTACGATTAGATTTGAGAAGAAGCAAGAATCAAACTTAGAATTACTGCTTTTGTTGTGATGTTGATGTAGTGGTGCCTGCACGCTGCTGCAAGGTACGCTATACTCTTTTCCTTTTCTTACTTTCTTCGGTGCCCCGCTTCACAATCGCTGCTTTGCAGCGCGCCGATGCAAAGTGTTGCCAGAATCAGTTGTGTTGTTATAATGAGATAGAAGGAGTGGGAGCAGGAACCATACGGTGTGAAAGGAATAGAGGCATCACTGGCGGCTGCGGCAAAGCACAGGCATCAACCTGCGCACAAACGCTGCGCGGGCGAGTCAACGCTGCGGAGGCCTTCGCAGGGGAGCAAGTTGGCACACAACTCTGTTGGGTTGCCTTCGTCCTCTTCTCGCGAAAAGGTAGAATTTTGCGGCTGCCAACCTCGTCTCACAACGAAATGCGTGAGCACCAAATGACAGGGGAAAGGAGAGCCTGCGCTGCGATTGAACTGGCTGATCTCCGCTAGCTGAAATGTCAGCACTGAGTATCTCAAAGCCACGTTCAATCATACAACCGCAGATGTGCGTACCTTAACCAAAATAGCTTCTCAAATCGATTTCCTTCTTTTTTTTTCTTTTTTTTCATCTATAACAGTAGTGGAGGTAAGTCAGTACTACATCGACCCTTTTTGACTTTTTTTTGTATTATAAAATTCCTTTTTTTTTTCGGAGCAAAGAGAGAAAGAATGAGATAGACATCGTTGGGAGTGAGAGGGATCCATTTAGAGGAGCGTTTAAAAAGAGAAGAATAATCCGCAGAGCCCGAAGCTGCGAGAATGAAGCACGCGTCAGAGTTGAAAATAGAAAAGATAAATGTATATAAATTCGGAGTTACGTCAAGGTCGGCACCCACGCTGCACACACGGTAATACGACCCACGCATCACAACAGCCCCTTTTTAACAAAAAGAGAGGGAGAGGGGGAAAAAGAGTGAAGAATAAATCGAACAACTTCGGCTGTCGAGCAGCGCCGAGAAAACCGCTCTCCTGCCATATCAGTAAGCCTGCGCCACAACAGCACACGCCAGGCAGATGAGAAGCCAGGAAGGGGAAAACCAAAAAGGAAGGAGGTGCTGTGGATTCCAGAAACTTCTGGTGCGGAAAAGGGAAAAGTGGGCTGACATAGAGAGCGAACGCGACGGTGCGCTGTCACGTCGATGACCCGCCCTCTTCCTACGCCTCATAAAGAGGCCCGACAGATAAAGCAAAATTACAAGAAAGCAAAGTATACATCGGTGCAGCCTTCACTTCGAGTGTCAGTTGCGCGGGTACGGTGAGTGTACTCGTCAGGTAGACGCTAAGAACCTCTCGCCTCTCTTGTTTCCGACAGCGTGCGAGTTAGCCACAAGAATGTGTAGAGAAAAAAAAAGGCTAAGCAAAGGAAAGAAAAGAAGTCTCGCACAAGGTGAAGACGACTTTTGACTTTCTCTTCACCCATGTCGATGCGGGGAGAACGACACACACACACACGAATAGAAAGAAAGAGAGAGAGAGCGTGTACGCAGCACCACCAGACAATACGCAAAAGAAAGCGGAAAAATCAAAAGGCTTTGGTGAGCCAGCACGGATTGAGTATAAAGGGCTGGAGGTCTTTAGAGAGAGAGAGAGAGAGAGTAAAAAAAAAAAGGCTCTCGAAGAAGGAATGTGTGTATAAGTCGAGTCCTTTCCTTCTTCGTCTCTCCTCGTCTCTTCACATTCCCGTTAGCGGACAAAAGCATAGCAAAGTGGGGAAAAGAACCAAAAAGCGTTGAAAAAAAAAAAAAGCGAAGTGCAATAGGCAAGTATGCCGAAATATATATAAAGAGAAGCACACTGATGTATGTGGAGATAGACATTCGTATTGACAGGGGTCCAGTGCTCGAACAAGATCGCTAGCGGAGCTCTCCCCGATATAAATTATAAAATAAAAACAGAAAGCTTTCGACAACACAGGCGGGAAAACAGCGAAGGACACAAGATAAGGGCACTGCTAAAAGATACGCCGCAGCGTCGCCAGCCCGCCTCACCATTCCCTCACCACGTCACATGCCACAGGCGCGGTGAAACTTTGAGATCCACATGTCGCGGTCCTCTACGGAGCTGGCGTAGGCGATGATCTTCTGTCCATTGTTGAACCAAATCACAAGCTGGTTCGGGTGTTTCTGCGAGTACACCTCCGGCACAGGGAAGACACCGCTCACGGTGGCGAGGTTGACCGACTTTGGGGCCACGCCGTCGCTCTCCGGGTTGTCGCTGAGCGAGATGCGGAGCTGCCCGTTGCCGATGAAGAAGTAGCGCTTCTTCCAGCGGTAGTCGGAGCCATACTTGTAGAGGTAGCCGCCCTGCGTCACCTGCGAGCTCACGACGCCGTAGCGGATCGACGACGGCAGCGGCGCGCGCTCGTTGCTTTCCTGCAGCTGCTTCAAGATCTCCTCTCGGTCCTTGGGCGGGATCGTCTCGGAGTGGCGCACGATGTCCTGGAAAAGGTTCGTGACGTACTTCATGAACTCTGTCTGGAGCAGCTGCTGCGTCGTAGGGCGGTCCTCGGGGTCCTTGGAGAGCAGTGGGTCCAGCAGCGCCTTCATGCTGGCGGAGACGGGGCAGGGGAAGGGGTCGTACTTGCCGTAGAGCACCTGCTGCATAATCTCCCGCTGCGACGGGCCCTTGAAAGGGCGGTGCAGCGTCAGCAGCTCGTACAGAATGACGCCGAGGGACCACATGTCAGCCTTCTTGCTGTAGCGCTTGCGTTCCCACAGCTCCGGCGCTAGGTAGTAGGGCGTGCCGCAGAAGGACGAGCCGACGTCGAGGGAAACAGAGTCGTTGTACTGCTTCGAGAAGCCAAAGTCGCCGAGCTTGATGATGCCGGTGGGCATTAGAAAGATGTTGGCGCTCTTCAGATCACGATGCATCATACGACGCGTGTGCACCTCATCCAGTGCGAGCACAATCTGATAGAAGAGAAGGCCGACCTCGTACTCCTGGAAGGGCAGGTGCTCCTTCAGCCGCTGCTTAATCTGCTTGTTAAGGTCGCCACCGCTGCCGTACTCCATGATGAGGAGCAGCTTGTCCTCCGACTTGAAGTCGTCGTAGTGCTTCACAATGCCAAAGTGCGTGCAGGCGGCGAGGCAGTGCAGCTCGCTGCGAGCGTAGGTGGCCTGCTTGTCGTCGTTCAGCATCACGAACTTCGCCACGACCTTCTCGCTCGGGTCGGAGCCGCGAGTGGCGACGAAGGCGGCCGTTGTCGGGTTGCGGCCGACAAGCGTCGTGAGGACGTACATGTGGTCGCGCGGGTTGGTCGACTCCGGCGGCTCCTCGCCCTCCTGCAGGTCAACGCAGTTGCGGTAGGCATCGGGGTCCATCTTCGACGCGTACTTTTCTAGCGACTCCTGACTCGTGAAGAGAACGTGCGGGAAGTACTTGGCATACTGGTTCAGCAGCTCGAGCGAGGGGTTGCTCTGCTTGTCATCCTTGTTGGTCGGCATTTTTTTTTCCCTGGTTCTTCCTTGCTTTTTTTTTCTATTTTGATGGGAAGAAGGAGCGTCGCAGAGGGAAAGAAGGCGTACTCTTGCTTCGATTTGAGAAAAGGAGTTGTGGGGAAAAAAGGGACGAGAAGAAAAGAAGAAGCAGAAATAGTCGCGTCGCGCTTCAGCTGCGGTTGGAGCAAGAATAGATCTTTCTCTCTCTTTCACAATCACCTACGTTTGTGTGCGGGTGAGAGTTTGAGGGATGATGCTGTGTATTGATGGGCGTGATGTTGGGAGAAAGAGAAAGAAACTCACAAGGCTGGCTCAGGGCACTGGACGACAAAAGAAGACAGTGAAGAGAAGGGAGGAACGGCACAAGCGGAGTGAGAGACACGGCACCAACCTAGGCTCTATGCAGCGCGCGGTAGGAGCGTGAAGGGTGATGAGAGGAGCAAGATGGTCCGCAGATACACTCACAAGAGGACGCACACGTGGTTGGTGAAAGGAAGGTGGAAAAGCAGTAGAAAGAGTGGAAGAATAAGAAAACGGTGGGAGTTCGGCGAGATCACGGAAGCCTCAAGACACCACGAGTAGAGCTGGAAAGTGGCAGAAGTGGGCCGTGGCAGCAAGGCACACCGCTCGAGTAGACTCTGTGAGGCAAGACCTCATCCACTGCGTAACCTGGAAATCATTATTATTTTTTTTTTTCTTGATTCATTAGTGTGTTGCACAGGGCAGCGAAAGACAACATTTAGAGAATATAAACAGGTTCTGAGAAGCACATAATAGCAAAAGCAGAGCTGCAGCTGCCGCACCTTCTCATCACACCCCTTTGCGTGCGAAGCGCAGACTCCGCATGATGTCCTCCGCCGTCCGCTTACGCGCCGCGTTCGACGACAGTGAATACGCCACGGAGGCGGTGCTGCTACTGCCGCCGCGGAGAGACGTGGAGGAGAGCGACGGCTGATGCGGCAGCGGCGGCGGCGTCTGCGAGGGCAAGGGGGTCGAGGCGGGTGAGTTGTGCTCGCTGTCGGGCATCAGCAGCACCTCCTCAGCTTCCTCCACCACCACGTTGGCAGCCGCAGCGACACCGCTTGTGCCACCTCGTGACCTGGAAGGTGTAGGACTCGGAGGAGGGACATGGGGCTCCGCAGCAGCAGCGGCAACGGCCACCTCTGTCGTTCGCTTCGGCAGCGAGCGCGACGCCCGACTGGCCCGCTGCGACTGGAGCACTGCCGCTGGAGACGCCTCGGCTGCCTCGCGGCCCGTGGCGGCATACCGCGCAACGCTGTACGCCGTGCAGGAGCTCCGCCCCACCTCGTCCGCCAGCCGTGCCGCGCTGGAAATGGCGGCGAGCGTCTTTGCCTGCAGCAGCGCGGAGGGGCCGTTGCGCTGTGCCAGCAAAGCACCGTCGTTTTCCTCCCAGAAGTTTGCCTCGTCGCTTGGTGGGACGGAGGTGCCGGTGGCCCGCATGGCGTGCATGAACGGCAGGTCGGCCAGCGCAACGTCCCTCTCGGCGTGGTGGCTGCTCGAGTTGCTGTCCTCCCTGCCCTCGTAGGCTGCCCACGAATCTGTCGCTGGGAAGCGGTAGTGAAACATCACGTCCACAATCGCCGCCAGCACCGCCTCCTGCTGTGCGAGCGCGTCGGGCTCGTCGGAGAGAAACACCTCGTCCAGCTCGCGAGAGCTGCTGTAGAGACCACTGCCTACGGCATCCAGCGGGCACTTGAGGCTGTACGCCGTCCGCTCCATCAAAAAGACGGCCATCGCGGCATCCTCCAGCGTGCACATCGTCTGCAGGTGCAGCTTCGCATGCGCCTGGGCAAGTCGCACCAAGGACTCGAGGAAGCGCACAGTGACGGGGACGGCGTCGTCCAGCGAGGGCGTAGCGCCGCGCTGCCGCTGGATCTCGTAGTAGCGGCCCAGTAGATCCGCCGCTGGGTCGGTCAGCAGCGGGCCCTCGGCGCGGGCGTACTGCGTCCGTATCCACCACAAGTACCGGGCAACCTCGTCGGTAGTCAGCTCGTCCTCGGAGAGCACCGTCTGGGCACCGGTGTTGGCGCGCAGCATGTGAGTCGCGATGCGCTCGTCGACGTCCGGCTGCGGGGTGTCCCACAGGAGAAAGATGAAGTCGAATCGACTCAGCAGCGGGCCGCCGACGCCGATTTCGGTGCGACCGCCGCGACGTGTTGGTGGGTTGCAGGCGGAGAGAACAGCGCAGGCGGTGCGCAGCTTCGTGACGAGGCCGCCCTTCGCAACGGAGATGGTTTGCTGCTCCATCGCCTCATGCAGGGAGGCGCGATCGGCTGGCGACACCGTCCTCAGCTCGTCAATGATGCAGGAGCCGCCGTCACTCAGCACGAGCGCACCGGGCTCCAGCACCCACTCGCCATGCTCCTTCGCCGCAGCCACGGTGAGACCGGCAGAGGTGCTGCCCATGCCCGTCGTGGACGTGCTGCGCGGGGCGATGGCGGCGGCGAAGCGCAGCAGCTGCGTCTTGCCAGTTGACGGGTCGCCCACGAAGAGGCAGTGGATTGTGCTGCGGACGTGCATCGCGGTCTTGCCCGCCGTCGAGGCGCCGCCGAGGGCGGAGAGCAGCACGGCGAGGCGCGGCGCAAAGAGACCTGAGAGATGCGGGCACACGGAGCGGGCGAGGGTGACGCCGCGCTTGCGCTTGTTCTTGCAGAAGGACACAAAGAAGTGCTCTGGGTTGAACTTGGGCCTGTCCGTCTTGCCGGCGCGGCGCCGCAGACCGGCAGACCCTCCGGCGGCGGTGGTGGCGGCTCCGCGGTAGGCTTCCATCGGCTGCACATTCACAGCCCAGATGGCCGGCTCGATGGCGGGTCGGCTGGAGGAGAAGACTTGGCGCCACTTCGGGAAGGCGAGCCCGACCACCTCGACAAACTGGCCAACCGAGCACTTCATACTCAGCTCATCGTCCAGCGTCACCAGCACACTGCGCGGCAGCCGGCCGGACTGGTTCGATCGCTGCTGCAGGCGGCACTCCGCGTAGTCCATCCAGACCTGGCCAATCACCTGCATCGGCTCGTGCTTGCAGGCGGGCAGCGAGCAGTGGGCCTTGGTCTCCGTCGCCCTGTCGAATGGGTTCGTGAAGACTTCAGACGTGTCACGACAGCGCGGGCACATCACCCGTGAGGCGTAGGGCACCACTCGCTTCGTCGACATGCGAATAATCGACCCGCAGAGCTGCACCAGCTGCCCACCCGCTGGCGGCACAGGCGGCAGGCCCGTCATGGCCGCCGGCACGTGCGTCAGGCGGATCGAAATGCTGCTGCTGAGGATGGCAGCCTGGCCTGCTTCCTTGCAGAGATCCGCACTGATCACACGCAGCGTGTCCATCACACTCGTTGTCTGTGTCAGCAACGCGGTGCCCACCTCTGGGCAGACGTCGAGCAGCTGCATGCAGTCCACCTCTTGGATGAAGATGGCCCGCCCTCCTGCTGGCGGGGACGAAGAGGCGGAAGGGGACGTTCCATCGCTCTCAGCGGAGTTGTGGTAGGTGGCGTCACCGTGGTGGGCGAGGGGGCGTGGCGGCTCACAGTGGTGAATAAAAAAGTGCCGCACGCGTTCTCGAAGGGTATTTGTCACCTCCATGGGAGCGAAGCAGTTTACCTAACCTTGCGATGCGTGTCTTCCCGCCGTAGCACCGCGACAGAAATCTGGTGTACGCGCTGTGCGACACGCGCAGCAGGAAAAAAGAAAGAAAGAAGTACGCCTCTTTCAAATCGATGATCTCAGCTGCAGCTTGAAACCTGATAGCTTTCTAGACAACTAAATTCTATTGGCGAGCAGTAGCGTGCGAAAGATGTGGGAAAAAAGAATGAGATTAAAAAGAGTGGTAGTCGGAGTTGAGGTGTGTATGTTGGAGTGTTTGTGTGGAGAGAGGGTCGAATACGACAGCAGGGAGTGCACGGCGCATGCGCAGCGCGGTAGTTCAGAAAATGTAAAAAGACACGGAGGACGGCGTGGCGTTGTGCGCGTGTTTGGTACGGTGCTGTACGGAGTGAAGAACTACAGCCGCTGCAGCTCCACACCCTCAGTCTGCGGAGGTGTGTTTGTATGATGTTTCTATTGTGTTTTGCGCTGGTGAGTTACAACCAACAAGTTGACATGTGATCGGCTGTTTGGTACACTAAAAGTCACGAGAAGCATCTCAAAAAGAGTTGCACGCAAAAGAAGAAAGCCTTCTTTTTTTTCAAGGAGTCGGTGGTCAAAGAAAAGAAAGGCATTTGCGTTAAAACACGAAGAGAAAATATACAAGTACATAAATATGCGGCGCATGCACAGAGCGCTGCTATAATGAAAAGGCTCTGGAAACGTCTTAACGTGGCACTCCGCGAGTAGCAGTGCGCATAACCCACAGCTCAAGGAAATTTCCCTTTCTTTTCGATTTGATTAGCAGATGAAGAGACACACAGAGAACACCAGATGGCGAGAAAAAAAAGCGATGTCATTGGGAGCAGACGCATTCCCAGCACATGAAGCAGACCAACTCTGCGCAGGTCATGGTTGCGCATCCTCAAAAATAAAAGCTCGACAAGCAGCCAGAGGCGAAAGCGCGGCAACCGACTGAGAGACCAAAATATACCGACTAGTAATTTGGTGGGTGCAAGTGAGCACCGACGCACAAGCGTGAAATCGGTTAAGGCAGAGACACCCACACACATGCACAAGCACAAACCGCAGCAACAAGGTTACAGCCAAAAAAAAAATATATGAACAGAGCTCTGCTACTCCCGCTGTAACTTCAGGTGGTCAAAGAGTTGTAGTACTCCTCCCACTCGCACCCGTTTGTTTCGTCGTAGAAGTGGAAGAGTTGCTCCTGCCGAATCTCGTCCTCGATTGCCAGCAGACACTCCATCACATCTCTGTCGAGAATGTTCACGCCGAACTCGTGCCCAATGTCCGACCAGTCCTCCACAAGAGGAACTTGCGGCGCACCGCAGCCCATCGACGTTGCGAGTGGCATCGGTGGTGCGCACGCGCCAAAAGAGGAGCAGGCCAGCTGTCCTGTGCTGGCGTTTGTGTTCGACCATGACGCCGCCTCATCCGTGGAGCTGCGGCCGCTGCTGTCGGCATTGCGCAGAGCACTCAGACGCCCCTGACGCACCTGCTGGCTTTGCTGGCGGTGTTTTTCCTGGATGCGCTCCTTGATGCGAGCCCGGTTGACTTCGATGGCCTTCACGCCGTAGTGTCGCGCATTAGAGGAGTCCATGGCGATGGGATGCGGATACCAGCACAATCACCAAGCTTGCTAAAAGATGAAAAAAAAAAAAGCTTGCAGATATATGAAGGTGAGATGTTCTTCTTTCCTATTGCTGTAAAGAAAATGGCTCCAAGAGAAGTGAAGTAGTGAGTGCTGTTTGATAAAGCCTGCACTACGAGACGCATGCACAGCACGTGTTTTTTTTTCTTGTTTAATTTGCTGTATTTGCGCAGGAGGCAACAGTGCCACATTGATTAGGAGAGGAAGTAAGATAGTGATAAGATATGGTTAGATAATTGACGAGAGAGAGAGAGTGATAGAGAGAAAACCAGAAAATGCCGATTTTTTTTTAAACGTCCAAAAGCATTTTCTTCTTTCGCTGTAATGCATGGGCACTCCAGCTGAGCACCGATGCCTCAGCACTCGCTCTACGCGGCTGCTCGCAAAAGGCCGAGTCCATGATGCGTGCGACGTCGTGCTCTCTGGTGTTCACACACGCATCGACGGTCACTTCCCCTTCATTTTCTTCTCTTTTCTTTTTCTGTTTTCTGTGCGCCGAGCGCCTTCGCCTTAAAGAATGCTGCTTCAAGCGAAGACACCGCTCTACAAAGACAAACATCACACCTAAAAAAAGATAGCGAAAACGAGAAATACACTCGGTTTACTACTAGCAGAGGAAAAAGCAGTTTTGGAAGCTATAGAAGAAGGAAACAAAAACTTTGCATTGACGCATTTTTTTTTTCACTGTCAAGGCTACTCAACGGCATCGATGATGCCCTGCTCCGAGATGCTGTAGACGCACTCCACCTCCGGCAGCGAGGGGCTGTCGAAGATCTTGCACACGCGCTGCTCCCCACGACCCTTGCGCAGCGACAGGCGAGTCGTCGAGGCGTGGGCGAGGATGTGGCCGCCAACCGGCTTCTTTGGATCCGCCACGAACATCGACGCACCGCCGGGATCTGCGACGACCTGATTTGTGATGTACACCGCCACGTTGAACTCCTCGGCGATCTTGATGAGCTGGCTCAGCATCTTCGCCAACTTCTGCTGCCGCTCCGCGAGCTCCCCGCGGCCGGAGAAGTCAACACGAAACAGGGCAGTAATGCTGTCCACGACCAGCAGGCTGAACTGATCCTCCGCCATCTTGGCAGCCACCATCGACAGCAGGTGGGCCTGGTGCTCGTGCGTGTAGGCGCGTGCGACGAGAATGTTGTCCAGCACGGCGTTTGTGTCGAGGCCGAAGCGCTCGGCGATGGGGCGAATGCGCTCGGGGCGGAAGGTGCCCTCGGTGTCCACGTAGACCGCCTTGCCGTTGCCGCCACCCATCTCCAGCGGTAGCTGGCACGTCACGCAGAGAGTGTGCCCGATCTGCGTCTTGCCGGTGCGGAACTCCCCAAAGGCTTCGGTGATGGAGCGGCTCTCGATGCCGCCGCCACCGAGCAGCTGGTCCAGCGCCGTGCTGCCGGTGGAGATGCGGACGATGGTGCTGCGCTGCTGCAAGTAGCTCGTGCCAGTGATGAAGCCCACCTCGCAGACGCGACGCGCTGCCTCGATGATCTTGTCCACCTTGGCTTCGGACAGGCCCTTAATCAAGAATAGGTCCTTCTTGCACTGCATCTGCACGCCAGGGACGGTGAAAATGCCCGCCTGCTTCAGCTTCGTGATGTCTGCAGCGCCGATACCGTACTCGGCCAGACGCTCCACCTCCAGCAGTGGATGCGCCGCCCCTGCCGTATCTGCGACCGCCTCGCCAGCTCGCCGCTGCACCGCCGTGGAGGGAGTAGCAGCCGCCTCCTCGCCACAATCTGGCGACGCACGGGTGCGCTGCTGCATCGCGGTGACGAGACACAAGCTGGTGACAACACAGGAGGCAGTGAGCGCGTATGTCGGGAGAGGCTGAAGAAAAGGAACCAAAATGGGTGTGAAATGCGACAGCTCTGAAATGGAAGCTGAAAAAGAGGTGCAGTGGGAGATGCTAGTATGGTGCCTGATTTGGGCGTGTAATTGTGTCTGTAAAAAAGTATTGAATGTCAGCGCAAAAGAAAAAGAAAAAGTCTGGCAGGGAAACGTCTGTGTTTGACAGCAGAAAAAAGCGGGATCGGCGAGAGTGCTTAAAAGATTGCTCGTGAACATCTCAGATGAATATTCCACTGAAACTTGCTACGGCAACAGTACCGCAGGTGAGCTACTTTAAAAAACGCGCACAGATGTGCTCTCCCATACAGCAGAGAAGGCTCCTTTCGTTGTCACTCTTGCCTTGCTCTCTTTTGACCACTCCGCACCTTCAGTCATGACTTGCAGAGTGGGAAGTGGTGGAGAGAAGGGCTGCCGCTTCGCACACAGTCCCGCAAAAAAAAAAGAAGCACGAAAGCAGCCGCTTCAAACAACAGAGGACCAGCTGGACGGCTGCTCTCCATAATTTTTTTGTTTTTGTTGTGCTTTTGCACCCTCTTCATTTTTTCTTGGGGGAGCGTTACGATGGGCCGCAGCACCACTGCGGCACCGGATAAATAGAAACAAGTAAGAAACTCAGGAAAAATGGCTGTTAGTTAGCAATTCATTTATTTGTCGCCACACCACCTTCACGTGTCGTCGCCCTTTTTTACACCTTTTTCTTTTCCGGAAGGACACACCCACAGACGCACACGCACAACAGTAAGAAAGGCCTTCTGCTTTTTCCCCACAGACAAGCGTACAGGTACGAGAAAAAAACACGTGTAAGGTAAGAAGAGAAAAAGGAGCCAGTGAGTACTCGAATCAACACTTAATAATAATAATAATAATAATATTCTTTTTGCTTCGGGTTTTACAACAATGGAGTACCGCTCTGTAACAACACAATTTTCACGCTTCTCCTATTCAGAGCTTCTTATGAGAGGTCAAACGAACTCGCGCTACTAGTTTTCTTAAAACCTTCCTTTTCTTCTTTTTCTCGAGTAGCAGACATCCACAACACACTGTTACCTCATCCTAGCAGGAGAACGCGGGCAAACTTATGCACACCAAGGATACAAGATAAGGAAAAGGAAGAGATGACGACGGTGCAACGATATGGGTGAGACACCAGCACCAGAACCAAAAAAAAATCATCCACCAACATGTACAACTGTGGTGGTCGCGAGGTGTAGAGGGACAGGAAGCACAGAAGTCCAAAAGAATACACACCCATCCACGCACAAACACACAGATGGACACCGTCAAGCCTCCGTTTAGAAAAGAAACAAAAACGGGAAAGGGGGTAGAGAGAGAGAAGGAACGCGAGACAGTGAGGAGGAGTAGATGGCAGACAGGCCACGATTCTCCCAATGCTGCAGCGATTCGGTCAGAACCCAGCGAGGAGAGTCAACAAAAAGCGCATAAGGAAAAGAAAAACATAAAAACAACAGTCACCACTTTAATCAGCGCAGCACCGCAAAGTAAAAGAGGAAAAGTTAAACTCGAAGAGCCGAAGACAAAAACTGTTGTTTTCTCTTCTTAAACACCGCCGAAAGCACGCCGTGACATGAGGAGAGTCGATAAGCAAAACACACGCGACAGCAACACACAATATGAAGATGCGGCTGCAGCGCCTAAATGGGCTGTTCGGCAACCTTGTCGAGCAGGTCAAAGAACTTCTGCGCGTACTTGTCCACAGCAGCCGGCATAAAGGAAGCGGTGGTGAGGCGGGTGAAGTTCATGCGCAGGCCCTTGAAGGCGAGCTTCACGTAGCCGTCGTGGTTGTAGCGGTTCTTCACGTACTGGATGTAGGCCAGCGTGAAGAAGGTGCCGCCGGTGAACATGATGGTGAAGGTCAACAGCGCCTCGACGCTACCGGCGAAGATGCGGATCTGATCCTTGCTCTCTTCGGCCCGCTGCACATAGGGGGCGATGACGGAATAGAGCGGGCCCAGCTGCGCCGCCACCTGCTGGCGCTTGTTCAGCAGGTCCAACGCGCTGTAGGCGCCGATGAAGATGGGCATGAAGACGATCGGCCGCACGCCAATCAGCAGGGCGAAAAAGCAGAGGAGAAAGAGGAGGGAGCAGAAGTGCGACATCCACGAGTTCAGCACGTCCATCTTCGCCTGCAGCAGGTTGCGCACACGCATCGCCGCCGCCTGCTGCGCCATCGTCGCCAGCAGCACGTACGACCACACCTGCTCCGACCGCGTCGGAAAGAAGAAGGCGGCGAGGATAAAGACCGCCGTCAGGAACAGCACAAGCACGTCCATCGCAAGACCCACAACACCGCTGTCCACCGACACAAACTCGCCACCGTGCGTCGGCACAGCCGCGTTGGCGGCCGCCGCAGCGCGGGCGTACTCGTAGGGGTGCGGCACGCCGCGGCGGTTCGCAAAGCCAGACGACGTCGGCAGGGGGTTGATGAGCTGCTCGAGCGACTGCACGCTCTCCTTGTAGGACTTGTTGGCCGGTTCCAGCGCCGCCGCCACCTCAAACTCGCCCTTCGCCTCGCGGTGCTTCAGCTGCCCCCACAGCGCCGCACCCAGGCGGGCGTGTGCCTTGGCGTTGTTCTCGATCGAGATGGACTTGCGGGCGTCCTCGATCGCCTTCACGTAATTCTTCAGCTCGTGGTACGCAGCGGCGCGGTTGTTGTAGTAGACAAAGTTTGTCTCGTCCGTCTCGATGGCCTTGTCGTAGAGCACGATGGCGTCCTCGTAGCGCTTCGCCGCGAAGGCCTCGTTACCGCGGACCTTCAGCTCCTCTGCGAACGCGTTCACCATGGCGATGATAAAGGGTGAAAGAAAAAAAGAATAATAAGGGGGTACTTGCGATGAACGCGGATGAGAAAGCGGGAAGCAATATGACAGCCGGGCGCGAAAAGAACGACAGATGTGCGAGCCGGAAGTAAGCGCGACAGGATCTGTGTAGTGTTGAAAAAGGTGGTTGGAAAGAGGTGGTGGAGGGAGACATAAAAGAGAAGCAGACCAGCGTGGGGAGCTGCAGTGTGACCCCTTCCGCCGCTGCCATGAGGCGAGCACGAAACACAGCACTCAGCCTCTTTTTTTTGGCAACACTTTACGTCTCACGTGGCCTGCAGTACAGCAATCGGCAAACAAACAAAAAGAAAGCTACATTGCGGCAGAGTCTGCCACGACAACTTTCCTCGCTTTTTTCTTCGGCTCAGCCGGCAGATATATGGTGTCCTGACCTTATCCTTAAATGAGCACTTCTTAATTTGTTCTTGGGTCGGTGACAACATGGCAGGCGTGTTCCGCAACCACGTCCAATTCGCCATTGCTGTTGTCCCACAGATCGCACTGTACATAATCAAAAACAAAAACAACAAAAATAGAGAACGGCGAAGAGCAGCAACAGGAGAGAACGGCGACGGTAATGGCAAGCATAAGTTCTACGAATGTTGCGTCCGCGCACGGTGGGCCCCCTGCGGTAGTGTGATCTCATCGATGGCTTCCAAAAAAAAAAGTGATCCAGAAAGAAATAAGTCGTACTGTACAAACAATAAAAACAGAAAAACGCAGACACAACATCAGCAAAAAAAAGGAGTAAAAAGGGCAAAAACTCCACTTATCAGCAAAGTGGACGAAACAGAGGCAAGAGTGTAAATCAAGTAGACTGCAAACGAGTCGAGGGCTTGCGAGCTGCGCTGATCACTGGGAGGCTCGTGTGTCCCTTCTTCGTTGCAACGGACTCCGCGACGCCCGAGTAGTCGGCGACGGCCGGGTTGCGGCGGAACACCTTGTTGTAGTTCTCCTCCCGATTCACCAGCTCGAGCTTGTAGAGGCGCATGTCCTCATACGCCTTGGCCAGCGCCGTCTCCTTCTCCTTGTTGTCCACCAGCAGACGGTTGATGAGTTCCACATCCTCGGTGCGCGACTCGCGGTAGTCGTACTTGTGCTGCAGCTCGTCCACGCGGCGCTTCAGCTGATCGACCAGCGACTGGTGCGCCGCGCGCTCGTCTGCCTGCTGCCTCTGGTAGTCGTCCACAAAGGCCTTGTGCGTCTCTGCTAGCCGGTTAAGAGCCTGCTGGTGCACGAGCTGCAGCTGCTCGACGTCCGCGGCGTGGCGGTTTTGCGCGGCGGCGATGGCAGCGGCGCCGCTCCGTTTTTCATTTGCCAGCTCCTCGCGTGCATGATCGCGCTGCGCCGTCAGGGCGGCGATGGCCTGCGTGCTGCCCGCCATCTGTGTCCGCTGCTCCTTCACCTGCCCCTCGGCGAAGGTGAGCGCACCCTGCAGTCGACTCCTCTCCGCCTCGTGCGCCGCCGCCGCCTGCTTCATCTGCGTCTCATGAAGGGTGTTGAGGTTTGCTTCTAAGTCCTGCAGCGCGCTCCTGCTGCGCGCTTCAAGCTGGGCCACCTTCGTTTTCAGCCGCTCCTCGGCGTTGGCGACGCGCTCCTTCATTCTCGCCTCTAACTTCTCCACCTCGTCGCGATGAGCCGCCACGGCCGTGTCGTACCGCAGCCGCTCCGCCGTCACCTGCTGTTGCCGCATCAGCTCAAAGGCCGTGACATCATCCTGCCGCTGAGCGTCCGCGCTCTTGCGAGCCGCAGCGAGGGCAGCAGAGGCCTCCAACGCTGCCTTCGCGAACTCCTCCTGCAGCTGGGTGAGTTGCTGCTGTTGCTGCTTGACCTGGCCCGCTGACGCCGCCAGCTGTGCCGCGGAGCTGCTCTGCAGATCACGCAGCTGACCCTCAAGCCTCGACACCTGCTGCTGCAGCATCTCCTCCATCGCGGCCGCCGCACTGCGCTGCGCCTCCAGCTTCTCCATGAGTTCCTTTCGCAGGGCCGCAACCCGTCCGTCAGCGTCGCGCGTGTTGGCTGTCACGGCCAACGCGGCCTCGTCCTTGGTGCGCTGCAGCACCATCGCATGCTCCCGCTGCAGGGCCTGCAGGAGGGCGACGTGCTCCCGCTTCATCGAGTCGACGCGGTCGGACTCGCCGTTGCGCAGCTCCAGCAGCGCTTTGGCGTGCGCCTCGTCTGCCGCGGTGCGGGCAGCGGCGTGCTCGGCGCGCAGTTGATCCACCGCCTGCTGATGCGCCGCTGCAGCCGCAACTGCGTCACTACGTGCAGCATCCAATTCGTGCTGCAGCTGGGCTACTTCAGCAGCGGCGCGTTTCTCCGCCTCTGCTGCCGCCTGCCCCTGTCTTTGGAGGTCAGCAGTCAACCCGTCACAGCGTTGCTGCAGACTTGTACTGTGCGACTGCGCCTCTGCGAGTGCTGCGCTGGCGCTCCTGTGTTGCTCAACCGCGGCGGTGACCTGCGCCTCCAGCTGCTGAACCGCAGCGGCGTGTGCACGCTGCGTCTCCGCAATCTGCGCCGTGTGCGCGTCGGTCAGCTTCTGCAGCTCCGTGGCGGATGTGGAGTGCAGAGCGCTCTGTGCGCTACGCAGCTCCTCTTCGTGTCGCGCCTGCGCAGCCGCTGCCTCCGCACGCACCCGCTGCAGGTCAGCTTCGTGCTGTTGCTGCGCCAGTGCGAATGCTGCTGCGTGATCGCCTGTGGCCTTCTCCAGCGCTGCCTCTAGTGCCGCGATGCGCTGCTGGGCGGCGACGAGCTGCGTCTCCAGCTCACTCAGCGAGGAGGACTTCGCCTCGGTGGCAGAGCGCATAGCGGCGAGCTCGCTGCGCGCCGTGTCACGCTCAGTCGTGCAGGCTTGAAGCGCTGCCTTGCACTCCCGCAGCTCGTGCTCCGCAGCCTCCTTTGCTGCCGTCAGCAGCGCTTTTTCGTTTTCTAGCGCCTGTTGCGCCGCACTGCCGCGGGCGTGGCTCGCCTTCTCACTCGCAATGGCCTCCTGCGCCTCCTTGTACTGGGTGGCGAGAGCGGAGAGCTGCCCCTGCAGGTCGGTGAGCTGCGCCTCGAGCTTTGCCTTCACCTCCTCCACGCCCTTTCGCTGGTGCCGCTCGACGCCAAGGTCGGCCGCGGCCTTAGCCACCTCGGCCTGCAGCTTCTCTGCCTGCGTCTGCGCTGCTTCCAGCTGCGTCGTCAGCGCATCCTTGTCGTTGGAAAGCGCGGCGCACTTCTGCAGCGTCTCCTGCAGCAGGCGTGCCTTGGCCTGCAGCTGACTATCTTTGTCGCCCTGCGTTGTCGCCAGCTCCGCCTCCAGCGCCGCCACCTTCGCCGACCACTTCGCGTTGAGCTCCGCCTCCAGCTTGTCGTGGCTGTCGAGCTGCTCCGCCAGCATCGCCTTGTACTTGTCGTTGTACTCCTGCACGAGTCGCGCCAGCTCTGTGTCCTTGCCCTCGCGCACCCGCCTGGCCTCCGCAGCGAGCTCAACGGCCATCTGCTGCTTGTTGTCGCGCAGCGCGGCGTCGAACTGCGAGAGCTGCTCGGTAACTTTATCCGTCAGCTGCGAGAGACGTGACGTGAAGGTGGCCTGTGCCGCCGTCATCTGCTCCTTGTGCTGCGCCTCCAGCGTGCCAGCCAGGCTCACCTTATCGGCCTGCAACGTCTTGGCCTGTTTTTGCAGCTCCTCAATCTGCGCCTCGTACTCCTGTGAGAGGCGTGTGAGCTCGGCGGCGTGCACCTGCTGCAGCCACGTGGTGCGCGTGTCGTTGTCTTCTGACCGGTTGTTGAGGGTGTAGATGACCTTCGTAAGCTGAGCAATCTTTTTGCACATCTTGTAGTGCTTGTCATCGCCCTGAGCGGACGGCGAGGAGGCTTTGCGCATCGTGTTGCTTTTGCTCTTGGCCGCTGCTTTGTAAAGAGCTATGCTGCCCCTGCTGCCGTTGACAGCTTCCGCAGTGTTGCTTGCGCCACCTTCTCTTCTCTCGCACCCGAATAGGCAGGTTTTTTTTTTTGTGTGCTCCTTTGTGTGTGTGTGTGTGTTGGTGTGTACCCACTGCGACAGGAAAGTTTGCAGTCCGGATGTACGAGCGCATACACGTGTCAAGAAAAGACGCGGGATAGGAAGAGAGCAAGGGGAAAAATTAAAAAGACAGTTGTGGAGAACAACAGCATACAGTTCTCTGGCTTTGCACATCAAGTAATGTAGCCCAGCAATCCTGCAAGCTCGTGTATCACGCAGACACTCGTCTTTAAAGCAAAACACACGCTGCTCTTCACCTCGCAATTTGCACACCCAACACTCACGATGAGGCACGCGATTGCGCGATGAAGAGCAAGCAGTGGGCAGCGTACGGCCTACCGCCAAGCGCTCCTTTTTGCAGCCCACATTTTTCCCGTTGCAACACCCCACGCGTGCCCTCTCTGTCTTTCGTCATTTCCGCACGCAACGCAGCGCAGTCTTGCAGGCTACGCTGTCCGCAACACCAACAGCGCAGCCGCGAACAGCCTTCATGATCCACTTTTTCTTATTTTCCTTTGTTTCTCATTTGGGTTTGCATGCTTAATCAGTAGTTGCTGCTTTATTAGGAAGTTCGCCACTGTAAGAAGTGAATAAAGACAAAAAAGAGCCAACCGGAGGAGAAAAAAAAAAGGAAAACAAAGTTCCCACAAAAAAAGGGGGAAATACGGGCAAACATCAAAAGAGGGGAAGCAAAAGTCTCAGAGCGCTGCTGCTGTTGCTGCTGCTCTCCCCCATTCCTCCCCTTTGCACTCCTCCCTTTTACGTACGGTACCACAGAGCACAGCGTATCGCACCAGCCACAAAACCCTCCTCCCCAAAAAATCAAAATAAGAACCAAAAAACAACGAAGAAGAGACAAGTAGAAAAGGGAAGTATGAGGAGCGCTTCACTGCGACTTCAACTGGCAGAGGGTCGCCCATGTTCGACACACACGCGGCATCCCACTTCGACCGCCGCCACAACCGCCTCGCAGCACCGCCATCATCATCTCTCCCTCTTTCTCTCCCTCTCTCTCCTCTTTAGCTGCCAATGTCGCTGGCGCTCGGAAGAGAGTGACAACCACAACAACAGGTAAAAGAAAAAATCATCAACAGAAACGGCTCGCGGCGTGGTATGTGAGGAGACAACGTGAAATGGACAAATAAGAAAAAAAGAAACAAGATCACAACGATCCCCGAAAGGGGAAAACAAGACACGTGCGTCTGCATTACCATGCTCACGGCGAGGTGTGCTGCTCTTTCCTCTCAAGACACTCCTGCGCTATAAAGAAGCACACACACAACGAACATCATCAACACGAGACGGAGAGATGCCTCACTACGCGGTGAAGACGAGACCCTGCTTCAGGGCACCGGCGTGGATATCGTACTGGCAGTTGAAGCCGAGGCGGAACTGGTTGGCGCCTTGCACTTCTCCACCAAAGGGCAGCTCCAGGTTCACCTTAGCAGTGCTGAAACCTAGCAGCGACGAGGTCAGCTCTGCACCGCCGACAAAGCCCTTGCGGCAGCCAAGGTTGAAGGCGCTCTTCATGCCCTCACGGCCCTCCTTGTACTCAAGCTCGACGGCGGCGTCCATGTTTACGGCCCAGTCGAAGGCAGTGGCCGCGACCTTCCAGGTGCCCTTGCTCGGCGTGCACTCCGCCATGAAGCCCGCGTCCTTCTTGGGTGTTGTGAAGGACACGGCGTGGGAGAGGCAGGAGCTGTGTGTCTGCGGCTCCACCGTCAGATTCGTGCCGATGTGAAGACCGCGAATAAGACGCTGAGTGTGGCTCATGCTGAAGGACTGGTCCTTCACGTACTGCACCTGCGTGCACCCGCCGAAGCGCCAGGGATACTGCAGCATCGCGAAGACGGTGCCTTGCGACTTGCCGTCCTGCTTCTGCGCCATGAACTGCGTCACGAGCATCGCCCCGGCGCTGGAGACGCGCTGGTAGGTGAGCTGGTAGCGGTTCATCGTGCTCCAGGAGGCCGCGATGATGTCGCTGAAGCCGTTCATCTGCAGGTTCACCTCCCAGTTCGACATCTTGGGGTTCGCCAGCAGCCACTTGGATGAGATCATCGTGTTCTGCGCATTGCGGGTGACGTTGAGGGTGATGCCCTCCTGCACCTCGTTGTTGTTGCCCTCCAGCAGCAGCGCCTGCGGCTTGCGGAAGATGCTATCGTAGGCCATCGACTTGTTCGGGTGCGGCGGCCCCTCGCGTGCTGACTCGGCTAACTTCTTCTCGTAGGCCTCACGGCGCTTCGCGCTGGAGCTCTCGTGCGTCTCCAGCGGCTTCTCGGCGTCCACCACCATGCGGGCCACCGGCTTGTTCTCCTCGGCCGGCTTCTCGGCCTCGCTCGAGGACCCACGCATCCACTCCCGCAGCATGGTTGAGTAGTATAGGTGGTGGTAGAAAGCCTACGACAGGAAGAAGAAGAAAGAGACGAGGGAGGATCGCAGTAGAACACGTAAGGAACTCACTGGGAACCGCAGTAGAAGCGAATAGAAAAAAAAAAGTTTGTTTGAAAGAGTGAGAGAGAGAGCGAATGTGCTGCGTAGGAGCCTGCTACGAGGTCAAGGTACTCGATCGAGTTTAAAGACCGCGATAGCGTTGCAAAGGTGCAAAAAAAGAAAATACTTTGGCGTTGATGAGACGGTGAGCCATGTTGCAGTAGATGTGTGGCGTTAAAGGAAGAGGGGATGAAGGAGGTGCAGAGCGGGAAATAGTAAAAGAGACGCGGTATGACAAACACCGTCAAAAATACTCATTTCAGCCAACTTTTCTTGGAGAGCAATGACATCAGAAAAGAAGAAAAAAACAGAAGATCAAAGCATGTCTTCGCTACTTGCGTGCTCTTCCCCTTCGTCAGAAACCCGACGCACCATCAACTTTCTGCGAAAGAAAGTCGAAAGCAGCCAATCTGTTTCGCGTGCGACGTCGCGTACGATGCTCGCCAGTCGCCGTGTTTTCCTGTACCGAAAGAAAAACGGAAGGGAAGCAAGGTCGGGCTCTGCGCAAGGTGTAGCCGATTGGCTGACGACTCGAGGAACCGTCAGGAGCAAAGTCATGAGTGCAATTCACGATGTCAGCAAGGCGATCCGGCCGCCTCGCGTGTGGCTAAACCTTCGCCAAGGCAGCTGCTGCGGACCCAACTTTCCTTCTCTATTTCTTTTTTTTTTCTTTTGCCGCTTGCTGCATCTGATAAGACCACCGATTCCCCAGCCCAATACTTCATAACGAAGAACACAAAAAAAAGAAAAAACATCGGGAGGGAGGAAGAGAGCGCCTCACGGAGGCAACACCCTGCAATTCCCTCGAAAAGAAAACAACCAAAAATACAAAAGGAGCCTGCGTACACAGTAGCAACAGGACCAGAATAAAGTGCTGTCTTCCTCAGCTCGGAAAGAAGACAAAAAGGGAGACAGCGGCAAAGATGAAAGGCAGAAAGACATGAGAAGTCTCTCCACTCTTTTCTCTTTCTCTCTTGTCTGCCCTGTCTTTCTTTTCCTTTGCGGCTCCGCTCCATCATTTCTCTAACGCGGTGCTGCCTTCTCTTCTCCTCAGTCCGCCTCTGCCACCGCCGTGAGCCACTCCTCCACCTCGCTGCTTGGCACACGCTCAAAGTTCGGGTTGGCCGCCGTGCAGCGGCCCACCTCCACCTCCGACGCCTTCACGGCTGTCCCGATGGCGCTCTGCAGGGCCGCCAGCGCGATCATTGCCGCCTCCTTCTGCGAGAGTGCGTCGAAGTCGGTGCCCTTCTGGCGCTTCTCGAGGAAGGCCATCGCCTCCACCTGCTTCTTCCCGGCAGCGCAGGCAATGTGACCGCCGGTCCACCCCGCCGGGTCCACTGTGTAGATGACGGGCTTGAAGGAGCCGTCCACGTCGCTCTGGTCAACGCCGATCAGGGTCGTGATGACGCCCATCGGTCGCAGACCGGCCTGCTGCGTCCGCACCTGCGCCTTGTCGCCCATGCGCTTCGCCAGCAGCGCGATCGGGATCGGCACGCCGTAGCGATAGTGGTAGTCCGAGGCCTCCTCGCGGGCACGCTGCACCAAGGCACGGCCGTCTGGAGCACGGCCCGTCATGCAGGCGCCGATGCCAGACGTCACCTCGTACAGGGCGGTGACGGACTCGGGCCGCATCAGGCGGTCGGGAATTTGGTGCTGCGTCACGACGAGCGCGGCATCCTTGCAGCGGATGGCCACCGAGAGCAGGCCGGGGTAGGTGACGGCCTTGAAGGCGTACTCCACCTGGTACAGCGAGCCCTCGGGGCTGAAGACAGTGATGTACTTGTCGAAGCCGGCGCGGTTCATTGTGCTGCTAGAGAGAGAAGGTAAGAGAAAAAAAAGAGGAAAGGGGGTTCAGCGGTTGTGTATAAGTGGACCGGTAGTTGGTGTGTGCAGAAAGATGCTTTGATTGTTTTTCTTCTCTTCTATTCGATGCCGACGTAACAAATCTTCCAACAGAGATGAAAAGAAAAGATAGGAAGCGCGAGGTGGTAGCTGGCAGAGACGCAATACGCAACACTTCACAAGGAAAGTGAGAGAGATAGAGAAGAGAAATAGAGGTGAGCAGTGACCAGAGTAATGGAAAGCAAATTTGAAGGAAACGCAACACGAGGGAACCCTCTGTGGTACAAAGTTTTTGATGCACAGACTTCAAAAACAAAGAGGGCGACGAGGTGCTCCAGTGGGGTTAAACAGTGAGACGTGCGGCGGGAGAAAAAAAGCAAAAATGTAAAGATGGAAGAAGATCAAAGGCACGGCATACGCGTTTTTAATCGCCTGCGGCAAGATATCAAACAGCAACCCGCACTCGTTTCCGGAGCGCGAAAGTCGCTGGCGCTGGCGTACCTAAGCGCAACAAGCGCCGTGTACAGCTGCCTCACCCGACTGCTGCCTTAAAGTGCGAGAGAACGCTGACCACCTCTACGCAGAGTCCACAGAATGCAACGAAAAAGGAATGCGCCTTCATGGCAATTGCACCGAGCACAGCGGAAGACCGGGATGGTAAGAGCTGCAGACGTGTCCTAGATACTTCCCATAGACTGAAGCCTCCTCGTCGCATCTTCGCTTTTCGCTCTTCTTTCAAATGATTATTCTTTTTGGAGCTGAAACTACGTAAATCTTACATAAGTAGTAGTGGAGAAAATAATTTAAAAAGGAAAAACAGGAAAGCTGCATCATCAGCCGCAGCATCAGCACAAACTCTTCCAAGCGAGGTGAAAGGCAACGTGAATAAATATATCTTTTTCTGGTAATTGACATTAGGAGTGCACACACTGAAAAAAAAAAAAACAGAAGAAAGAGCAAAAAAGAAAGTGCGTAACGAAACACAAAAAGAGATAAAACATAGTACAGACAACTAGTAAACTGAACTGTGGTGGTGCATTGGACGTGACGACGCATAGTCAAAGTTTTCCGGTACGGCTGCGAAAGAGAGGAGGTTGAAGTGGACACGCGTGGTGGCACAGCACACACCACACACCAAAACACCCACACACACAAATGCTAACACCGGACGACAGCGTCTGCGGGTTGGGAAAAAGCGAGAAAAGGGAAAAGGAAAAAAAAAACGACAACATCAGAGAAGGCGTGAAGGCGCTTCCAGGCTACATACTCCCTGATAGGAAAGAGAGGTTAAAAAAGAGTGAAACAACAAAAAAAAGAAGACCAAAAACCTACGCGCCGACTGCGAGGAAACAAACAAAAAAAAAGACCGGCAAATTAGGGGAAGCACTCGTATCCGGCCCTACTTGTGACTGTTCTGCTGCGAGGTGTGGCGATCGGCGAAGGACGGCGAGGAGTTGTGGTCCGCCATCACCTCCTTGGGCCACGCCGCGGGGTTCTGCGGGTTAAAGAAGATGTCGTGGTTCTGCCGGTGGCGCTCTGCGAGCACACCGTCGGCCCACTTGCACACGCGATCTACCTTTGCCTTGGAGACGTGGTTCGTCGTCGATGTGGAGAAGCCTTTGTAGTCGTCGTAGGTCGTCACCGTGCCTTTTTGGGGGTAGTCGCCCACGTAGCCGGCGACGAAGATGTTGAAGATATCGGCATCTTCCTCTACGGGCTTCTCGGTGGTAGTGCTCTTGGCAATCTCGCGCATCGACTGCTTCGCGCTCTTGCTCGCCACCCCCTTGCTGGTGGAGTGGGACTGCCCGCACCCCATCGCGGTCCAGCGTGCTAAAAAGTTATGCTTAGGCGTCTCTTGGCCGATACAAGGATGAACCACCGGAAAGACAACTTGTCTGACCGGAAGCTCGCTAGGAGAAAGAAGGGAAAGAAGGAAAAACGAGAATGAAATCTTTGGGAGCTATAACAGAGGAAGAGAGGATAGAGAGGTTAATCAGACGGCTGTGCACCCACCACGCTGCTGTAGCCACGTCACACCAAAAAAAAAGAGGAAAAAAAAGGAAGAAGGCAATGCGCAGTCAAAATTTTGCTGTGATATAGCGTATCGAGACGCCACGACTGTTGTGCAGCGAAGAGTGTCGTGTGGTGGATAAAAAGCGGAGAGCGAAGGGTTTTGAAAAAGTAGTAGAAGAACGGCTAAAAGCGTGCAGGACATGAAAACATGAGCAACTGGACAAAGAAATAGAGGGTAATAAAGATTGCAGCAAGTGTATTCGTGTTTGCGCATTGCCGTTCACCGCAGAGCAGTACCCAGCGACCGCCGCCGTGTCCACTATCATATTGTTCATCGTTCTAAAGTTGCACTAAGCGCTGTGAACAGGAAACAGGGAGCAAGAGAGAAGATAATTTAAAAATATCATGCGCACTGACGCACACGCCACAAAAGAAGCTGGTAGAGTAAGGCGGAGCAGCAACACAAGTCAGAAAAGCAGCCCGCCAAAGGTCAGTGGATGTTGTTGCGGTAGAAGCGGTTGAAGACGCGGTCGCCGTGGGCCTGCATGGACTGCGTCAGCGCGCGCCGCAGCGGCCCAGTGCGAGTCTCCATCGCGGTTCGAGTCGAGTCTGCATCGTTGCTGTTGTTGTGCATCGCCCCGCCCGGCGCGTTCGACCCGCCGCTGCCCGCCGCCACCGTCTGCAGCTGCGCTCCGTCACTCGTCACCCACTTCCCCGGTGCGGTGAAGTCCTCGTAGTGCTTCTCGTACTTGTGCTGCGCAATCTTCAGCTTCTCCATTTCGACGATGTTGCGATAGTGCGGGAGGCCGTACTGCGGGGCAAAGAGAAAGGCGTAGCGCATCTCAAAAATCGAGGCACTCGGCTGCAGCAGCGACTCCTTGAAGCGGATGAACTCCTCCACGCTGTACTCGGGGCGGAACCAGTAGGGTTGGCGCAGAAGGTGCACGCCCTGGTTGTAGTGCAGCATCTCCTGCAGCACGTGCTCGCTGACCGAGTCGGCAATCCGCTCGACGTGGAAGCGGAAGCGGTTGTGGATGCCAGTGCGCAGGTCCATGCAGCAGGCCGCGGCGCCGAGGCCGATGTTCGGCGTCTCTTCCTTCACCGGGTGCAGCACATGAAAGCCCTGCACGCCGTAGTCGCCGAAGGGCAGGAGGAGGATGTTCTGCACCGTGATGTCGTGCGCGCGCAGGACATCGCGGCAAGGCACATCGTCCTCGGTAGTCCAGTGATTCAGGAACTTGTCGACGAGGCGGTCGCGCGGTGTGTCGAGGGGCAACTCCGCGGCGGAGAGCGTCAGTTCATGGATGGCGTCCAGCACGTCATCGCTCTGCGTGGAGGCAAAGGTGGGTAGGTTGTACGACACAAGGCAGAAAGTCTCCGGTGCATACGACTCGAGACAGACAACACCGTAGCTGCCGAAGCCCACCTCGATGTCAAACCACTGCTCCAGCAGCTCCGTGGCAAGGTTGATGTCGCCTCGTGCCTCCCGCAACGCCCTCACCGCATCCTCTAGGGGTACGCCATAACGACTGTGGAGCAGCCGCGCCGTGTCGTAGTTGTAGGCGTCGTAGGGGTGCGTCGTCGACGGCATCAGCTCTCCATAGCGGCCCGAGGCGGTCTGCCGTGGGATGGGCCTGTAGAAGACGACGCGGTTCTGCATGATGCCAAAGGAGTCGCCAGGGACTTTGATGTCGTCCTCGTCGTCCTCTCCAGGGGCCTTGTCGGATGTTCGCATCTCCCGCAGCAGCTCGCGTGGTGGCAGCTCCTGATCCAGGTGCTGCCGCTCCGCCTCGCTGACGTCGTGGCGGATGTGCGCGACGAATCGGCGCTGGGCGTGCGTGGTGAGGGCCGCTCTCGATGCCGCAGCAGCAAGGCCGCAACGTGTGAAAAGAGAAGAGAAGAGCCGCATGTTTCAGAGGCGAGGCGCTGAGTACGATGTGGGAGGGAGTGAGGAAGTGTGTGCGCGCCTTTTTCTCGTTTTGGTGTTTCTGCCCCTCTTTCTCAGGCAGCAGAGCAACGTAGAGTCTCTGCTGCTGTTCTATTCGTAGACGAGCGTTGGAGTGGCGCAAGAAGAAAAGATTTGAGAGTGCGGGAAAAAAAAAAGAGAATGTATAGGGAGTGAGACGCAGAGCAGTGTATTTTCCTTCCGCATCGGTAAGTAATGACTTGAAAAATTCGGCAGGCACTTCGACAAGATGGCTGCTACCTAAGCCGCAAAAAAACCGCAGAGAGCACCGTTAACACCCAGAGCAGCAGAGAAGCGTAAGAAGAAAAAAGAGAAAACAGCACGCCTGCGACTCACGAACAGAAAATAACAAATGACGCATGAGAGCAAAGCGTGGCGTCTGTTGCACCGAGAACCGCAAGAGAGCAACAAAGAAGAGCTGTCAGGATTTCGAGGCCCGCTTATTCTTTTCTCCTCTGCACCGCATTCCGGAGTCCATTCCTCCTCACTTGGAAAGGGTGACGCTAACTGGCCCAAAGCTCTTGCCTTCTTCTTTTATGTTCTTTCTCTAATTGTTTGTTTGTTGCAAAGGTTCAGAAAAAAGCACAGACACAGACATATGAAGAAGACGAAGCGAAAAAATGGGAGGTTGTGCAGACTTGGGTGAACAACATGAAGAGAGGAGCTGAGAAACGCATCACAAGAAGAAGAAGGGAGATGATACAGCGAACACTGTACACACCTGACGCTGAGTGAAAAAGAAAAAAAAAAGACGTATCGAGTGAATCCTGTCGCCCTCCGTTTCTTTTTTCTCGAAAAGAACACCAGCGTGTATCCTACCTCCATCTCCTGTTGACGAAAAAAGTGGTGCACGACTACTTAAATCCCTTGTAGAGCACCTTGATGGTCGACTCATCCACCGTCACCTCGCCATTCGCCTGATCGCGCGTGATCTCCAGCGACACCACCGCGCAATTCTGCATCTTCTTCTTCTTGGCCACGTGCGACGACGACGCCGGCAGGAAGCGCTTGAAGAAATTGCGGAAGTAGCCGCTGTGTCCCACCACAATCACCTCCTGCAGCGCCGCGTTGCCGCCACCCGCAGCCGGCGCTAAGCTGGCCTCTCCGCGTCCGCCAAAGAGATGCATGATGAACTCGTCCATGCGCTGGTACACATCGACGCCAGCGACACGGTTGCCAGCGTTGAGGTAGGGGTCGAAGACGGTGCCGAGCTTCATGGGGTCGGTGATCTTTCCCATCGTGCAGGGGGCGATCTTGCCACGCTCGGTCGAGAAGCTTTGCGCGTCGATGTTCTGCGAGCCTTCCTGCAACGTGGAGTCCATGACAATCCGCTCCGCTGTCGTGCTGATGCGGGGGTCCATCCCGACCAGTGCCGTCTCCATCGCGCGGCGCAGATTGCTCGACACAACCACCGAAACCGCCGGGTCGAAGGAGATCTTTGTCTTGGCGGTGCGCATGAAGCTGGCGAGATCCACCGCCTCCTTCTTTCCCTTGCTGCTCAGCGGGGAGTCGATGATGCAGGAGGCGAAGGGGTTCGTGAAGAAGTCGGTGAACTCGCGAATCGTTGCCTTGACCATGCGCGAGGGAAGTCCGAAGTTGAAGGAGTTGAAGAGCGAGTTCCAGACAGACTGGCCGTGGCGGATGAAAACAATGCGAATCGTCCGCTTACCACCGGTGTAGTTGCCGACGGCATCCATGCGCATGTAGTTGGTGCCGCGGAAGGTGGTGGGCAGGTCCTTGGCCTGGAACATGAAGCGGCCGCCATGAGCGTACACCTGCGCCTTCGCCACGGCCAGCCGCCCAGCCGGGGTGATGACGATTGCGACGGCCACCAACAAGACAAACACCATCAAAAAGAACATGAAGACGATCGAACGCGAGAGCGGTACAGGATGCAAAAGATGTTAAATGAAACAGAGAGAGGGGTATTGAGTACACGCAACGGCAAAGACACACCAATACGCACGCAAGAAAAACTGAAGAAAAGGAAAAAGAGTGTGTGTGAAACTCGGAGTTGTGTGCAATGCCAACAGGGAACGGATACAAAGAAGCGAAAAAAAAAAAGATCAAAGACCCCTTTCTGCTCTTGCGAGTGCTGATATAGAGACACTGCCTTTTTCTTCTATCTTTTTCTGAGGAGAGGCGAGGGCAACCGAGGAAAAAACAATCCAAAGGTTTGCACAATGGCAGAGAATGAGAAAAGGGGTGAAGAAAAGAAACAGATAGGGCAATGAAACGCGCAAATACCCTTCCAAGGCACGGATAGGAGTCTGTGTGTATGCGTGTGTATCAGAATGTGCACGACTGTGGGAAGCAAAGCGAGGAGAGCGATGTGATTTCAGAGCGTTACAGGTAGAGGGACGTACAAAAGCCGAGTGGAGCAACGGGCATCAATGGTGGCAACAGCGAGAGCGCTACCGAGGCGCGCGATTGGCCTGCGGAAGGTGGATAATTTAAGTTTTCTACTGGAGACGCGGCGGGAGTTATATCACGGCAACACATAGCGCTTGATGGACTAGCGCTTGCCCTTCATAGTCAAATCCGTGCCGGAAGCGAGCATATCACGGCATTCCAGCCTCACTCTGTGCTGCTTCGTCCTGTGGCATAAGCAAGGCAGAACGTGCTTTAGGCAACCACACAATTGTGTTCTTGCTTTCCGTTTTAGCAGCCTCCCCCCAGCGTAGATACTTTTTTCATATTTTTTCTCTCGAGCTTCTTTACTAGTGTCGTTCGGTTCTGCACGCAAACAACTCAACAACAACAAAATGAGAAAAAAAAATCCGGTAGTAAAAGAGAAAAACGGGTAACGGAGGACAGCCCCACAACTGAGCATCCTAAGCACGCAAAACGGTCAAGAAGAAAGCAAAGGAAAAAAAGGGAAGAAGAGAAAAACAATGATGACGCCGTTTGAATTGATGAAAAAGATAAAAAGACGGAAATAGACAAAGAAAACCGAAACATAAATAAGAAAAACAGAAGACAACCAAAAAGAAGTAAAGCAATGAACAATGCGATGATCAGAAGAAGAAAAAAAAAGAAAAAAAAGTAGTGGGGAAGCAAGCCATACAGTCAATGCGAGAATGCAGCCAAACCCAAAAGAAAACGGAGGAGAAGCAGTCCACCGGGAAAGGGACACGAGAAGAGGCAATCGCCAGCAATTCGCTCCATCTTTGTTCCGCTGAGCACCATCGCGCACAAATGGAGGAGAAAAAAAAAAAAGCTGCTTCGGTGCGAATGCGGTTGCCTCTCTCCTTCTCCTCGGTTTTTCCTCGCCTCGCAAACTCACCTCACACTTCCCCCGAGCAGCACACGAGAACAGACACAACACACATCACGCAACGACGGATGTCTACTTGCAGCACGAATCTGCTTCTACCTCTTTCCGAATCAGCTACCTTTCTAGACAGGCCTGCTTTGTTTGTGTGCGGTCCGCTATTCTTCGTTGCTCACCGCGTGGCAGCGATGAACAACAATCCAGAAAAAAAAAAGGATACTCACGACGATGAGAAGGTCGACCTCGAACACAGCAAAAAGAAAAAAAAAGAGAGTACAAGAGTCGAAAGAAAAAAGGAGGAGAGAAAGTGATGGAGCGCAAGAGGAGAATCGCCTATTCTCATTGTCCTTTGTTGGCAAGGAGAAAAAAAACAATGCATTGGAAAGAAAGAGGGAGGAGGAGGAGAGAAGCAGCAGCTGACAGTTCAAGCTACTCATGACGAGCAAGAAACACACGTATGCAGATGAAACACGCCGGAGACAAAGAAAGACGACTGCCACCCACTCCAACCTATCCTCCATTTCGCTCTACGATCGTGAAAGTCCGGTGTGCACCCTCCACAGCTCCTTTTCTTGTTCATTTCTTTTTTTCTCTGCAGGTTGCATTCCCCCTCTCCCTCACGTCTACGCGCGGAATGAATCAGTTGCGGGCCTTGGCGTACTTCTTGTTGAGCGTCTCCATCAGCTTCGGCGTCGGCACGTACATCGACTTGAGGGGAATGAGCTCGCCGAGAATCAGGCAGTCCTCCAGCCAGTTCGACTGCGCCAGCTGCAGGCCAGGCAGCTCCGTGTTGATGAGGTGCGCCGCCGTGATCATCAGGTCGGACTTCTTGTCCTCGTGCGCGTAGATGACGTGCGTCACCTCGCTGCGAATCGTCGATTCAATCGAGCCGACGCTCTCGGCGATCTTGGCACCGCAGCGCTCGATAGCCATCACAAGGCTGGCCTGGCGCTGCAGCTCTGGCGAGAGGTACACGCGCATGCCGCTGAAGAGCATCCGATCGACCTTGTTGTAGGACTGCTGGGAGGAGAGCAGCTCGATGCCGGCGCGCTCCTTGCGGGCCTCGATCTCGTCGTTCTCCTCGTCGACCGCCTCGGCGTGGGTGCCGGCCGCGCAGGCGACGGCGGCGTCGTACACGTCCACCGTGGTGTACTGGAAGGGCTCGATGTCGAAGAAGGGCGGGACGGCGCCTTCCATGTCAGCTGGCACATCGAGGTCCTTGTAGGAGACGCCCTCGCCCGAGGTCACCTTGACCTTCACGCCCTTGTTCTTCGACGGCGGGAAGGACGTGGGGATCGCGTACTCCATCTTGTTGATCTGGTAGTAGGGGTGCTGGTGGTGGGGGAGGTTCGTGCCCCGCACCGTCGGGTTCGCCACCGGCGGCACGGCCGTCAGCCGGTAGAGGGACGGGTGGATCTGCCGCGACTGAAGAAGGGAGTCAAGCATCCACGTGATGGGGACGCAGGGGATGCTTGTGTACTTCTCAATGCACGCGCGGCACTTCTCGCTGCGCTCGTAGCCTGGGCGGTAGATGAGGATGTTGATAATGTTGGGGTCGAAGGCGGTGCAGCAGGTTGCGCCGTGGCGCTCCGCCATGCGCCACTCCACCGAGTGGCTGGGGTGGATGATGGTGCGCGGCAGGATACCGTTGAAGTGGATCACGTAGCCGGCAAAGATCTGCGGCACGCCGCGGCGGTCCAAGGGGCGGGCAAACTGGCACATCTGGCAGTAAGTCGCGTCGGCGTTCTGCTCAACCGTACAGTGCGTGCACACCCACCCGCCACGCGGCGTCGTCGGAGCCTCAGCCATGGTGGCTTGCGTGAGTGAAAAGCCAAATTAAAGGAGAATAACGAGAAGCGGATGCTCGAAAGAGGGGAAGAGCACCTGACTTTGATAATTTCTACTCTGCGCTGATCTACAAAAGGGGTGTTGCTTCTGTTTTACTTTCCCCTAAAATAAACAACCAAAGGAAGCAGAAAAAAAGGAGTAAAAAAGAACACGAGAAAGGCGTGCTGGGTAGAGAAGCAAAGTGAGCTTTGTGCACCAGGGGGTTGTGCGGTTGCCAACAGAAAAAAAAAAAATAGATGCAATGTTTGTTTTTATAGTGATGGTCGGGCAACGCCACAGCACAGAGGAGAAGAGAGAGAGAGAGAAAAGAAAAATGGGGAGAGGTTAGGTTAAAGAAAGCAGATTGCTCAGGTTTTTTTGTAGCGCTCACCGGTTGAAGTCTAGAAGACGAAGGCAAGAGTTTCAAGCGTCTTTCCTCCTACTCGCTCTTACGAAGAGGAGCCGAAATGAACCACATCGGCACCCGCCGCGAGGCAAGCGACGAACAACACCTTTCTGGTGGCAGTGCTGGCGTCATCATCCTGTCAATGTCCTCTTTTATCAAATTCGTTGTGCGATTGAAGGTAAAGGAAAAAAAAACCCGGCAGGTGATTCTCTATAGAGAACGCCTTGATGTACATTGCGCTGTCTACCGCTCTCGACACCGCAGGAAGAGAAACAAAAAGGAAGGGACAAGATAGTTCACAATCAGTCGACCAACTTCGTGCAAAAAAAAAGCTATGTACATGATACGACACGCTCTCCGTGCAGACGCCAGCAAAAAGGAAGTGCGTCATGAAGCGTGCGTCAGCAGCGAAAAAAAAAAAAAGGTAAAGAATAGAACAGTATTCGCTCACTCATCTCATAACTTCAGTAAGTGGCGGGTGGACGACGCGCCGTGCTGGCCTCTGCAGCATCGCTGGACTTCCCGGCCTCTGACGTTGCGTAGCCCGGCAGCGGAGGCAAGGGACGTCCACGCGTGCTAGGCACGTTCGCCTGCGCCACCGACCGCATCAGGTCTGTTGGCATCGGCTTCCACCGCAGCAGTCGCTTCAGCGTCTCACCCTGCTGCGTCGGACACTGCGTTTCCTCGAAGCTCACGCGGGAAGCGGCGGCGGGGCTGCTGCGGCTCTCGGCCTGCGACCTCTCGCGCACGTAGAGTGGGCTCTTGGCGGAGATGCGCGAGCGCTCCTCCTCGGCAGCCGCCTCCTCCGCCTCCTGCCGCTGCAGCCCCATCTCTGTGATGTTCTCCAGCAACGAGTGCTGCTGCCGCCGCAGCTGGTCCACCTGCGTCCGCGCCAGCAGAATCTGCTCCTTCGTGGCCTCCATCTCCCGCAGCATCACCTCCATCGCCTGGTCGTGCGTGGAGAGGAGGACGTGCTCGCGGCGGACGTCGACAATCTCAACGTCGACGGCCCGCTCCTCGGCGGAGGTCATCATGAAGCGTGACACCGGACGCCCACAACACAGCTCCAGCTGCTGCATCTCCGTGTGGTACGTCTCGAAGCGGAAGGCGACGCGGATGTCGGACAGGTGCGTGCGCAGCGGGTCGTTGCCAAGAGAGGAGGACAAAAACCAGCGGTCGCCAATTGCGTTGCGCTTGAAGGCGTTGTCGAAGCCGCACTGCAGCACCGAGTTGCGGGCAATCTCGCACAAGTCGTTCGCGCTGAGACCCCACACACGGGCCGCGATGCTGTACTCCTCAATCAACGGCTCCTGCGTCTGGTGGAACATCATCGGGTCGTCGGTGCTCAGCGAGACATTCAGGCCGCGACGGAAAAAGTCGGGAAACGGGTTGTTCAGGAAGTACAGGAAGAGCGCGTTGTTGCTCAGCGGAGAGACGTGGAGGCCGATCTGCGTCAAGTAGTACAGGTACTGCATCGGCGGGTCGTTGCGGAGGTTGATGCCGTGGCAGATGCTGTTGGCGCACAAGAAAGCGCCGTAGAGGTGCTCCTCCGAGCCGGACTCCCCGCAGTGGGGCCGCAGCGCGAAGGTCGAGAACCCACGCGACGCGCGGAACTCATTCAGCGTGCGGATGTTCGCGTAGAGGTAGTAGAGGTAGTAGTTGTAGGGCGGGTTCTCCACCGAGGTCCAGGCCCACGGCGACACCGTCGTAAAAGGCAGGTCGATGGTGGCCTCGTTGTCGACCGAGTCGAAGCCGCTCACGTGGTTGAGAAAGTTGTGCAGTGTCGGGTGCTCTGACGGGTGCAGCGAGGCCTCCCAGAGCGGCTGGAAGATATTTTGCAGGTACTGCCCGAAGCTGCCGATGACGTTCTGCCCGCGGAAGACCTTGTACACACGCGGCACCTGGATGATCCACTTGTTGTGCTTGTTCGCCATCCCGTGCGTCGCGAACCAGTGCGCCAGCTTGTCCCACTCCTTGATGTTGATGCCGTAGACAGAGACGCGGTTCTCGGCGTAGGTGTAGCGGTCACGTGAGTACTGCTCGAAGACGTCGTGAATCAGCTCGGCAAAGTAGCGGCCGTTCATGAAGTTGTCCGTCTTGAGCAGCAGCGAGCGCAGGTCACCGTTCTCCATTGGGTTGTACTTGTTGTTGAAGTTGTCAAAGCGCTCAAAGAGGGTGTGGTCGGCCTGCACGTTGAGCTGATCCACCGTGAGGTTCGGCGTGATGCCGGCCTTGGAGAAGAGCTGGCCCAGCGTGATGATCTCGTCCCCCTTCTTCATCGCGATGTCGTCGCCGCTCTCCTTCAGCTTCGCCAGCACAAACTGCAGAATCTGCTTCGGCGTCATGCCGGCCGCCATGTGGATGTGCGTGTCCACTTTTGTGGCCTGGTAAAAGTCGCGGTTCGACGACTGCCTGTCCTCGGTCGTGCCGGCCTCGTTCTCGTGGTTGAGGGCGAGGTGCAGGCGAAACTTGTGGTCCAGGTTCTCGAGCCGCTTGTGGGCGTACTCCTTCACCACCGGGCTGCCGCATATGACGCGCAGCTCTCGCAGGTGCTGCCGGAAGTCGTCCAGCGTCGGCAGCGAGCGGGGCCAGGCGTGGACGGCGCTCTTCGGGTAGGCAATGAACACGGCATCGCTCGCCGCGTAGGTCCACTCGTCCTCGTTGAAGGTCGCGGTGCGCCGCTGGAAGTCCGTCTCGACGCCGTGCCGCTGCGTCGTCTCCCACGGCGGCGGGGGTCGCCAGATGTACTGGTGCCGCAAGTCCAGCGCCCGGGCAACCTGTGGGGCCGCCAGCGCCGCCTTCTGGTCTTTGTGCGGCCCCTTCAGCACCGTCCGCGGGAAGCGCACGCGGGTGTCCATGACGGTGTCGTACTCCACCTCCTGCACGCTGCTCAGGTAGTGCCAGCGGCTGAGACCCGCGCCGACCTCGTGCACCGGGTTGAGGTGGAGGTCACGCATCATGTTGCGCTCCAGCTGCCACGCCTCCTCGCGGAAGGCCAGCCGCGCGTTTGTGACGTGACTGCGCTCAAAAACGTTCCCCTCCACCCCGAGCTGGTAGCTGTCGCCGAGCCATTGCCGCTTCACGTCGCTCGAGAAGGAGGACATGAGGACGCTGTTGTGCGCCAGCTCCGTCACATCGAGCGAGCTCAGGCGGAAGATCTTCTGCGCTGTCGCGTACTCCTCGATGAGGGCACGCGGGTTGTGGTGGAAGCGCAGCGGCGACTCGGTCGAGATCGCGACGTGCAGGCAGCGGTGCAGCAGGTTCGGCAGTGGGTGGTTCTTGTAGCTCACCGTCTCCTCCATGTGGTCGGACAGCGGGGAGAAGGTGAGGCCGACGTGGTGCAGGCCGCAGAGGTACTGCAGCACCGGGTAGTCGGCCACCTTGGTGGCGCGGGTGATGACGTCGGCCAGCATGTAGCCCCCGATGAGGTCGTCCATGCCGGTTGACTTGGTGCTGGTGCAGCGCAGCTGCAGAGCGTCGAGGCCCTTGCGGCGCCGCAGGCTGTTCAGAACGCTGAGATTGGCGTAGAGGTAGTAGAGATAGTAGAGCGCCGACTGCTTTGCGGTGACAGGGACCTGATCCGGTGGCGGGGCCGCCTCGTTGAACTCGCTGCCGCCGTCCTCGTCGCGGCCGCACTGCAGCTGCACCCCACCCACCTGCTCCACCAGCCACGCGACCAGCACGTTCTCCGGGTCGTCGGGGGCTAACGTTGCCTTGAAGAGGGGCAGGAAAATGTTGTCCAGCTGGTCCTGCACCGTCTCGCAGCTGCTGACCACCTCGAACGGGGGCGTGGCGGTGACGCTGAGGTTGAGCATGTAGCGCACTCGTGGATGCGGGCCGTCGACGCGGCGCCGCAGCAGCTCCGCCAGCTCCCCCACCTCACCCGAATGCACGCCGTAGAGCGGCAGCGTGTACTCGGCGGCCTGTGGCGTCTGCGTCGGCTGCTCGGCGCGGGCGACGACACGGCGCAGCGCGCGACCCGAGAGCGAGCCGCGGAGGTCGGTGAAGGTGAAGTGCAGCTCGGCCCCCAACGCGGCCATCGTCTCGTAGTCCGCCGTTCCGATTTGGCCGCTCGGCGCCGCCTCCTCCGTGCGCTGCCAGCACAGCCCGGCAACGGTGAGGTCCTCGGCAGACTCGACGCCGTGGCCATCCAGCAGCTCGCGCAGCGTCGAGTTCGTGCCGTCGCGCAGGCGGATCGGCGCCTCGGGCGTGCGTCGGTACACCTCCTTCACCGCCTCCAGCAGCTGCTGCGCGTCCATCGCCTCGGCGAAAACAACGGCGTTGTCCACCTTGGTCGGGACGGAGAAGACGCCGCCGGCCTTGTGGAAGTTCGGCAGCTCCTCCATCTCGGCATTCAGGAGAAAGAACATGCGGGAACGCTCCTGCATGATGCCGAGGCGGTGGTGACAGGCCTTGATGCAGCCGCCGTTGCCGACGGTGAGGCGCACCTTCTGCACATCCAGCGCGTACTCGGCCCACGACGGGATGGAGAGGTAGAGCGACACGTCGTGCTCGGAGACCTGGTACACGCCGTCCTCTTGGGATATGGTGACGCGGTTGGGGACCGGAGAGGCCAGGTAGGGGTTCATGCGGTCCCGTGCGCCGTGGCGGGCATCCAGTGGTTGGTAGAGGGAGCGGACGCGCAGGGCGGCCTCGATGCGGTCGTGCACGCGGTGCATCTCCACACCGCCGTCGTCGCCGTCGATCACGACCTGGAAGAGTTCGGAGGCGTCGCGCGTGCGCACGTCGCGGAGACTGTCGCCGGTTTGGCTGCGTGACGACGTGGCCGAGTCGGAGAAGGGCACGGTGGCAGAGGACGACTTGCGCGGCAGGGGCGGTGGCAGCCCCACGACCTGCCGGCCCGACCACAGCGTTGGCTGCGGCGCTCCGCTCCCGGCGGGCTCGGGGTGAAAGCTGGCGCTCATGGGTGTTGAGCGGTTCAAGAGTCCCGGTAGCTGAGAGGGGGTGCTGTGAATCTGTACAGAATGATAAAAGAGTGAGAAGCAGGGGGAAAAGAAGAGTAAAAGGCAAAAGAAAGAAAAAGTATGGAAGGTCAATAAAGCAGTGGCTTGCCTTGACACGTATCCGGTGGTTTCTCCTGTGCCTGACGATCTTTGCACTTCAGTGTGTCGACACCACATAAAGCATGTAATACAGCAGCTCTCCTTTGTTTTTCTTACTCACCTCACTCGCTGTCTCTGTGTTGCAAACGACGAGCAAAGAGAAAGCGCAGCACCTCGAGCTTCACCACCTCCGCTTAAGTGGCCGACGCTGGTAGACAGAGAGTCACTGCCGAACATGTCGCGCAGGAAGAAAGCAGCGAAAGCAAAATCGCTGTTTTTCTTTTTTGCTCCGTCCATCCTAAATTCTTCTTTTTTTTCGACCGCTTTCATATCTCACACAGCGTGAGAAATTTTGACGCACAGTAGTGACACCTGTGCATGGTCACCAGGAAGCAAAGAAAAGAAGTGGAAGAAAGAAAAAGTAGCAGCCGGCAAACACCACCAACCTCTCATACAAACACACATACACAGACACAGACACACCAACATAACACACGCTCGTTGAAAGCTATGGCAAAGGAAATGGAAAAAAAAAAACAATAATCAGCGAGTTCGGCACAAAACATTGGCACCTTCTTCTCTCCATAAGGGCATCTATTGAAGACGCAAAAAGGGGAAAAAAAGAAAGAGTTAATCGGTAAAAAGTGGGAAAAAAAAACTGCAACAAGTACTCACTTTCTCTCTCACGGCAGCTCGAAAGACGAGAAGCAAAATAATAGTAAAAAAAGAAGCATTCGCGAAAGAGAGAGAAGTGGGTGAAGGCAAGACAATTTGGGGCTACCATCGCCTTCTGGTGATGCATTGAACCTGATCAAGCCCCAAGCAGTACAACTGCATCTGTTTTTTTTGTTGTTGTTGTTGTTGCTTTTTTGCGCTGTTGCCTAGACAATGGCTTGGGCGTAGATGTTGGCCGACTTCCTCAGCAACGCCGCTGACACAGCCCAGTACCGGATGAACATGAAGGCCATCAGCGCGCCATGACAGCACCACAGAATGGCGCAGATGAGCAACATAACGAAGCTAGGCAAGTTGCCGGCACGCGAGATAGCGTAGATGAATCCCATCCCACCAAAGCCTGTGACGCCGATGGCCATCCACGCGTCAAAGCAGATGGCTAGAAGAAGACCAAGGAGTGCAATCACCTGCCGCGGACGCGAGGAGTACACCGTGGCGCTATACACATTGTAGTACCACGTAATCCACGCCCCGGGCAGCCCGAGGAGGTAAAGAAAAGAGAGACCGAAGCCCAGCGCACTGCCGCCAAAAACAAAGGAGACGACGGCGCAGACAATGTTGTAGATGATGAGGATCATGAGAGAAATATAGCACCCGGCGAGGATGTACATGAAGCGCTGCTGCGGGACAGGGACCTGCTCCCGGATGTTGTGGTAGATGAGGGGCTTCACACAGCAGCACTCGGGCGGGAAGTTCGGCTCCGGCTCGACAGAATGAGAGACGTTCGACCTGCGCTTGTTGATTTCGCTGCGGCGGGCGGCGTTCTGCTGCTCCTTGGCGAGCACCATCTCCTCCGTAACAATGGACGAGCTCATTTTGGGAGAGAAAGAGAAAAAAGAAGGCCGGCGGGTATGAGGACTGACGAATAAGTGGAATCGATCCACTGTAGTAAAGCGGTAAAAGAGGTAAAGCAGCAGAGGAAAAAGCACGCAAAGAAGAAGTGCTGGTGCGCGAATGGGTAAGAGCGCAGTGTAGATCACTTTTTAAAAAGAGGTTGTGGAATCCATCCCGAAAAAAAGAGAGGAAAGAGAGCAAGACGAAAAGCAAAGATACGTAGTTTGGAAAGAGAAAGTGGATTGAAAGACGTCATCAATAACATCCACAACTGAAGCGAGAGAATTTGGGGAAAAAAAGCTTTTTCCAATGAAAATTTGTGCGTTCCATTCCGTGCAGACTGCATTAGATAACACGACAGATTCTGTCCTTCCTGCAGTCCTTATGTGTGTCTTTGTGTCTTTTTTGTGAAGCAGAATCGTCTGCTTAAGCCCTATCGACGTCAAGAGTAAGAAAAAAAAAATGCAGTCGTTAGCGGCGCTGAACATCTTGCAAACCCTTCTCCACTGTTTTTCTCGTTAAAGCAGTTTGGTGGCAATGCAAGAAGCACACTTCCGCGCAGCAGCCCATTCAAGCGAACGAGAGAAGCGGTGAAAGCGAGAGCGCTAAAGCTCTGAAACAATACAAAAAAAGTAAACGACATTTCCCAAGAAGAAGACAACAAGATACGGATAAGAAGAAAAAAAAAGAGCAATGGAGTCGTTTCAATGCGATAAGCGACGTAAGACAAAGAGAAAAACAGAAGAAGGCCCATAGCCAAATAAGGTCTTGTACACCTTTACGTGCGGTGTTCACCTCCTCCACATCACTCAATCTCCTCACTCACCGCGCGGAGAGACTCGCCCAGCACGATCATCGCCCTCGAGAGAGCACGAAGGCTGCAGCGGACGCCACCGAGAACCATTTGCACCACCCACAAAAAAAGCGGCGCGGCAGCCGGGGCGGCGGCAGGGGCGGTGCCACGAACACTTTGCTGGGGCAGTGGAACGGGCAGGCACACAACCACCAACGTGTTCCACCAGCGAACGGGAACCAAGCCGCCGAAGGACACGACCGTGAGAGGGAAGAGCAGCCAAAAGGTGGAGGCGGCAGCAAGGCGGGGGGCGATGCTGACACAGGTGCAGAGGAGCACCGCCAGCAGCGTCCGTGCCACCGCGATGGCGCAGCGCTGCACCACCGAGTGTGCGCTGAGCAGCGGCGAGGTGCGGCTCCACGACGGCACCCCAGTCCCCTCCATCGCCAGCCACAAATAGAGCACACTCAGGAAGAGCGCCGTCAGCGGTGGGGAGGACCACGTGCTCAGACCGGTAAGCCGCGCATTTAACTCGCACAGAATGTTTGTGTAAGCGGCGTTGGGCTCAAAGCTGTAGCTTTCATGGCCGTGGAACGAGGAGGAGGCCAAGGCCGAGACGTTGGCAGGTGCAGCGTGGGCCACATCCCCAACCTTCGGTGCCGGCGAGGCAGACGGCGTCGGCTGCGACGGTGACCGAAGCGGTGGAAGAAGTGAAGCTTTTGTAGACGACGAGGCCGGCGGCGCCTCCTGCGGTGGTGGCGACAACGGCACGCCTGTGGCGTTGACGTCGGCACTGGATGTGGCACGCACCTTCTGTGTGTCCGCTGCGGTCCAGGAAAACGACGAAGGCAGTGCGAGCGGCGCTACGCTGGATGCAGGGACACGCCAGGACTGCTTGCCGCCCACAAAGACAGTGGTGATGCCTTGAGCCACATCGATGGCCTCAACGACGCCGACAACAGTGGAAGCTTGGTTATTGGTTTTGTTGGTGAAACTCACCCGCACCACCTCGCCGACCTTGGCGGGCATGGTTCGATCGGTGCAGCAGCTGCTCTCCAAAAGCAGTGCAACACACCGTTAGGCAAAGCACGAAGGAGCAATTCAATGTAACGGAAGTCAAACCCTCTAAATCTTTTTTTTTCCTTTCCTGCACTGGTGATACGCACTCGAGGTGCGAAGAGGCGTGGCAGTGCTTTCCTCGTCTAACGAAGCCTTCGCAGGTTTCGCTACGTAGAGCCTCTGTCTAGTGTTCCGCTACTGTACTCAACGCACTGACGGCGAATAGAAAACACATGAGGAATTGAAGAAGATGAGAAAAGGTGAGGAGGGAGTAGAAGACGAACGATTGCGGTACATGTACTCTGCGTCAAGGGTGGAAAGAAGCTGCATGGACATACACAGGATGGGAATAGTATGTGCGCAATGCAGTGGTGCACGCGTGGGGTTGTGTGTGCCCGTGACCTGGTAGCGAGTAGAGGCAGGCTTGCCAGCTACCCCCTCGCCCTTCAGTGTTGGCCTCGCTGCGATACATATAAAATGGATACTTTCAGCCTGCAGCTGCCTGTGTTCATTTGTTATTTTCTTCTCTTCGCATTGCCTGGATTGCCAAGTGCGCGACTCCTCCTTTGAGTGAGTGCCTCGGCTCCTCATCTGAAGTCTTGGCAGACCTTCTCCACCTTCATGCAGGGCAGAGAGAACGAAATCAGAGGAGCCGGCGGCAACGCACGCAGTGCCGGAGTGCAGTGACGAACGTAAAGGAAAAAAAAAGTAACTGAAAAGAACAAAAGTGCTTTACAAGAAGAGGAAACATCAACGAGAGCGTTTGAGGCGCACCCATTAATTCATCGGTCCTCGCACCCTCAGTCCGTCGCTGCCGTTCTGCCCCAAAAATTTTTTTGCGGCCGTTCAGGCAGAGTGCGGCGTTCCATCGCGGTGTTGTTGTAGCACGCGATGAGCTTCTCGTTGACCTTTTTTTTTTTTTTTTTGTTCCACACCTTGTTTTTTTTTTTTTTTTTTTTTTTTGTGGCGTTGGCGGGGGGGTTTTTTTTTTTGTTTTTTGGGTTTTGTGGCTTGGGCCCTCCCCCCCGGGCGGGGGGGGGGGGGGCCCGCTCCCCGTCGCCTGGTTGTTGGTTGTTGGGGTTGGGGGGGGGGGCCGGGCCCCGCCGGGGGCGGGGGCCGGGGGGGGTGGGGGGGGCCGGGAGCGGGTTTTTGTCGTGCTTCTTGTTTTTGTTTTTTGTTGGTGTCTGTGCCTGCCCGGCCGGGGTTGTTGTTTTTCACGCCGGGCCGGAGGAGGAGAGGAGGAGGCGCCGCGGGGGGGGGGGGGGGGGGGGGGGGGGGTTTGGGAGGGGGGGGGGGGGGTTTTTTTTTGCCGGGGGGGGGGTTCCCCCCGGGGGGCCGTTTTTTTCCCGCCCCCCCCTTTTTTTTTTCTTCTTTTTTTTTTTCTTGGTGGGGGGGGGCCCGGTGGGGGTTTTTTTTTTTTTTTGGCCCCCCCCGGTTATAAAGGGGGGGGGGGGGGGGGGGGGGGGTTTTTCCCCTTTTTTTTTTCTGGCCCCCCGGCCCCCCGGCCGTTTTGCCGCCGTTGCCGAGGCAGAGCTGGCGGAAGTTCTCGCACGTCTTGGGAGCGACGTCGGCGAAGAGCTCCATCACCACCCGCTCCCTCAGCGGCTTGCCGCCAAGGGTGAGGTCGAAGTAGCAGTACGTCTTGGACATGCTGCACACAAACACCGAGATAAAGAATTGAGTGAAAAACTTGGGAAAAAATTGGATTAGTTATAGAAGCTCGTGGACGAGTACGCGGCGGTGAATAAATGTTGTGTGTGTGTGTGTTTGAGTGTGTGATAATACCTTATTGCACGGCGATAGTTTATGGTCGCGAGGAAACCCGATTGAAAGAGGCGGTAGAGTAGGCAGGGAAAGGAATGGCAAATGCGGAAGTAATCAACACAAATATTAATTAACATGAACCTCAAATACCTTTGCCGACAAAGTCTAGCAGCAAAAGCACTTGAACTTTCTTGTTTTTAATGCGTGAACCTACCAACACACGAAGCATAGCTGCTGATCTCACCCTCTCTTCTTCGCTCTCCACCTCGCAAGAAAGCTGATGAAACTCCAGAGCACGCGCGTCAACCGAGAAGTCTCAGGCTAAAAAAAAAAAGCGAGAAAGCGAAGAGAGAAACAGCAGTGGTAGAGGCAGCCTCTCTCGTTCACTTTCCCTCTCTTCACCTCGATCCACCTTTCAGGTTGCGCCATCCAGTGTCTGTTGATTCTAAAGTCGAAAACACGAGAACACAAAATAAAAACCAGAAAATAAAGAAAAAAGAAAGGACAAAAACGCGCGTGACGCGATGTGGCGGTGGAAAGGACACCACCAGCACAAAGAGGGTGAAGGAGAGAAAAAAAAAAAGCGAGGCGGTTGACGTATTAAGGAAGAAAAAAAACAAGGAAAGGGAGCAATCGCTACATCAGAAGCGGCCAGCAGCAAATTGAGCCGCGCTGTTCTTTTTTTTTTTGGTAAGGCTTTTCCCGTATTTTTCTCCTTGAACTCTTTTCGTCACCTCACAATTACCCCACACCTGCCCTCCTGCCTTTCCACCATTGAGCACAACACAATCACGTGCGCGCAGACCCAACAGTACAAGTTTTTTGTTGGTTGTTTCTCTATACACCTCCCCGCTCCTCTCCCCACACCGCAGCGACAGACAAAAACAAAAACTAAAGGTACAAGACAACTTTTAATGAGAGAGAATCTCGATCGAGCGACAGGTCAACAGGAAATGCCGACTTGCAGATCCGATGCATCTATTGGGGTATGTAAAAGATAGAAATATAATCACGAACGAGAAAGAGGGGGAGGTCAACGCACACATACACACTTTGAATACAAGCAAACGGTGAGCTCTAAAAGGGAATTAGAAAGAGAGAGTCTAGGAAAACGCGCGCGCTGCTGCAAGCGTCCGCCGCACCCTGCCGTTGACGGGCGTTAAACGTCAGTAGTTGTTCATGGGCACCGACACACGTTCCGCATAGCCTCTCCGCGCGGGGTCAGCTTAGAAGTTATACACCTTCATGTAGTAGCTGATCACCGCCGCCGTCATGGCCGCTGCCACCTCGTAGCCTGTCTCCGTCACGAAGAGCTGAATGGGACGCTGGCACGAGAAGGTGCGGCTCACACGCGTCATGCCAATTGCCACCGTCACCATGGCAGCGGTTTGGTACTCGCTTAGCGTCGAGTAGTGGAAAACACTCACGAGCGCGAGCAGGACGATCGTGCGCAGCACCGAACAGACAAAGTTGGCCGCCGACACGGCAAAGCCCGAGTAGCGCTGGATGGCGTGGTCGAAGCGGCGCACGCCCTTGTCGGCAGCGACGTAGTAGCGGTCAATGTGGCGCACGATGCAGCCGTACCACGCCATCGCCAGCACCTGCTGCGCCACGGCGCTCGACACGACGTAGAGCGGGTTAATGCCGTACACAACGTCCATAATGGTGCTCATGATAAAAGAGGAAAAGAGAAGACTGTGGGGGCAGTGGTGGGGATGCTACAGCTTCTATTGCGTGTAAGAGCTGCAGTGAGACTGAACAAAAAGATCGAAGCTGCGGCGGCGACGAGAAGAACAGTAGTGCCTCGTTGAGGAGGAAAAGAACAACTGTGAAATCAGGGAAGCGCGTGAGTTTTTTTTTGTTATATTCGTTGATCACGAAAGGGGGCCAGTGTAAGGCAGCGGTGTAAAGATACAAAAGGAGTGCGAGAAAGAGGCGATTGCAATACGAGCGCAGAGGACATTTGAACAAGCTCCCAGAGAAAAAGTCAGCAGCATGTTCGAATCAAAGAGACGTGAACGGAGTGCTGGAGGCCAGCGTCGGAAGCGACGGCTGCTGACAGGTTTGCAAAGATGAAAGGTCCAGATAGCTTTTTGATTTAATAAACAAAGAAAAAACGGCAGCAAGGTGTCTAGTGTTTTTTTTCTTTTTTTTCTCACAAATCGATGGTAGAAGATGAGCAGGCGAATCTAAAGTCACTCGTTCCGCATTATGGGTGGGCTGAAAACGCACCTATTTGACACGTGACAAAGTGAGGAAGAACTCAGAAGAAAAAGTAGAGAGGCGTTGGAAGCAGTGCAGCAGCTGGAAACAAAAAGGCAAACACCCGATCTACTCGGTACGCTCGTCGTCACGGGGGAGCGCAGTCTGTCGCTCGTCAAGCTCACGCTGCAGCTGCACCAGCGTTTGTCGAAGGAGCTCTGTCGAGTGTTGCCTCCGTTGCTCCAGAGCGTCAGAGCGAGCGAGCAGCGTTGTCTCACGCTCCCGCACGGCGTCCAAGCGCGTCCGCGTCTCCGTCTCGCGTTGCAGGGAGCACTGCCTCGTCCACTGGAGCGCACGCATCCCCTCGGCGTGGGTGGCATCGTCCTGCTGAGTGGCGCGCTCCAGCTCCCGCCACGCAGCATCGATGTTGTGCGTCTCTTCGTCTAAAGCGGCTAATCGCTTACTCTCCTCCGCAGCCGCCTCCACTGCATGTCGCTTCTGTGCCACCTCCTCCTGCTCCAGCTGCGCCTGCCGTGCGGAGAGGGTGCGGCGACGCTCCTCCAGCACGATGGCGGCGGCAACGTTTTCATTGTCGAGCTCGCGAAGGGACGCCTCGAGCAGCATCTGTTTCTCGCGCAGTTGCTCCGCAGCTCGGCGCCGGGCTTGCAGCTGGGACCATCTCGTCTCGAGCTCCGCCTCCCAGGCGAGCAGCTGGTCCGCCTCGGAGATGCGTGGGGGGACGGGAACCCGCAGCGCCATCCGTGCGCAGTGCGTGAGTCTCTGCGTGGTGTGTGTGTCTGTGTGAGTGCGTGCGCGTGTGGAGAAGTGAGAAACGGAGTAGTGTTGACAGTACGGACCACAGCACTCCTGTCGCTGATGGCCCACCTCAAATTGTGTCGCGAGCACCGATCAGGGAGAAGCGAAGGGCTTCCTTGGCGGTCGCCGGGCTAACACACAAAAACAAGAAAAAAAGAAGTGGAGAAGGTGACGAGAAAAACAAGTCAAATGAATTACGGGTGCTCTGTGAAGAGACGCATGATAGCCTGCAGCGATGCACATAAAAGACACGTCGTCCCCGTACAAGGTCAAGCGAGAAAACGGGTAGTCGACGCCGCTGCAGAGAGTGGAAAAGCTGGCCAGCGAGAGGGAGGATCGCTGCTTCGTGGCTTTCACGTACCGCAGGTGCCGACGCAGCCAGCCTTTATTCGGAAAAGTCGAGGCGGTTGAGCGAAAGGGCGATGGCACGCAGAGCGTCGTAGATTCTGCCTTTTTATCTGACAAAATGTAAAAGAAAGGCTTCACAGCTCTCTCTCCTTCCCTCTGCCCGCCCGAGCCAATTGAGCAATCCACCCACACTTTGTTTTCCATTTCTCTGCCGGAAACAGCATTGAGTTGCATGTTTGCCTTTCTGCAAATGCATGAAGAACCAAAAATACTGCCGTCCGCATAGCTTTTTTTTTTTCCTTTTTTCGCTACTATTTTATACGCCTTTCGTCTCTTTCCTCTGTCAACAAAAGAATGTATCACTTGGTTCGCTAGCATCAGAAGGAGTGGGGGAAAAAAAAGTGCGAGAAAAGAAAAGATAAAAAAGATGTGCATCGCGCCGTTTGTCTTATCTGTTGCGAGGGCACCAGGGAAAGAAGAAAAATATAATCAGAAATGAAATGTCCTCCCACATCAACACGCACACAAACACACAAAGGTAAGAAATTAAAATAGAGTGCACACAACAGTAGAGCATCAGAAGACAAAAGGAAAGAAGCGAATCAGTGTGCATGCGAACGCAGAAGGCAGTGGGAAAATTAAGGAAGAAAACGGTGACCACAGACGTCTCGCACTTCCACAAAAGCACCATCGGGGATGCGGGAAGAAGAAAACAAGGAAAGCTCCGTTCCCTTTTTCTCTTTTCTCCTGTTGCTTTCACCTCCATTTTCTCGAGAGTGCTGGAAAGCAAAGAACACGGCAGCTACCTGTACGGCAACAACGAAAAGCCAACAAAGAAACGCAGAGTGTTTTCGACTCTGCGCGGCAGAAGATGAGAAGAAGAAGGGTGCGTCACAGAAACAGCATCGCGCACCACCGCTCAGACTCGCATGCTACTTAAGGTACATACTGCGTTTTAGAAGATTGATCTTGTGGGATGCTCTTAAGCTAGTTACAACACGCGGCCTCACAGAACAACGCAATTGTTCGCTCCGCAACTCGTGGTTGCTTTGGAGAGATAGAGTATGTTGGCGCATGAAAGTAGAGACGGTGCTCTTTTTTTTTTTTTTGTGGGTGCGTGTTCGGTAAGAAAGGAAGAAAAGTCTTCTCTTCCCATCTTCTGATCCCGAATTTGTTTGTTGCTGTTCGAAAGCACTGCCCTGGGTTAGTTTTTCCTCTCTCTCGGCTCGCGTCGTCCGTTGGTCTCCATCCGTTGACAGTACGGGTGCGGGAAAGTTGCGACGGTTAAAAAAGGTGAGTACCGTGCTGGTGGCTATGCGCGTGGTTGAGCGATGTGCCGCCGCAGCACCCTCAGTGCTTCTCTGTCCTCGTCGCCAAATTAACTCCTTTCCTCTTTCAACACTGAACCTGTGACCATTCTTTCTCCTTTCCAGCACAATACATATCAACACTGTGTCTTTTCTTCTTTTGTTGTGCCAACCATTAACAGTTTTTTCTTGTTTTCATTCGCTGCAACTCACTATTCGGCTCTCATACCTGTTTGAAAAAGAGACAAGGAGCTTTCCGATAAAATTAAGACTTATGTTTTTTTTTGCTTGATTTTCCTTTTTTGTTGTTGCTGCCGTTGGCATCCTACCATCTCCGGATAGGCGAGGGCCACGTTTTCGGAGTTTACACTCAAAGCATGTGCAGAGCCAAGAACCGGTAACTAAGACCGCCGGAAAGGGAAAAAAAAGACGAGAGGAGGAGAAACACCTGCTTCTAGCGGGTGCACCAATGAGAACTTGAAAGAGAAAAAAATGAAAAGAATGCAGCAGACCTACTCACTACGGAGATACAGTGCTTCCTATGCCATCCCTTTTCTGTTTGCTACTCAAGGAACTTCTTGTACGCCTCGGCGTCCATGAGGCCCTTGGGGATCTCGGAGCACTTCACCTTCACCAGCCAGCCCTTGTCCTCGGCGGACTGGTTGATGAGACCAGGCTCGTCCTTCAGCTTCTCGTTGACGGCCGTGACGGTGCCATCGACGGGCGAGTACACGTTGCTGGTGGCCTTCACGCTCTCCACCTCGCCTACGACGTCCTTGGCGGACACCTTGTCGCCGACCTGGGGGAGGGACACGTAGACGACATCACCGAGGTTCTCCTGAGCGTAGGTGGAGATGCCCACGATGGCCTCGCCATCCGCGTGCTCCACCCACTCGTGGCTGTCGGTGTAGTGCTTGGTGGCGTAGCAGCGCAGCGACGCCACGGCGGCGACGGAGACGGAGGTGAAAGCCCTACGCATTTTTTAGAGGGTATGTGTGGTGGTGGTGGTGAAAAGAAAAGAGAAAGAACGAAAGAGAGTTAGCTTGGAAGTCGGGGGTAGTAAATGGCGGTGTTATAGATGAGGAGAGCGACAGTGCGTTGCGTGATCTGTAAAGGAGATTAAAGAGAATAAAGATAGTGTGGGCAAAAAACGGATAAGCAGAGAAACGACGAACAGAAAGATGGGAAGCAAAAGGAATACAAAAAGCGCGACATAGGGACACGTGCGGTGCTCTGATCGAGATGTACGCAGAGTTTGTTTGTTTTTTCCACGAAAGCAGCAGAAGCATTGGAGAAACGAACACGTTTTTTTTTTAACCAAAGGAAGACTGAAAGAGATGGACACATGAAACTTAAGAAAGAAAGAGGCGCTCTTCTTGACAGTCTGTTGCTATAGGTTCACCTGCGACGCTGCAAGTGACGATCAAAGGAGGACACCAAAAGCTTTGCTGCATTTCTTCTCGTTTTCAGTTCACACTTTCTTCACGTTATGGTTTGTCTCGTAGACCACAGTTGGGAACCTTTGGGAAAAAAGAAAGGAGGGAATACACGTGCATGAAACATGCTCAAGATATTCTTTTTGCACTCCACGCTGGCGAGAACATTTTTCCGTTACTGAAGCAATCATCAGCAGCAGCACAAAGTCCGATGACAGGCGCCTCAGTTTTTCTTTGACTTTTGAAATAGCCCAAAAAGCACAGGAAAAGGGTGTATCTCTCCGCCCATCCACCAAGCCAGGAGCCGCACCTTACAAATCACCGGCGTCATCGTTATTGTCGCCTTCATCGCTGGCGGGTGCGTCGCCGGGCTGCTTGCTCGGCTCCTCTGCACCTGGCTCGCTGGTCAGCTCCTGCACCAGCCTCTTCAGCTCCGCATGCCGAGCGTCGTACTCTGCAGCTGGGCAGGCATCAGAGCCGCCGTCGCCGTCCTCCAGCCACTCCTGAATGCTCGCTACTGTGTCCAGCACGCTCTGCACGGCCTCCGCGCCAGCGATGTTTGCCAGCTCGGCATTGTCGGCAACGCCGTCGTACTTAATCCAGAAGATGTACGTCTCCAGGTTGTTCTTCGCCGTGGCGCGGACGTGCTTCACGTGCTCGGCGTCCCAAATGGCTGTCAACTTCTTCTCGCTGGCGCTCGCTTCCTGCGGCGTCGGATCGGACGGGTTCTTCCACACAAGCGTCGCCGCAATGGGCGACGTCCGGTGTCGCATGCGGGTCACCGTTTTCGTTTGATCGACCTCCTTCACCTCGCCCGTCGTAGGGTCCGTGACATTCTCCCGCGTCTTCTGCGCCACCTCTGCTGCGTAGCGCACCACAGCCTCCGCGTGCTCGAGATGAATCAGCCCGGCCTCACTCATAACCAGCTGCAAGCGGATCATGTGGCTGTTGTTGGGGTGCTTCAGAGGCGGCGAGAGCGCACCAATGCTGGAAAGGCTCTTCTTCACGCCTGTCACCTCAATCGTTGCAATCGGCTCTTTCGAGCTGGCGCCGGCGAAGAGGTCGACAACAAAGTCGTCCGTGCGGTTGAAGGTGAGACTCACCGGCTCGCCGAGAAGGTGACCCTCGCCTACAAAGAGAGGCCGGCGCGTCAGCGGCTTCTTCTTGTCCAGCTGGGGTAGAACTTCGAACTCGACGTAGTACGGAATGGACTCCTCAAGCCTCAGCGACTTGGTGTGGTAGAGCGGCGAGAGCTTCGCCGCGTAGTAGCCAGCTCCCATCGCGGCAGCCTCGTCCATGTTCATTGTCCGGTCCACCTCCCTCCCAAGAGCGGCAGAAAGGTCGGCAATAATCTTCGGCGTCCGCGAAATGCCGCCCATCATTTCAAATGCGTTCAGATCGGAGAGCGAGATGTTAATCGACTTCGTCACATCCCCGGCGAGCTGCTTTACGCGATCAAACAAATCAGAGCAGCCGGACTCGAAGGTGGCCCGCGACATAGTGGAGTGGAAGTCCTTGTCAGGAACGATGCCCTCGACCGTGTACGGCGTGTAGCTGTTCACCGACAGCGTCTCGCGAACCTTGTTGGCCGCGCGGAGCAGCGAAAACTGCGACTTTAGCTGAGCTGCGGATTTACCACCGAGCACCGGGCCAATGTTCAGCTTCTCGCGCGCCTCAGCCTCTATGATACGAGCAACACACAGATCAAAGGCCCGGCCACCGAGAGAGCGGTCCTCCACAACACCAAGCGTCCGAAGCGTCCCGAAAGCGTTCTGCAGAGACGGACGGCGAGGAGCTGGTGAAAATTCGTACACGCCTACCTCCGTGTGCGTTGCGCCAAGATCGAAGACAAGCAGCTTGACTGTTCTGTTTTCGAAGCCGCGGTGCCGCACGCCGTAGTAGAAAGCGGCGGCAGTGGTAGAGTGCATGAGCCCAAGCACTTTAAGACCAGAGTATCGCGCAGCCTCCAAAATAGATCGGCGCTCCACAGGCGATGTGTGAAAGGGGATGGTGACCACGACGCCCGTAGGATCCACCACATCGTCGTGCACAGCAGCAGCCTTGCAGTAGGACAAGATTAGAGAATACAGCTCCTCTGCCGAAAAAGGGTCCTGGATGTTGCAGATGTCGACCGTAGCAGAGCCATGCTTGTTAAAATTAACGTGATACTCATACTGCAGCTCCTGAAAGACAGAGTGAAGATCCGAGTCTTTTCGAATGCCAACAAGTTGATTAATGGCGCTAGCGGTGCAGAGAGGGAAGCGAGCCGCAAGGCTTTTTGCCGTGTCGCCGATGTAAATGTCACCGTTGCGAAAACCCAGAAAATTTTCCGTCTTCCGGCGCGACAACTCATTCAAAACAATATCGAGGCCTTTGTCGCCGTGAGGACCCGCCATCTTGATATATTCAGAGCCAAAGTCGACCCCGATGACGTGAGCCGATGAGCTGGATGCTATGATGGCGCACACAGCCACCACGAGCGCCACAAACACCCATGTCAATCGTGTCATCTCAGGAAAGCAGCGTAGAGGCCACCGAAAACAAAGCGCTATATGTTCTGCGGCACTTCACCCTCTGGATTGAAAGCAAAGCAAAAAAAAAAACCTCCAGAGACGAGAGATGCAGCTTTGGTAGTTCAAGTGTGATACTAATAATGTAGAGTCCGTTCCAAACTCGAGAGGGATGGAAGGAATAGCAGATTTGCTGTGTGCACTAGGCATAAGGACGTTGTGATTCATAATGAGGGAAATAGTGGACGAAGTCAAAAGGCAGATATTTAGGTGAGAATATGTAGTTCAGTGCTTTCTGAGAAAGGGCGCATGACATGTCGCCAGGACAAGCGTCAAGTGCTCCAAGACGCCGAGTGCCACAAGCAGCAGCATTGCTCAACAAAAAACAGGCCACCATTTAATATCAAAAGCACAAATTCACAGCAAGTAAAGACCTGAACGTCTTGTGGTACTAGAGTTAGCTTTGGATAGTTGTGGAGTGCAGCATAACGCAAGCATGTATATAAGAAGGGGAAAAATCTCCAACGATGTGTATCTTCTCTGATGGTGTCGCTGGGATATGGATATAAAAAAAATGCAGAAAAGAGTCTGAGGGGAAAAAAAAAGCGTCTTCGCCAGAGCCGCAGTGACGAGCAGCCAGCAAAGGGGAGGAGCCGAAAAAGGGGAAAATGGCCACAACAGATGTAAGTATGAGCGTGTACCCATCAAAAAGCATATACTCTTCTCCCTGTTCTCCACAATTACAAAAGTAGCAGTTCATTTTTTCACACACAAATTTGAAAAAAAAAAACAAGCAAGAGGTCCAATCCACAGTTCCACGCAGCCTCAAAAAATGTGCTACCTTCACCTCAATTGGAAAAAAAAAAAGGAAAAAGGTCTCACACACACAGAAAACCTAAAAGGCGACAAGCAATAAATCTCAATCTAGAAAAAAAAGCGTTTCGGCTGCAAATCACCAATTTCAACACAAGATGAAGAAAAACAAACTTGTGGATAAATTAAGCCGTAGCTAGACCTATCGGACGAAGCAGACAAACAGAAAAATGGTGATAAACAGATCCACAAAATCAAACTCTACTCTGCTAAAAGAAAAAAAAAGGTCTAAAAATCTTGTTTAGCAAGGAGGAAAATAAACAGTAAAATGAAAAATTATGAAGCATACCCCTCAAGCGATGAGGTTTTTTTTTTTTTTTTGCAGTTCAGACTTTTCTCTGGTGTAGAAACACCTTGACACTATTAAAATAAAAAAAAAGGTTTTCTCCAAAAACGGCACCGACCACTCAAGCAGCGCAGCGAGGGGCTTTAATGTGGCGCTTGGCGTCGATCATCTGCTTCCGGTTCTTGGTGCGCGCGTCGACAACACGCTTCCAAATTGCGGTGTAGATCATCTTTGCCTTTTTCTCGGGAATATGAGGGTGGCTTTCCACAACGCGGCGAATGAATTCAGCCTCTGGAATGTGAACGAGAGTGCGGCCGTCGCCTTCCGGGAGAATGTACTCCGGGAACTGGATGTTGCCCTGCGACACTTTCGAGATGAAATCGAGGGCCTGTGCGCGCGAAAAGTTGTTTGGGTCGTTCGGGTCCGCAGCGACAACCTTGGCCGGCGGCGTGACGGCTAGCATCGAAGCATACCGCAGCGTATTGATTGTATGACGGGCATCACGCAGCAGCGGCGAAACGCAGGCAATCATCACCGTTTTGGTGGGACGACGCACCGCAATCTCAAAACAATCACGCAAAAGAAGCGTGAGAGGGGAGCGGCGGTACGGGATATGCAAGTGCTGCGTGCTGGACGCGGCGAGTGCTCGCGAGCGAATGCAGTCTTTGAGAGTCATGAGCGATGTGTTGATGAACTTCGTTTCTGCCTGCCGCGTCTTGTCGTGCGTCGCGCTATCGGCGGTATTTTCACTGCCAGCCAGATCAACGATGAACAAATCACCCGGCTTCGCCCATTTTGTCTCTTTCGACACGATGGAGATCCGGGCAATCATGTGCGAGCGCGACGATGTTTCGTTGCGCTCTGTCGACCGCGTCGTGCGCTGCGATGCTCCTTCTTCAAACGCAGCGAGCAGCATTTCTGCGCTAGAGCACTCAAAAGCCTCCGTGCCAAGCAGCTTGAGCTCTCCCGAGATGTCCTCCATGACTTGAACCTCCGTTCCAGTGAGAAGGTCGACGTTCTTCAGTGCTTGAATTTCAAGCACCGTGAGAAGTACATCGTGCGTCTCAAAAATCGGCGCCAAATCTTCGGCGACGTAGCGGAAAATGCCGGTGGTCGTAAACGTTTTTCCGCTGCCCGTCTGACCATAGCAAAGAACGCACGTGGAGGCTCCGTCGACAGACAGGGAAACAAGCGGTGCGCACGATTCAACGTACACGCGTTCCGTGTTGTCCTGCGCGCCAACGAATGCGCCGTCCAGGTTGACGATGCACGGGTCGATTGTGCATTGACCCGAGAGCGAGATTTTGGGCGTCATCACGACAAGGTCGCGATCCCCGTCAACTTTCTGAATAATGCTGAGGTTTCTTGGGTTTTCGTTGTCGTGTTGCACATAGGGGCGAGCGCGCACAAAAATACGTGAATCCTGGTACGTGAACAATTCCTCCGGATCCATGGAGGCGCGCAGCTTCTGCGCGACAGAGATGGGAATTTTGGTCACATTCAGCAGCTGCTGGAAGTCGTCGGACTTGGCTCCCAACTCCGCGACCAACGGAATACTTGGCATTTTTTTTTTCTGATATTTTGCTGTTCCGAAAATTTCTGCGTTCTTGTGTTGTTTTCCGCGATCAATGAATGAGCGTGTTTGGTAGAATGAAAAAGTAAAATGTTCGCAGGTATCCTCGTGTGCGTAAATTTGGTTGCAAATTTTACTCCTTTGTTTTTATGTCACGTCAAGAATAGCTAAAAAGATAATATAGCTCGACGATCTACTGAATTGAGTGGCGCGGTTGTTGTTGTAGCGATTAAAAAGCGTGGACGAAGATAATAGGTGAAGTGATTTTGCTAGAGAGAGTTTATTTAATTTAACAAGGCGGCTTAAAATGCTGCCGTCGATTGAGCACCGACGAGGTGTATTAGCATGTGAACGAGCAGAGTGGCTTCCACAGAGCTGCTTTCTTTTAATGTGCGAATTTAATGAGACACTTAAAGTTTCTCATAAGAGAGACTTAACGACTCAAATGCTGCTTGACTATGATTTTGCAATTTGTTGTGATTCTTTCACTTTCACTCGATATCTGCTTCAGATGTGGGAGCTTTATCAAACAGATGGTTGTCTGAGATACACGACCTGATACGCAAATGCAGCATCCATCTCTTGTCACTGCCGCCTTTTCGACCTCTTGCTTTCGTGCTTGATGCGCGTGTGTGCTAAAGGAAAAGGCGGGGGGGGGGGACAAAAATTAAACTGGAACCTTTTTTTCATAATTGCCGCTTTCTGCTGTTCCTTTCGGCTGAAAGGGTCGTTGGGTGCCTATCCGCTTTGGGTATTCGCCTTCTGCCCTGCCCCCTATCCCACAAAAGGAGATTTGCCCTAACGGCCTAGGCAGCGAGGAGGAGGCAATCTTCATCTTCCAAGAGAGGAGGGACGGGGGAGGAAGGTTTAGGTTTTGAGCGTGGAGGGTTTTCCCAGATGTGTTTTCCATTGTTGATTCTCAAAAGAATGCCAAGGCCACACATCAAGAACGGTCTTGCTCTTTTCTTCTGTGGCTCCGCAGGTGCGTCGCATTTCTGGGCACACGCGCCGCTTCCAATAATTTTATATATTTTTTCCCGGGTTATTTCAAAAAAAGCATACGTGAACATGAAAACTACATTCATTTTTTCCGAACATAAACTAATCAAGCCGCTTCGATCGGCCGTGCTTCTGTACATCGTTGACCTCACAGCTGAGGCGGTGCTTTGCTTCCTTCGCATCTCCTCTCACCTTCACTTAAACGCAGGACTCGTAGGTTGGGATCATGTACTTGATGTTGATGTAGGCGTCCGGACCGCCGTAGCGCTCCAGCAGGTAGAGCGTGTCGTTGATGAGGCTGCTGAGGTCGTGACTGGTGCGTTGGACGTAGTCCATGCGATCGCCCATCTTCTGCGTGCGGTTCTTGAAGAGGTTGAACACCGGCAGCAGCTGGCGGTAGTACGGCACGAGCGCCTCGCCGATGTGGTCGCCGCTGACGACCAGTTTCTGGATCACCTGGAACACCTTCCGCAGCACGTCGGGATGGCGCGTGTTCAGCGCCGTCTTCAGCGGCATGATGAGCTGCGGCACCGTCGGCAGGATCTTCGCGCCACCGCTCTCAAGCAGGTCAAGGCTGCCTTGGTACGCCACAAAGCTGAACGGCTCCTCGAGCTCGCGCAGGCCGTCGAAGAAGATCGGGAGGTAGTGGTGGTAATCCAGCTTCGAAACGTCCACTTTCCACAACAGCGTTCGCTTTGCCGCGTGCTGAATGGAAAGAGGGAGGTCACCGCGGTTGTAGTGGTGGCGGAAGTCGGTGGGCGGGATGCGCTGCTTCGCGTACGCGCCGGCGTCTCCAGGGCCCGCGGGGTCACCGAAACGGCCATCGTTGCGCGACGTCTTAGCAGCCCCGATGCCTTTGAAGGTGCTCACCGTCATCCCGCCCGTCCCGGTGTGGCCGATGAGGATGTCGCCCTGCACCCCTTTCGGGGCTGCAGCCGCCGCCGCCGTCCCCTGCTGGCCTGCCGCCGCCTTTTTCTTCGTAGACGCTGCAGGGGCGCCGGCGCTGATGGTCGTCTTGGCGGTGTCACGGCCTGCCACGTTGAAGTTGGGCGGGAAGGGACCGAACGGGCCGTCGCTCAGCGGCGGCAGTACGTCGCGGTCCTTGCGCAGCTTCTCGCGCTCCGACTGCGAAAACGACTTCGGCATTGCGGACAGGTGAGTCTGAGAGGAAAAGGGAAAGTATGGAAAGTGGCGCGCAACAACTTCAGAGGAAAAACGTCTGCGATACAAAACTACGTCATTGCATTTAGCCGGAAAGTGCAGGACGGGAAATGAATTAAAGAAAGGGAGGGAAAAGAAGAGGAAGAGTGGAAAATGTAGAGCCAGCTACGGTTTCCGGAGGAAAAACAACAACAACAGTAAGGCCGCACATGACGGTGCCCAACATCCTGCCATTATGTGCGTCAGCGCCGAGGAAAGTACCAGTTTCTTTTTTCTTTTCACCGATCGGTTCTTTGCCCAGCTAGTAGAGCAGCAATAAATTGGAGATGCGATGATACAGACACAGACATTCACAAGCAGACGAAACACACCCACGCTCACGACCGTGGCCGAGCCCAGACAATGGCTGCCTCGTCGTCACCATCCTCGTCACGTGGCGCAGCTGTGCACGCCGGCTGCCGCGCATGGCTCTGCAGCTGGTGTACTTGCTGCCGTAGTGACGCGTTCTCGACTTTCAGACCGTCCAGCTGCTTGACAACCGCACCCATCAACGCAAAGTGCTGCTGCTGAAAGCGGACAAGTTCGGCGTGCTGCTCCTCCACCCGATCGTGCATTGCGGCAAGCGCAGCTGTCATGTGGTGCAGTAGGGACACATCCGCCACACCAGCAGGTGGCGGCGGAGGAGCAACGGACGCACTGGCCACCGCCACACGCATCTCTCTGTCGACGTGCTCGTGCACCATCAACTCCATCTGCTTGTGGTGGGCCACCTCGCGCTGCGACTGCGCCACCACGTCGGTCATCAGCGCGTTCAGCTTCGCCTCCAGCTGTCCGAGTCGCTGCTCCATCGCTGTGCTACGCGTCCGCTGCGCTTCTAGCTGAAGTTCTACCCGGCGCCCCGCCACACTCGCCGCCGACGCTGGATGCGATTCGACAAGACTTCGATCAGAGCCCACCACAGATGCGCTGCCCGACGCCGCCGCCCCGGCGGTTTCCTCGCGGACTCGTCCAATTATGTACGCTTCAAAAGCCTGCAGGTGCTCCTCCAGCACCGCCTCGGAGAGCGCTTGGGACGGAGAGGGGCCACTGTGACGCTCCTCCACCTCGCTTGCCAGGTGCTGCACCCCACGCAAGGCTTCCTGTGCTACGTAGAGCGCCTCATCGACAGCGCCGCGCAAATTTGCGACGTCTCCGCGTAGACGCTGCAGCTGCACGCTGCCCGACGACGCTGCCATCGAGGACTCAAAGCACTGCACTCCTCACTCGCCGCGGTAAATCAGCTTCGCTTCTGTTGGTACTGCTGCTCAACTATTGTGTTGTCGATATGACCCGGTTTTTCTTTTCCCCTTTTGTGTGAATGTGCCGGGCATGAGGCGATGCAGAAACGAGTGACAAGGGCACTGCAGCGTTTCGTACAGCCGCGTGTGCTGCGGGCTCGTGGCGCTTCAGTAAGCATGAGAGAGATTGAAGTGAAAAGGAGAAGCGGGACTGTGAAGCGGTTGGAGAAGGTGGGATCGCATGTTACTTTGTCGTTGCGTATAATGAGAAGAAGTGCTCCACGCAGAGTGCGGCGGCTGCTCTAATGCGTTGCTAGACGACACCGTGCTGGCAGGATCCACGACGGGGCCACCGCTTTTGCCTCGCGTGCTGCGTCCAACAGACCCAGCGTCTCTATCAAATCAAGACGCGGAATCCTTTGTTACGAAGAACAAATGCTCTGTTTTCTCTCCCTTTTTGTTTTAAGTTATAGTAATGGAGACTGAACAGCGACAAATGGAGTTGAAGGGGAATAGGTAGGAAAGCGAAAAAACAAAACAAAACAAGAAAAAAGACAGTAGTGTATTCTAGCAAAAAAGAAAAATAACAGAGGAAGAGTTAAAATTGCACACCATCGAGACCACACACCGCCATAGAATTAGATCACGATACGAAAAAAAACAAAAGATGGGCACGCACAGGTAGAAGTCAGTAGCCGCGTTGAGGAAAACACGTGACAGACAACTTCTGTTTTCTCACCTCTTCTCCTCATTGGCCAACGGCGCTAGGAAAAGAAGGAGACGACGCAAGCAAAAGGTAATTGTACATGAAGTGCGAGGAGTTGGAAAAGACTACCACCGCCGGCACAGTGGTTCTCTGCGAGCATGAAGAGCACCGCCCCACACTCGCACGCGTCCTCCCACACACAGGTAAGAATCTACTGCACTCCGTGCCTAACACGCCGTGCACCTATGGGAAAAAGACACCGAGGCTGTCAGCTACGCAGCGCGCGGCTTCGACGGCAGATCCGCGGCAACCGAGCGCGCCTCCTCGCCTACCGCATCGCGACGCTCCGCCAGGCACAGCACCCCAGCCGTGCACTCCGCCAGCTTTTCCTTGATGCGCTCGTGCTGCGCCATGCCTAGCGGGTCGTTGTAACCGGTGCTCTGCGACGACCGCGCGCGTCGCCGGGCCTCATCGACGCGGACGCGGTACCGCGTGACGGTGCTGCGCAGCGTGCGCAGACCGAGCAACACGAGCGGCTCGTAGTCGGTGCCCAGCGCGAGGTGCACCAGGTCCACAATCGCAATCAGCGAGTCCGTCGTCAGCTTTTCCTTCATGCGCTGCTGCTGCATGACCGTCAAGAAGTCGAAGAGCGGGCCGAACTCGTGCCCGTCCTCGCAGAGCCGCTTCAGCTCCGCGACGGCGTCGGGCTGCTTCTCGGTCCACAGAGTGCGCAGCGTGCGGAGGGTGGTGAGGCGCTGCTGCAGCGTGAGGACGGCGCTCCTGCCCTCGCTCGTCAGCTGCTCCGCCAGCAGCGTGTTCGAGCCGTGGTGGCCCAGCGAGGACGGCGTGGCCTCTGGAAAAGAGACGCCACTCGCACTCCACTGCGGTCGTGGGGGCGACGGCGTCATGCGTGGCGGCGGCGTGGGCGGGCGGGATTTGACGGCGCCGGTGGCGCTGTTCTCCGCTGCGGCGGGCGTGGGGGAGGAGGAGCCGAGGGGCTGGCGCGAGTTGGGAGACGAGCTCTTCGCCTCCCCGAAGACAGGGCTGTTCGACACGAGAGTGGCGACGGGGACCCGCTGCGCCGCCTTGGGCGTCGTGGCGGCGGCTGCCGGGGCGGCGTGCAGATCGCGCAGCACCAGCTTGCACTTCATCGCCCGCGCGCCGGCTGTCTCGACAAACCATGCCTCGTCGGCGGCGGCAGAGTAGGCGACGTCGCCCATCATCATCCACGGCGCCTCCAGCGAGACGGCGGTGCGGTCGCTCAGGCTGCGCATGTCGAAGATGCGCGCGTTGTGGTCCGAGGTGGTGAGGAGGTGCGCGCCGCAGAAGCGGACGGCGTCGATCGGGGTGTGCTGGCTCGCGCTGCGGAACTTCAGCTCGAAGGTCTCGAGGTCCCACACCGACACAGTGCCGTCGCCGCTGCCCACCGTCATGTAGTAGCGGTCGGGGTGGAAGTGAAGGCTTGTGACGGCGCCGGAGTGCAGCTCGAACTTGTGCACCAGCTTCCCCGCCGCGAGGTCGTAGAGGCGCACGACACCGCGCGCGCAGCCCGTCGCGATCCACCGTCCGTTGGGCGAGAACTGCACGGCGCAGAGGGGGGCGGTGGCGTCCTTGTAGGATTGCCGCCCAGAGGACTTGCGGACGTCCCACACACGCAGAACCTTGTCGGTCGACACGGTGGCGAAGAACTGCCCGCTGCGGAACATGCCGATGTCCGTCACCGTCGACGTGTGGCCCCGCGAGAAGCTCCGGACCACCTCTTCGGAGGCCAAGTCCCACATTTGCAGCTTCCCGCTGTCGCTGCCGCCCACAATCGCCGTCTGGTCGGGATCGAAGGCGAGAGCGGTGACCGGATCCGGCAGCCCCTGCAGCCACGACGAGCGGGTGTAGCCGGAGAAGGGGTAGACGTGGATGGAGGCGTCACGGCCGCCAAAGGCGACGAGCGGCCTGGCACCGCCATTGCTAATGCGGCAGAAGAGCGCGTCGCACGGAAGCAGGTGCTCTGACACGGAGAACATGGTGCTAGACAAAAGGAAAAGAACAAGGAGGCTCAAAGGAAGACAGCAACAACAACGACAACAACAACAGATGAAATGGATGAAAGCTGCAGCGGAAAGCTGTGAAGAAAGAGAAGCGTGTGTGGGTTGTCTAGGGAAGAAAAGAGGAAAACTAACGGCGAGAGAGTAGCCAAAAACAAATGAAAGAGAACGAGCTATTTCTGAGTGTATAGAGCCGATCACAGAGAGCAGATGTAGCGAGAGGTGGTTGCTCCAGCTTCGACTGTCCTCTCCTGTATTGGTGTTCTTTTTCTTCTTCTACGTTCCAGACGTCAAGTACGACGAGCTGAAGTGCAAAGAGCAGCTGAATTAAAACGAAGGAAAATAAGGGGTTCTGAAGAATTCAAAGAGTCTTGAAGCCGCCTCCGCTGTCGTGGCCAGGCCGGCGACAAAAGAAAAGAGAGTAAAACAGGCGTGCGCGTGAGCAGCTCAGCCGGCGCAACACTTCTTGTTGTCAATTTTTTTCTATTTCTGCAGCACACACAAAGAGATAGAGGGAGGGAGATGCACAGATGTGAGAATGGTGGATTAAAGACAGTAGGTCGCACGGAAGGGGCACACCTACTCACCTTTAAGATAGAGAGCATGTAAACGATCACCGCATACGAGTGTGTGCCTTTGTCTGACAGGCCAGCTTCCGTGACTGAGCAATAACAACAACAACAACAAAAAAAGACGTGTTTGACGCTGCTAGCATGTGGAAACCGAAGCAGATAAAAAGCGCCATTTACTTTTCTTCCTCACTACGTCATGAGAGAGCTGTTTGAATTGTCGACGCGGTCTAGCAAAGTAAAACACACACAACACATACACACGCAGATCTCGCAACGGCGGGATGCGCAGCTGCAGCGGTCACCACGTTGTGAAGTACTTCTCACCAAAGTCCTCGGCATGGCGGCGATGGTACTGCGCCGCCTCCTCTGGCGTGTCGCAGGAGTGCAACACGTCAAAGCACACGGCGCAGTAGAAGGCGGGGCTGCACGTTGAGAGTGGGTCTTCGTACGCCACCACCGTGGCGGGAAAGTTGCTGCAGATGCGACAGCGACGCGTCTGGCGCGGCACCATGGCCGCCCGATGCGGAAAGTCGGCCCGCTCTTTCCGCGGGTAGCCGCGCAGGCTGCGGACGGCGGTGAGGTGGAAGTAGTGGTCGCAGCCGCCACAATGACGCAGCAGGCAGGACTCCCCCATCTTCACCTCGAGGTCCTTGAAGGTGGTGGTGGCGGCGCTCCTCACCGGGCAGCGATCGAAGGGCTGATGCAGGGCGGCGTCGAAGGTGGTCTCATCGCGCAGGGGGTCGTTGGTCCGGATCGCCGTCGTCAGGTCGCAGAAGTCGGCCTCGTCGCGGTGGCGGTCGTCTACGTAAAAGGTGCCGTGGATGAAGAAGAAGGCGTTGCGGGAGGTGTGCAGCGGGTCACGCACCGTCGCGCAGTCCACGGCGTCGAGGAGGGCGACGAGCGGCTGGCACGAGAGAACCGCCCACACTTCACGAGGCTCCTTCGTGGCGGCGCCGTGCATCGCAAACTCCCACCGGTGCGTGTGCTCGACGCAGAAGTCGTCGCCCTTGTCGCACGTGGTGTGCAGCGAGGCGGGGCACAGCGCGTTCGAGCTCAGCGGCGGCGTCCCGGGCCGCACCAGAGCGTCCGTCTCCGCTTTGAAGCTCTCCAGCCCTGCGACGGCGTTGCAAAATTCGCTCTGCACCGTCGCTTCGCCTTCACGCAGGGCGTCCACCTCGACCAGGAAAGGCAGGCGAGTGTCCTTACCACCGAGCTGCCGCATCCTGGACGCCACTCTGGGCAGCTGCCGCGTCGCCTCAGCGTGCACCATCGCCAACATCGCCTCCGTTGGCGGACGCACGCGTCGCGGCGGCAGCGGGGCCAAACTGTTTGCGCCGCACTCGACTTCCCACGTGTCGGCGATGGCGTCGAGAAGGGCGTCGCAGTCCTGCAGCTGCTGCTCCGCGTGGCCAAGGGAGAGTGTGAGCCCGTACGGGCTGCCGCGCATCGCGAGCTCCACCGGCAGCCGCACCTCTATCCCTTCTGTGAGGGGGGTGTCGGCCGGCACGCTGGCGAGCGGCTCCGCGTTGACGGCGCGAAGGTCTTCGATGGAGGTGGCGGCAATCTCGTACGCGATGCGGCGCAGTGTCATTGGCGGCTGTGGTGCGGTGGCCTTCGTGGCGCCATCCTTCGCGCCAGGCACAGCGAAGGTGAACGGGTCGACGCGGAAGGAGCGGGTGCGCTTGTATGAGGCGCTCATGAGTAGCTGAGAGAGAAGGATGTGGAGATTATAAGTTACACAGGTACAGGTACACAGGAAAGGAATATACGCAGCACTCTGTGCGCGCGCTGCACGCATGAATGTGTGGGACGAGAGAGAGAGAGAGAGAAGAGGCAGAGATGAACGATGACTGTTGTCAAGTAAGGTCAATTGCGTTCTTGTGAGAGCGAAAATGGGCGAGATGCGACTTCGGGCTGGGAAGAAAAGGAATACGCACCACTTGAGTATTGTTCAGATCTTTTTGTGTGTTTCTTTCTTGGTTCTTCTGCCTGACAGAAAGCCAAAGGGTTTTTTTCTCAAAGTTTACTCTGTACCGCAGTTCATCGTTTTACGGCACCACAGCGGAGCCACGCACAGCGCTTCCCCTCTTCCATACTGCTTATCTCTTTTTGTTCTTTGTTGCTTCTACATTCCCCTTTGCGGTAAGGTGGCGAAGAGACGGGTGAGAGAGGCTATTCGACGTAGCGGCATCTGTGCGAGTGAGGTGCCCGTGACCAACTCAGCAACGTACTCACACAAGATCGAGAACAGACAGACGACAAGAAAACGGCTGGCATGAGGAGATGAAGTAAGACATAAACCCACAACGACTACAAGTCGAAAAAAAAAGTGTACAAAAGGCCGAAGAAAGAGAGAAAATGATTGGAGTAGCACTGCTTGCAGATGCATGCTACGACAACCGCAAACACAACCACAGCCAGGCATCAGCACGGTCATGCGGGTGCACGCAATCACTCGTGCCCAAATACGATCAAAAGAAAGAGAGTAGAAACATGACAGTCCGAGAGAAGCTCTACTTAGTGCTTTACGTTTCTTTTTGTTCTCAATTGAGGTATACCAGAGAGCGTGCGTGTTGTGGCAAGGGAAAAATGAAAAAAAAAAAAGTGAACGACGGAAATGCGAAAGATGTTGAACAGCATGTATGAGGGTATATTCTGATGGCGGGATGTAATAAAAAACAAAAAAAGGAAGACAAACAAAAAGCACATGGGTATATCACCTAATCAGACACATACATACAACAGCAAAAATGATGAAATTAAAAAAGAGAATGAGGCGCGGGGGTTTATTAACGCTTAGCATCTACGTGAAGAGCGACAAAAAAGAGATGTTGATACACCCACAAAAACGCACACATGCACATGCTATCTACTTTCTGTTTGCTCCAATGCGAGCACCAGTTTTGATGGAAAAAAATGTTTAAACTCGAATAGACAATGAAGGCAGCACAGCGTGAAAAAAACTGCAATCACGAACGGGACGTACTTCCGAGGGAGAAAGACACGCGTGTTTCCCCTTTTTTTTTTTGCTGTGTCACGAGATCAAAAACAGTCCCTGCTCCGCAGCTCGTGGCTCCACGCTCTGAAGGTAGTGATCGATGAGCTGAGTGCGGAAGCTTCTGTTGTCCAGCAGCCGCATCCGTCCATTCTGCCGCAGCACCTGCACCGCCTCCACCGGCGTCAGTGAGCAGCGATCCATCAGGTAGGCGGCGCAGAGCGTGACGCTGCGGTTCACGCCGGCGATGCAGTGCACAAAGACTTTCTCGCCCTGCGCCAGAAGGGTGGACACGAGGGAGGCAAAGTGGTCGTAGTCGTGGTGGAGGATGAGATAGTCGTCCATGTCGAAGGCGTGCAGGTCGTACACGTGGAAGGCCGCCGCCACCTCGGGGCAGGTCACCACATCCTGCGCACAGCAGTTCACGATGTGGCGGACGCCCAGTGACTGCAGCTGCGGCACCGTGTACGCGTCTGGAAAGCCACCGAGGTACAGCATGTTGTCCAGCACGGTGGTGACGGCAGGCAGTTGGTCAGCGGGGTGTTGTGCGTTGATAGCGTCCAGTTCCCCATCGAGGTTTGAGCGCCAGGCAAGGCAGACCTGGGGGATCTGCGGGGTGTAGAGGAGGTGCGTCATCGCCGTCGAGGTGCGCGCGTCGGCGGTGACGCGTTGCACCTCCGGCGTTTGAAGGTAAGACATACCACCACCGCCCGCTGCTCCGACCACCCCGGAGTGAGTGGTTGGGGGCCGCCACGGTGTGCTGGCGATGGCGCCATGTGCCGCGTCCGTTGGCCAGCCTTGAAAGGAGGTGCGGCCGTAGCAGTGCTCGGCTGGGAGGTTGAGGGGGATGGGCTTAAAAGCGCGGCGTGGGGAGCGGGGCTCGCGTGTTGGAGACGGCAGCTGGATGTTGTTGGGGAGGTCGTCGCTGGGGCGTGACGCACCCGACACGCGGGAGTCGGAGGGCCGTGGAAAGCTGCCCGAGGGACGCATGGTGATGCTCTTATCCAGCATCGGGGCTTCACCAGCGTTGTGGTGGTCATCGCTTTCTTCCTCCTCCTCGTTAACAAAGCAGAGGTGGCGGCAGGAGGAGAGCATCTCATCGCCGCTGTTCATGGTCGGCGGCGTGCAGCAGCGCATCTCCATCTCTCTATAAAGTAAAAAAGCAGAAACAGAAAAAAAAAACAGCTCAAGGTAGGAGGCAAAAAAAAGTCAGGAGTCGCAGACGTGAGTCGGCACAAACACACACAAACACTATTTTTGCCGACTCTGTGAAGGCAAATAAGAAGAGAGAGAAAAAGAAAGAGCTAGTCTGGTAAGAAGAGGTAATAAATCTAAACGGAATCCACACCCAAGCACGACCGCGCTGAGGGGGGAGAAGAAAAAATGTTGCTTGGAAAATAATAATAATAAAGTCACCAGAGCAGCGAATGAAAGCTCAGGGGAAGTCAACGATTGAAGAGAATACTCTGCTGTGATGCCAGCGCAATGCGCGGGTTGTGGAGGCAGTGTGAAGAGAAGCAAATAAACTTTGCCGTTCACACGTCGCTCTTCGTATCAGTAGACAATAAAGTAGCCTTGCGACGCTCTCTGCAGCTGAGTAGAAGAACGGACGGAAGGAGCGTAAACAATGCTGGAGAAGCACCAAATGTATAGAAGTAGTAAGCAGAGAGGCAAAGGGGCGTTAAGAAAGATTTATGTGTGGAGCCGTGGGCTTGAATCTGTGTAGCTAAACGTGAATCTATCCTACTACGCTAAAGGCATAAGAAGAAGAAAAGTAATCGGGTGGGCATATAAAAAAGATTCCGAGGACAGAAAAATAAAAACCCTGAATTTTTACGTTGTGTCACAGTCTTCTTGCGATTCTTGTTCGTCTTCTTGTGTTGGTACGTATGACGGTGCGCGTGAGGCTCAAGAGCGCTTATTTTCTTGAAAGCGGGAACCGCAAGAGTAGACGACGGAGAAGATGACAGCACCGAAAAGAATGGTGGGGCAGTTTACCCACTTTAGCAGTGGCGCCACACGATTCATCGGCGGTAGGAGCAGATAAGGAAGTAGAGTAGATGAGGAAGTCGTATCATGGAAAGCAAATAATAAAGAAGCTCGCAGACTCTTGTACAGAGATTCGATCATCAGTGCTGCAAAAAATCCGACGAAAATCATTTTTCCCCATTTGTCACTTAAGCTCGCTTTTTTGTTTTTGTTCGCGCTCGGCATGATCGTGAGAGGCATTACAAAAAACTGTGCTGCTAAAAAAAGCACAAATACATCGTATCTTTCTTCCTTTTATCCTGTTTAATTCTTCGTTATGTTTCTGCTTTAGAACTTAAGGGCCAGCTTACATGCCAAACATATTAAACGCAAATAGGAACGCATTCGTCAACCCTGTCAGCACCACACAATTATTCGTGGCTGCCACATTTAAAGGGGGAAAAGAAAGAGAGAGTCGCCTCACGGGAACGTGGCACCAAAGCACCCGCTACACCACTAAGAGATGACAAGCAACAGTCCAGAGAGGTGACGGCTCTAGTTCAGCTCATGCAGCATGTAGATGCGAGCGGCGCGGCGGTGCTTGGGGCTGAGCTTGCGGATCGCCTTCTCGTTCTTGATCTTCTGCACCACCATGTTCTTCTTCTCGTTCTCAATCTTGCGCTGCTGGTTTGCCTTGCGGGCCTCGGTGGCGCGCTTCTGCTCCGAGTTGATGTCGTCCTTCAGACGCTTGGAGAGGTCGCGCACCCGCTGCACCCGCTCCTTCTCCTTCATCTTGCGATCCCAGTTCTTCTTGCTCGGTGTCTTCACCTTGAGGGAGTCGAGCTTGTGCTTCGGCTCCCCACGCGGCTTTTGCAGCTTGCGCTGTTCTAACTTAGCCATGGTGTGAGTGTGTATCTGCCGTGTTTGCTTTTTTTTTTTCTTTGATTTCTTCTGCGATATCAAAAGGCCCGGATGTGTTGTAGAGGGAGAGAGAGAGAGTAAGAGGGGAGTGTGTAAAGATAAGTGCTTATTGAAACATCGCAGGCGGTGAGAGAAAGAGAGAGTCCCGCCATCGCAGGCGATGTGCGAAAAGTAAATGAGCAGTTTGTCGCGACTCTCATATCGATGACGTGCCTCTTTCTTTCTAGAATATATGTTCACTACTGCACGGCTTAGCACAACATGCAACTCCAGTGCCGCGGCTTCCTCATCATCATCGAAAAGCGACCTTTAGATAAGAACACGAAAGAGAAAAAAAAAAAAGGACCATGGAAACAGCACAGGCGTGTACTCGGAAAGCCACAACTACGGAAACAAACAAGCGAAGGCACTTCCTTCCGGTCTCTCGTCCTTATTCAGCAAACATTCACACAGAAACACATGCAGAGATATGTGAATACATCAACAGCCTTGGCGGATGTACGTTGGGAAGAGCGGGTGAAAAAAAGAGGGATGCAAAACGAAAAGCACAGTCGTTTTACACCTCGCACCTCGCACCACCTACAACAAAATACACATTCCACGCCGCTTGACGTCTCGGCCCGCGACGCAGACGAGGCTTCGGCTACGACAACAGCAGCGGGAAGCCTCAACGCTTGTGTGTGTTTACTTTCCACTGTTCAGCTGCGAGAAGGAGAATCTGGAGCGCTTCCAACGGAGTCTCTCTAGCAAAAAAGTGTGAAAACAACAAAATATATTGTATGCAACCTCCAACCACCTGCTTGTGAGCCATTCCGCGACTGCATCATCGCAACGCCACACCTGAACATGACTTAGTGCTGATGTGGCTGGCCAGCACGCGCGGCACGCTGCTGCTGCTGCACCTGGTTCACGTAGTTCTTGTAGTAGCGGTGGTACACAAGCTGCATCTCCGGCTCAATAGCATCAACGATGTCCGACACGCGCTGCGGCATCGCAATGAGCTTCATGATGAGCTGCTTGTTTGCCTTGTCGTTGCGGATGTAGACCATGTCCAGCAGGTCATACATCTCCTCGTGAAGGTTCAGAAGCTTCTTGGCGCTGGGCAGGTTGCCGCCCATCGCCACCTGCAGCTCCGCCAGAGCCCCGTCAACCTGCAGCGTGTGCTGCTGGAAGAGGTAGCGGGTGGCGCGGTACGCGGAGAGGGATACGCGCTGAAAGTCGTCCGCCTTTGGGTCCTCGTTCATCTGCGGGTTGGCCGCCTCGTACTCGTCAACCATCTTCACGCCGTTCAGTGCCATGTAGGCCTGCAGAGCTCCTACCGCCTTGGCGTCGAGGCCGAGGTTGCGGAAGAGGGTCGCGTTCTTCTCCGCCTCGATGCAGCGCTGCACAAAGTCCGGCAGCGGGGGAAAGGAGTTCACGACGTCCTCGCGCACGTTGGGTGGGACGACGTTGAGGGAGATGAGGGTGCGCAGGATCGTCTGCCGCGACGAGCGCCGTGCGACGTAGCGGTGGTCCACTGGAACGCCGAAGTGCTGCAGAAAGTGGTCCACCCGCTCCTTGTCGAAGCGGACGTGCCACAACAGCCGCGGCACCTTCTTGTCGTTCGTAAACTTGTACCAGATGATGATCGGCGCCGCGATGAGGAGCGCGAGGAGGCCAAAAAGAACAAGGCCGTCGTGCTCGCGCGACGTGAGGAAGCGGGGCAGCGCCACACCGACAGAGAACTCCTGCACGTTCTTCAGCTCCTCCTCCTCGAAGGCTTGGCGGTCGACCAGCGCCTTGTACGCGCGCCGCACCTGCACGTACAGCTCACGAGCCCCGTCGGTCTTGTTGTGATCGGGGTGGAAGCGCTTCGACAGGGCACGGTAGGTCTTCTTGACATCTGCGGTGGAGGCGGAGGTGGGCAGCCCGAGCACCGCGTACGGGTCGAAGGTGAGAGAGGCGTACATGGCGGAGGTGAGCAGCGCACACCACAGCATCGGCACCAAAATACGCGGGCGGATTACAAATTTGAGAAACTTCGGCATCACACAGCGCAGAAAGAAGACTTTCTCGGCCATGCAGACCTTCGCACCAGCGGTGACGGTGGCCGGGTCCTTCGCGACGGTGTAGAGCACGCGGGGGATGTAGGCAAGGGACTCGTACATTTCGGTTAAGGGGTTGCTCATCGTCACCTGCTCCTTCTTGGTGGACTGGTAGTAGAGCATCAGCCGCCGCCCTTTACCGATCATCCACGGGATGTAGAGAGCGATGAGGATGACGGACGTCACGGCGAAGGCGAATGAGATGAAGCTCTCATCGCTGCCGCCCACTCCTCCTTCGGCTGCCATTCTTCTAACTTTGCGCTTTTTATGCAATGGGTAAAGATTGTAAAGAATGCGCCTGCAAAGTGGCGGTGCTGCAACCGTAAGAAAGAGAGAATTTCAGAAAAAGAGGGAAACAAGAAGAAGGAAGAACCCTATGCGATGCGTAGTCTTGCAGTGCTGAATGTGAAAAAACGAGAAGAAGGAAGAAAAAAGCACACTCCGGAGCTGTACACACCAAAGGATAGAGTGCTTCGAAAACTGACAAAAGAACAAAAAAAGCAGTCACCACGAACACCAGTAGAGTGAACCGAAAAACAGGTACTACACGACAACAGAGAGTCGAGGCAGGCATCGGAGAGAGAGAGAGAGAGAGAGAGAAGGATAGAGTGAGAGGGAAATCGTGCGTGAGTAAGTGGGGTAAGATGGCGTCGTTAGTAGCAGGGCAAAGCGGCGTTTTGTTCTTCACAAGAGAGAGATCCAAAAGCTGGCAGGGAGAGACATAGGTAGACGCCACGTGATGCAGCAGCAAGCACAGAACTACTCTCTCTCTCCCTGCGGTAGTACCGTGAGATACGTGCACGTCCCATCGCAGCAGGAGAACAGGAAAGATGCGCTTTGAAGAAAAATTCTCGCACCAGCAGAACAAAGAAAAAACAACATCAACACCAGAATAACACCACTAAATTACAATTGTTATCAGAGCACAGCGGACTAAGCGCTTTCACGGCCACTCTCCTCGTCGCCGCCACTGCTGCCATTGCTGCTGCTGCTGCTGCTATCGTCTGAATCGCGTGCTGCGCTATCGGTCGTGCCCGCGGCGTCGGATGCAAGAAAAGGGTGCTGCAGGAGGTCCCAGAGAAGCGGCCGTGCAAGCGGGTCGCTCTTCAGACACGGCAGCACGAAACTCGCCGCCCGTGGGCTCAGCGCGGAGAGAAAGGGCGAGAGCAGATCGGAGTCGACGATGTCGCTCGTCGTTGTCGGTGACGATGCAGCGGCACCCTGCACCGCCCTCGAGAGAAGCTGAAGGAGAAGCACACCAAGGCCCCAGACATCCGCGGCAGCCGCGTACGGGTCGCCACGCAGAATCTCTGGCGCGGCACAGCGGCGCGCCTCCTGGCCAAGCGCACCACTCGGCACAATCGCACTCATCGGCAGCTCAGCTTCAAGAAGGACAACTTGCTGCGTGTCTGTGTCGTGGTGGAGAAGAGCGCCAAGGTGCACGTGGCCATGCACGACACCGCAGGCGTGCAGACGGGCCAGCGTTTGAGCAGTTGCACCTACAACCGCAGCAGCGACTTCCTCTGACACCGGAAAAGACGCAAAGGGCTTGTACCGCTCTCGAGTGCCGCCCAGCTGCGTTGCAGCGACGGCTTCGTCGACGTCCACGCACAGGTACAGTGGTGAGCATGAGGCGCGTGCGACGGGAAGTACACCTGCGTAGGCGTGCTGCCACAGCGGCTGCAGGGCTGCGATACGTTGGTTAATGTCAGTAAGAGAGGTGGGGTAGATGCTGCTCTTGGCGAGTTTGCGGCTCCACAACGCGTCGGCGGGCTTGGTCTTGGCTGAGACGGCCGCCATCTCGACAGGAACGCCGGCTGTACAGGTTTCGAATGGAGGTCTTCGACCCGAGGAAGAGGAGAGAAAAGGAGCGACGCGGTACAGAAAAAGAGTGGTGTGGACCATCGCTTGACCAAAACCAGCGAAGGCAAAGATGAAAGATCACATCTAAATGATTGTGAATGGAGGCCGGCCTAATGTCCGAGCGTTTTCCTCTCTACATGACACTCCTTTCTGTGTCAAATACGGAAAAAATGACATAACCTAGAGCATATGTGACAGCCCACAATGCACGAGACTTCACAGCGCGTTCACTGAGTTACCATACCTTTTCATTTTTTTCTTTTTGTGAGGAGAGCAACACCGATGCCCGCGATAACACCCACACCACCGCCAACACCCACACGCAATGCTTAACACGTACACAAACACACACTTGCGCACACACCCACGTTGCTCGCAGTTCTGACAGTCCTCAGTTCTTAAAGAAGACAACGGGCTCCTCTAACGTCGTTGCACCAAGAAAGGGAATGGTGTGGGCGAAGTCCTGCGGAACATAGCGCGAGGGCGACGGCAGGTCGCGATCGAGCAGCCCGAACGTCGCGAAAAACGACGCCACCAGCGAGCCGTTGAAGAGGTGGAACTGCGACACCGGCTCTACAAACTTGGCAAAGTGCTGCCGCATCACGTCCATCTCCCGCAGCGCCTCCTGCTGCCCTTCGATGGCCTGCCGCGACTGTCGCCTCTCCAGCATGGACCGAATCTTGCACCGCTGCTCGTGCATGCTGACGCAGAACTCGTAGTAGCGGTGCTCCGTGTTGGCGCGGCGACTGGCCGAGAAGAGGTACCACGGCTCCACCGACAGCTTCTCCACCTCCTTCGTGAAGAGCCCCGCAATGCTGGAGCTGAGAGGCGGCACGCCGACGTCGCGGTGCAGCCGCCGCACCGCCGCCCCACGTGGCTGACGCTCCGCCAAGAAGGCGTCCAGCGGCATCTCGTGCACGCCGGCGAAGTCGGAGAAGAGAATCTTCGGCGTGCCGCCCTCGACGCTCGACACCACCGCAACATCATCCCAGCAGGACTTGAGCAGCACCTTGGAGAGCCAGCTGTACAGCACGTGCCCCCACGTCGGCAGCGTGTACCAGCGATTGCACAGCGCCACGACATCCCCCACCTCAAACTTCGCGGGTGGGATAGGGGTGACGTCCCACGTGGCCCGGTAGTAGAGGTCGCGGGCCTCCACCACGATGAGGAAGGAGAGCGGCACGGCCTGGCAGATGGCTTTTCCGTGCAGCCGCAGCCACGTCTTGAAGGGTATCTTGGGACTTACGGTGCTCATGGCTGTCGAATTGTGTGCACGTGTCTGCGGGCGATACGAATAGAGAGGAGAGCGAGAAACAAGAAAGGAGAAGCAAAGCACAGAGGTGGGATGCGTCGACCCCTTTATCTGCTCGTCGTAAAACACTGTCCTCCTTATCGCTCTGACGGCTGCTGAGTTGGTGAGGAATGGGGGAGAGAAGAATAGATTACTTAGTAAATACATGAAGGGGCATGTAAGGTGGAAGAAAGTGTCAGACAGCGCAAGAGCGTCGACGCCGCCTGATGCGCTCTTTGCACGAACGCACACACAAAATAAAAGCGGAGCATGCTCAGGAAGTCTCAAATGCTTGGCTGGTCTTCATCCACTCCGAGAGCTCATCTCTGTAGCTGCAAAAGAAAGAAAACAATATTCCCAATAGGGCAGCTCTCCTTCTTTTTTTTTTGCCCACTCTACACGCATCAGCGCGACAACACTTAATGTTTGCAGGCTGCTTCGGTCTCTTTTCAGTGTTGAAAGAAGAAGGCAAGTTGCGCTGAGTTCATTAAAAAAAAATTGGTTCTCGGCGACCGAAAGCGCTAATGGTACAAGAGCAAAAACACAGAAGAAAGAAAGAAAATGGAAATGAGAGAGAAAGAGAGAAGCAGCTCTCGAAAAAAAAAAAACGAGCGGGTCTAGAGGAACTTCTGATTCAAGTGGCGTTGCTGGACCGCCTTTATGCGTTCTCTCTGTGCGGTGTATTCGGAGCAATGAGGGGGGAGTTGCTGCGCCAATTCTCACGCATTTAGAGGACCACACAGCGGCGCAGGTGAAGTGGTTGTGGACGGCAGAGAAGACGCAGAGGAGGAGACAAATGGCAAAATTCCATTAAGGTGAGGCGCTCGCGATCGCGGGGGGAGCTGCGGTCACACAGCGGGACAGCCCTTGCAGCTCACGAGACATCTTGTCGATAATCGCCTGACACTCATCCCGCTCCCGCCGCAGCCGCTCCCGTTCCTGTGCGTGTGCACTCAGAAGGCGCCGCCGCTCAGCTTCTCGCTCGTCCTGCACGATGGCCATGCGCATCTCCATTATTTGCAGGTCGGCCTTCATGGACGCAACGGTGGCTTCGAGCTGACCAATCTTGCGCTCACTTGAAGGGCCAGCAGAGTGGTAGCGCGGGCTTTCATCGGTGGTGGTGGTCGTGACGACCGTGGTGGCTGTTGGCGCAGGTGCGGTCAGGAGGTTCCGCTCCGCCTTCACCGCCGCCTCTCGCACATCTTTTTGCAGTGCCTCGATCTCGCGACGCAGACGGTGTTCCTCTTCCTGCCAAGCTGCCTTTGCTGCGTGGTAGTCCGCCGCCTTGGCTTTCAGCTCTGACCGCGCCTTTTCACAACGCGAGCACGGCGTCGTCCTTGCGGGTGCTGCCGAAATTGGCGACGCTGCTGCCACTTGTTCCAGCTGAGTCACCTGCTTCTTCAACTCCCGGCACCGCGCCTGCTCCTCCAGCGCTCGCTGCTGCGCGTAGGCCAGCTCCTGCTTCAGATGTACCCGCTCTTTCCCCCACGCCTCTTTCTCCGAGGACGTCGCGGTGGCTGCTGCCGTGGCGGCGTGTTCGCGGTCGCGGAGTTGACGCTGCAGCGTGTCGCGCTCCGCCTCCACGTTTCGCAGCGCCGCCTCTATTTCACGTGCGCGGTCGCTGTGCTGGTAAAGGTTTTCTAAGCGGAATGGCGCGACAGGGCTGACGTCCGACGTGCGCTGCTTCGACGCCGCCGCGCTGCGCTGCGAGGGCGTGTGCACCATGTTTGGGTCTGCACGCGCCGTGACTGCGGGTGTAGGGGCTCTACTAGATGACGCAGTTGTGGAAGCGGTGCCGTGACGCAGCATCGCCTCCGCCTGGTCCTGAATGCTGCGGAGAAGCCGCGTGAGGGTCTCCTGGTTCTTGAGGAGAGAGTCGCTCAAGACAATGGCGCGGTGGGTGGCGTGGAGGGCGACATCGCTGCTACTGTCTGCTGCACCGCGGCTAGGAGGAGGCGGCCTCGAGAGCTCGTTGCGGCCAGTCTCGCCTAAACCGCCGCGCTGCTCTACAACAGCGTGCAGCAGCTGCTTTGTTTCGCGGGAAAGCTGCGGGTCAGTGAGAAGGTCGTTGAGGAAATCATTGGAGGGCGACGCCGCGCCGGTGAACGCGCCGTTCTCATCCCCAAAATTACCGTCGTTGCAGACGCCATCTGCACGAGCGGGCGTGGAGGGGCGGCGTGATGGCTTACCCTCTCCCTCGACCGACGCCGCAAGTGTGGGAAGGAGGACTTCCTTGTGCATTGTAATGTGATACTGAAGAAGCTTATCGAACGCATTCTCCAGGTGGGTCGCAAGCTCACGAACGTTGTGCGCCTCCTGGACTGCCTTGAAGCGTTCCTGCTCGGCGAACACCACCTCGTCGATCAGCTCTGCGAGGTGGTACTCGCGCTTGTGCAGCAGGTCCTGCAGCAGCGCCACATCGCGCTGACTCTCAGGGTCGACCGCTGCGAGTGACATTGCGGTGGGCTACGTAGAATAGAAAAGAAAAAGATGATGGACAAAACAAACGAGTGCAGCTGGATGTGGCGCAAATCGCTTTTTCTCTTTTCTGTCCTACGATGTCTATTGAGGTGATGGCGTGTCTGAAAGAAGTCGAAGAGGTGTAGGGCTGGAACGCAGCGTCTGCTCCTGTTTCTCGTAGCCTCGTTGATAGGTGTGACGCACGTTGGGAAACCACTGCAGTGCTCACTGCACAGTGCAGGGAGAGAGAGCGCATGATGAGAGGGAGGGAGGTAGTGGGAGAGACGTCGGAAGTTTATGCAATCTTGTCTCAGCTGCATTGCATGGCGTCAAGAGAACAAAACTAGACCGGAATCTCTGCAGTCGTATTGGGTCGAAAGGGTAATCGAGAAGAATGACAACAACCTGCTTTTTTTTCCATGCCGTTTCACGTAAGACAAACAAAAAGAAAAGACAAGTCTGTGAAGTACCAGAGGAAAAATGGAGCAACCAAAAGATGCAATCAGGCCCCTAAGAGAGAGAGAAAAAAATCCAATTTCACCTTAAATTAACAAAACAGGCATCAAAGCACTCACCGGCAACACCAGCAACCCGTCGGTTGAAGTGTCTCTCCCCCATTTTCACTGGAAAAGCGCTTCGCCCGCCTTCACCTCCTCACCGACACGCTTCACAGCAGTGCAGCTCTTCGGCACGTCCACCAGAAGCACAACAGACGAGCCCCAGTTGAAGGTCGCAACGCGCTCGCCCTTCGCGAGGCACGGCAGCGAGGCGTACGCGTTGTGCACCGCGTACTCTGGTGCTTCGAGGTAGTTGGTCCTTACCCGCTGGTCAAGGTAGAAGCGGATGCGGCCCGTCAGCGTGCTCCCCACCAGCGCCATGTACACTGGCAGCGCCTTGCTGTCAGCGGAGGTGCCGCAGAGCACGAGACGCTCGTTGATGGACAGCACAGACGGGATCCAGTGGTAGCCGGCAGCCGTGGTGGGCAGCAGCGTCCCCGGCACGTAGATGCTCTTTGCGCAGCGGAAGGGCAGCGGGGACACGACGTGGTGAAAGTCCTTGTTCCGCATGTGGATCACCGCAGCAACGCGGCGGTACTTGTCGGTGTTGACCGGCGGCGGCGTCTCCTGCAGCAGCGCGCGGATGCCATACGAGAGCCCCTTCACCTGCACCAAAGTGTTGTCCTGCACATCCGCCTGCACGGCAAGCAGCACGCCATCGCAGGGGGCCACAAGAGCAGCAGCCGCGTTAATCGGCCGCGCCGTCGGCGTCCAGTCACGCGTGTAGAACTGCTGAAAGGTGTCGAAGTCATCGGCTTGTACGGACTCTGACATGTCCATCTTGTACCACTGAATGACACCGTTTGCTGCGGCTTGGTGCAGCCACTTCGGTACCGCTCTGTTCTCCGCAAGGTGGCCCATCGCGTTGGAGATGTAGTTGAAGGGCAGGTAGCTGAGCACGTCCACCATCTCGGAGGAGCAGAGGCAGCTGCCCTCCTGAGGTTTTCGGGTGGCCTCCCAGCCTGCCTGGAGGTAGCGAAAGCCCGTGTAGACGCCACAGCAGCCGAGGAGACCGAAGAGGGCGTAGTGGTAGACCCACCGCCGCATCGGGTTCGACATGCGGCTCCCCTTCATGCTCTTGTAGTAGCAGAGGGGTCGCGTCAACCGCATCGGCGCCATTGTCAAATGTCAAAGAGCAGTTTCCCACTTTCCTTTTTTAGTATAGCTGGTTCTCGTTTAATAGAGGAGGAAGGGACAGCGATGGGGATCACCGCAGAGCAAAAAGAAAAAGAAAAACAGCTATGCGAGATGGTGTTTTTCACTGCGGCGAGAGAGAGCGGCCGCTCGTCTGCTGGCAATTTCTGCTGAGCGAGTAGCGTAGATGGAGGAGAGTGGGAGGTAGTTTTCATGGCGCGTTTTGTAGAGAACGTAGGTGCGTGTCTGTCGCTGCTTTTATTTTGTTCTAATTGCTTCACTTGCTTCGCGGTAGAGAGAGAAGACGAAGATTCGTTTGCACTTCTTGCTAAATTCTTTTCTGCCATTTTACACACGTCTTTTTTGCGCAGTGCCGATCAACAACGCCCGTACTTCTCTCCTTTGTTTGCAAAAAAAAAAAATAACTTGCTAGCTTTTTGTTAGTAAGAATTAAACTCGTGCAAGGAGGCAAAGGACCACAAGGAAAATTAGAGAGAGAGAAAGCGTTCTGTGATAAGAAGTGAACAACCAAATTTGACCGAAACATAGCGAGAGAGGCAAGTCAGCAAGCGCCATCCGCAACAACTACAACAACAACGCCCACGAAAGAGAACAGAACCCAACCCGTCACGATGGACACAGGCAAACACGCTCAGAAGCGGCATTCGCGGCAGACGCACATACTATTTGCGTTGCAAAGGCGACGGGGCGTGGGGTGCCGCGTCGGCATCGTAGTTTGGAATGAAGTCGTTCTCATTGAAAGAGAGCTGCGTCGTCTTCCACCCACTCGACGCAAAAGACGAGCCTTTGTTCTTTGGCGTGCGACGAGCCGTCTTTGGGGGCACCGTTGAGGAGACGCGGTGAGCACCGCTGCTGCTGCTGCTACTGCTGCTGTGGTTCTCTGCAGCACTCACTGCGTGTGTCGACGCAGTGGCGCTTGTCATCTCTGCGGCTGCATCGCCACGGTGCAGTGGTGTCTCTCGCATCAGCGGATTGGCGCCGCGCGCGTAGCGGCTCCCTGTCTGCGCAAGGTGCGGTGAGACGGCAGCTGTTGGTGTGCTGACGGGCCCACGACGGCTAAAGTCTGGCTTCGACTGCTTATCGTGTGCCTTGGCGAAGAGGCCGGCGTTTTCCTCGACTTGCGGGTTCAGCAGGTGGCTCAGGTACGGGAACTGCACCGTCAGGCTTGCCTGCAGCACGTCCTCAATCGGTTTCTCCGGGCTCGAGACGCGGCTGGCTGGTGCGTCCACCGCCGCCACCACGCGCTCCCGCAGCGATGCGGCGCCGTCCGTGACGCTCCACTTTGACGCTGGCGTCTTCTTCGCACCACCTGCTGCCGTTGCCTTGGGCTTCCCTGCGGGTGCCGGCGCCGCTGCGTCGAGCTCCTCCTTCGAGGGGAAGCCGAACCACCGGCGGAAGGCAGCAGAGCGCACGAGCAGCGGCTGCATGAGCCCCACGATGTTCATGCCTACGAAGAAGAGGCAAACACCGGAGCGGAAGCTCGCAACGACCGGGATGACGCAGAGGCAGCCGAGGCGGGCACCCCAGATGATGTTGCGCATCCACCCCGTCTTGAGCTCCTTGGAGAGGGAGAGCTCGTAGTTCAGCAGCGTCACCGCACACGTCACAACGGGGAGAATCATGAAGGGGTCGGGCAGGGCAAGCGCGCTGCACCAGAGAAAGGAGGAGCTGCCCACGTCGAGCGCCGGGTTCTCACAGAGCGCGGAAACGTGGTAGAGCGTCGTCATGATGACGGGCGCCATGGCCAGCGAGGCGAGGCACTTCGGGTTCGATGTGCCGTGCTTGGCGAAGACGGCGCGACGGTGGCTCTTCAGGACACTCGCCGCCACCTGCACCTCCATCGCAGACGCCGTGTCGTTGTAGTAGACGCGGTTGAAAGCGTCCTGCGGGCCTTTCAGCTCCGGCAGCGCGAGCCGCATCCGCTCCCCGGCACGCTCGCCGTAGAGGGAGAGCACAAGGGTGCAGAGGCGCGTGGTGGCACCTACGAGGACGAGCAGTGCACCGGCCTCGAGCCCACACGCGTCTTGGCAAGCCGTGAAGACCTGCGCAAACCGCGACGGGTCGCTGGTGGCGGCGGTGGCGGCTGCTCCGACGGTGTTCTCGTCCACCGTACCGATCCACTTGGAGTTCCACACGCGGTCCAGGTAGTCGAAGTACGTCTGCGGTGCTGCGTCCGCTGCGGGGGAGGGCATCGCGGTCGTGGCTGCAGAGGCTTCTTCAGTGGTGGGAGTGCGGTAGTGGCGGATGTGGGTTGCTGTCGCGATGTGCATGGCGAAGGGCGTCAGCCGCATCGGGTGCGCGGCACGACAGCACCGAAGCATTGTGAACCTTCTGCAAGGGGGAGTTGTGGTAATGCCAATAGTGAGGGCAATCAACAGCAAGTGCGCGCGCGATGTTGTGAGGTGCTCCGCGGAGCACAAGAGCGAGCGAGTGGGAGAGCAGCGAGCAACTGAAAAGTCTGACTGCTGCTTCTTGAGGAGAGAAAGATGAGGTGTTGCGAGGGAATGCGTGAAGAGGATGACGCAGACAAGGCCCAAAAGGATACACCACGTGGTGCTTTAAACCCAGTAGAGCGAGGAGCAAAGCTTGCGATACACAATACTTTATTTTTTTTCTTTCTGGAAGTTACCCGGAGCGCCTCAAAGTCTAGAAGAGAATCTAGAGCAAAGAAAACAAAGCCTCTCGTTATTGAGTTGTTCGATTTTGTTGATATCAGCAAATAGGACGAGAAGAGAAAAAAAAAAGCAAAGGCATCGCGTGAGCAAGAGCGTCGACCACCATTAAAGCGTCTTAGAGAGAGTAATTTCATGAACCAAACCATGAAAGCATCATTGTTTTGCCCAAGCAACATACACATGCACAAATTAGCTCAACAGGAGCCGAACGACGCAACAACCCGCAGGGGCGGGAAAGCAGAGCACAACATAAAGGAGTCACTCACAGGGAAACCGGAACGCACATACACACACGACAAGCAGCACTTTGACAAGACGAAGCCGTGGGCTCTCTTCACTCCATCCTCTCTTTCTTTCCTTACTCCACCATCACCGGACGGAGAAGGCGGTCCAATTTCCGCTGCAGCGCCGCCGTCTTCAGCTTCAAGAAACCGTCCGTCACGGCGTCGCTGAGGGAGACAAGCGAGATGACCGCAGTGTCAGCCACCGACATGGCACAAATCTTCTTATCCGGGAACACCGCGATCATCTGCTCCAGCGAGTCCGCCTCCAGCTCGAGGTTCAGCTTGTTCACCGCCAGCTTGCTGCGCGCGTAGGCACGCCACATGTTTGCCGTCGCAGCCACCACGGGTGCGTAGAAGATCTCCTTCTCGGCAGCGGTGCCTCCAAAGGCGGAGGCGATGGCGTTGCCGCTCGCATCCAGCAGCAGCGCCATGACAATGCCATCGCCAACGGCGCTGCTGACGATGGCGTTCAGCTCTGATGCGTTGAGCATGACAGGCAGGCTGTAATCGCCTTCTGTTGGAAGGGTGTGCCGAACTACAGGTGTAGTTGTAAATCTTGTGAGGGTGTGAAGGCGTTATAGAGCAAAAGAGAGAGGTGATGGACGGGTACAAACAGCGCACCTGCCGCAGAGAAATCACGTTTCTCTTTACACGAGGAAACGTGTTGGGAAAGGGAGAGAGAGGGAGAAGCCGAAAGGTGTTGGACAGGGAGACATGAGACACACAAAATCAAAGGCAACTGCCAGGGCTTTTGCAAAACAGCCAGTAATCATGACATTGAGGAAGAGAAGTAATGCGTTCCAATCGAATTCACACAGATATCCTTGTTTTGCGTTAAGTTGCAGTTGGAGGAGGAAAGCTGAATGTCACAACGGAGCAGAAGATCTTGGCGTTCTGCAGGCAGCAACATTGCGGACTTAAGGACGCAGAAACTGACAAGCAACGACGGCGCTACGATGTTCTTCACTTTTCCTGAGGCTTTGCTCCTACTGGCCGACGGTGTTGCCTCTTTCCGTCGTCTTTGCAAATTCCTCTGCCGTGTGCCGGGCAGCGCAGCACGAAGTGCTCCTTCACCATCGCCGCCTTGGCCTTTGCGGCACACGGAAGGTGAAAGCTGAGCTGGCAGGTCGACTCCGCACACCCGGCAGCGGCGCCGGGCTGACGACACAGTGCGCACTTTATGCGGCGTGCCCGACAAGCCGCAGCAGCGACTCCGCACAACGCCTCTGTGGTGACGTCGACGTACACCTCTGGACACCAAAGCGCACAGGCGAGATGGAAGGCGTGGCCCTCCGAGGTGAGCAGCGGTGGGGCCTTGTCACGGTGGCGCTGTGCCTCTGGAGAGGGAGCGCAGAAGACACAGGCTAAGGGAGGATCGGGAAGGCAACGTACTGCTTTGACAGCATGCGGCGTTGCCGTGGGCAGAGGGAGCGATTCAGCGGGCAGCATTGGCGGAGCGGTGACAGCGCTGGATTCGTCTTCCCCGTATTCTTCCTCCAGCACATAACTACTGCAGTGTACTGACGCTGAGCTCACGTCCAACTTCTCTTCTACGCCACGCGGTACGTCTCGCAGGGGTGATGAACGGTCTGCTACACAGATCGAAGCGTGCTCAGGTGTCATTGCAGCTCGGTCCTGCGATGTCGGAGAGTCGAGAATGTCATCCACTGCGGAAATGAGCTGCGACAACGTCGGCGGGAGTGCTTCTCCGTGGCAGTGTGCAGTCAAAGTGGTAGGATGCTGGTCAGGCGTGTTTGCTGCAACCCCGCAACGTGTTTGACTCGGCAAGCATTCCTTCTCGCTTTCAGTGGTCTCCTCGTCGCTGTCTGCTGTGTTGCTCTCAGCATCATCCTCGAGGGTTAGGGAATGCGGGCCGCTGCACGGCGTCTCTTTGTCTGATGCCGCAACAGCCGCGGTGCTGTCATAAAACAGCGACAGCCTGGGCTGCTGCGTTGAGGTGCAACTTCTTCGTCGGTTTCTGTGCTGAGCTCGTGGTGACACTACCGCAGGAGAAGACAACAGCGCTGTGTCCCCCTTCTCCTCCTCCTCTTCTTCTCCGCCCAGAAGCAGCGGATCACCGCGTCTGCGCTTTGAGCACGTTACGGCGGGATAGGCGTTGTGGTCGAGTGCGGAGAGTGGCGGCACTGCGCGCTGCACCGCGGCGAGCAGGTCGGCGGAGATGACTTGGCTGTTGACAAGGGAGCTGTCTTGGGAGTCGCTGACGGCGGGGACGTGGTGCACTGTGACGGGGCCGAACCGGATGCGCTTGCGCTGCTGCGGAGACGCATCCATCACTGTGATGGTGTTTATGTCGCTCAGCAGAGTCCAGAATAGATGGGCCGCTGAGAGGTCCAGTACAAAAGAGAGGCTTTATTTGCTTTATTGCGTGCCGCTCTTCATTGAGAGAGCGAGTGGAAAAGTTGTGCGTCTATGATGGTCGTGTAGCGGCGTTCCTGAGATGTAGAGTGAAAGAAAGCCGGTGTAAGGGAAAAGGAGAAAGTATATAAAAACGGCGTTCGTTGTGAGCCTTTAGTGGATTATTAAAAAAGAAGAGGAGGAAAGAAAGAAAGAGGAGAGACGGTTGAGGATCGTCGGTGAAAAGAAAAAAGGAAAACGCAACGACCTCCGTGCTGCGGCCGGCTCGTGCTTGGAAACACACTTTTTTTTGTCCACAGGTCTAGCAGGCTTAGCGGTGCCTCGAAGCAGAATTCAAGTACAGTTTTACAAAGGGGAGTGAAGCACAGCTGGAGCAGCGTGTCAGGCTCAACTACCAGACACGTTTGCTGCCTGCTTTAGCGCAAAGACTTTTCATGATAACAGCGTTGCTTTTGCATCGTCCGATGAGCACTCTCATGTCAATCACTCTCGACAGTCAAAAAGAATAATAATAACGAGCACGTTTCCCGCCTGAACGCGCTACACGAACCCGTAATAATGAAAAAGAAAAAAAAGAAGGAAGAAGAGGGGGAAGGGAAGTTAGATATACGAAACCGCAGAGCCGCAGCTCCACTTCGGATTCTTAGTAATTTTCTTTGCGTGGTAAATAGAGGCTAATTGAAAAAAAGAGAAAAGAGAAAAAAGTGCTAGGCGAGAAAGTAAAGAAAACAGGGCAAACAAGAAGAGATCGATGAGAGAATAGAAGAAGCCTGATAGGTCTATGCTGGAGTAAGGGAGAACAAATACTCAATCGAGATAAGCACATGGGTCGCGATTGTGCAAGTCGTGTGCGTGTGTTTGTGAGAAAGCGCAACGTCACAGGAGAGGGAGAGAAAACATCAAAAGACAAGCCGCATCAACTCGGTGATGACAACAGCTGTTTTTTTTTTTGTTCCCCCGCACCGTCTTCTTACCCTCAGCAGTCCCTTTGCTCTTCTGTGTGGCCATCTTGATGCTCCCTTTCTCTCTCTCTCCTAATGGTTAAGGAGCCGGTTTGCCAGCTGCGCCTTGGGGACGTCGGACGTGATGGGCCACAGCCGCTGCTGATCCGCCGCCTTGAGGTGCTTGAAGCCCTGCATGGTGCCCGCACACGACGGCGACCCGCAGAGGCACACAAAGGGCGTGTTCATGTCCCACTCCGTCGTCGCGTAGTTGAAGGTCACCATCTCCCCCTTGGCAATTGCGCGGATCGTCACGAAGTCAAAGGTACGCGCACCAGAGACGCCGACACGCACCGCCACGTTCGGGTCGCAGTGGTGGGCGATGCACTCCGCCGCGTCACCGAAGAGGAGGTGCTCGTGTGGGCCAACGCAGATGGTGTACATGGTGGGGAAGGGCACAACCAGCCCGGTGCAGTGGAAGAGCGTCGTGTTGGCCGGGATGTCGGCTGTTGCGTAGGCCGTCTGCCCCATCTCGCCGTTCGGCTGCACGATGAGAAGTGGGTTGCTGCTCTTCACGATCCAGCCGTCCCGCATCGCCTGCGCACGCACCGGCGGCTCGCACAGGTAGAGCCACTTCTGCTTCACCGCCTCCTCCATGTACTTGAAGCCCTTGCAGGACTCGGTGAAGGAGTGGGGGAAGAGCGCCGTCATGTCGTAGACGAAGAAGTTCATGTTCACCCGCAGCGCCTCCCGCGGCTCCAGCGCACGCGACGCGACAAGGCGTCCCTCCACCAGCACACAATTGTAGTCCGCCGCGTCGTGCGGGACGACGTAGTGGCGACCCACACAAATCTGCGTCGGCTGGATGTCGAGGTACATCACCTCCAGCAGCACGTCCCCCTTCGCGGCAGCGCGCGTCGCCTCGAGCCGGCCGTCCGGACCCGCGCGCAGCACCGTCGAGGGCAGCTGCACGCCGGCGTAGGCGGCCGCCAGCGACTTGATCACCGGCGTCGCCTGGCGCTGCAGGGCCTCACGCTGTGCCCGCGTCAGGTGCTTGAAGCCACGAATCTCATACACGCAGTTTTGTGCCTTGCACAGGCAGTGGAACGGCGTGTTCATGTCCCACTCCGTCGCGTTGTAGTTGAAGGCGATCAGCTCCTCGACGGAAATGTCCCGCAGCGCCTCGCACTCGAGCATGTTGTTCGTCGAATCGACGCGCACCCGCACGTTAGGGTCGCAGCTGTGCGCGAGGCACTGGGCACCGTCGGCGAAGAGAAGGTGCCGGCCCTCGTCGAGCATGATCGTGTAGACAGTGGGAAAGGGGATGCAGAGGCCCTTCACCTGCAGGAAGCGCGTGCCGGCCGGGATGTTGGCCGCCGCAAAGGTGGCCTGTCCCATCTCCCCGTTCGCGTGCACCTTCACGAGGGGGCAGCTGCACGGCACCTCGTAGCCCGCCCGCAGCGCCGCCACACGCACCGATGGCTCGGCAAAGATGAGCCGCTCCGCCTGCGACGCGGCAGAGAGTCCGCCAAAGCCACGCACGGTGTGGGCCGCGGGGCTTGCCGGGCAGCTGCACGTGAAGGGCGCCTCCAGCTCGTAGGCGAGGCAGTTGAGGTCGAGGGTGATCTCAGTGCGAGCGCAGAGTGTGCCGAGCAGCACGACACGCTGCTCAATCACCGTCGCGGTGGGGACGCAGCTGTGGCGCAGCAGGACACCATCGACGAGAGCGTAGCCGGCCCGCAGCTGCACATGCGCAGCAGCGAGAACGGGGTGGCCCTCCTTCAGCTCCTTCGCGGCCAACACGTGCCCCGCCTCGTCCGTCGTCAGCTCCGCACCGGCGAGGGCCTTCCAGTTGTCGTTCAGCTGGGCCAGCTGGCGCATCGCGGGCGTCAGCATCCACCACAGCCGCTGCCGCTCCTCCTCGGGCTGGTACTTGAGGCCGTGGATGCGGCGGTAGCACGTCGTCTCGTCCCCGCAGAGACACGGGAAGGGCGTGCTCATGTCCCACTCCGTCGTCAGATAGTTGAAGGCGATCACCTCGCCCTCCGCGATGTCACGCAGGGCAAGGCAGTCGAGCGAGCGGCTCTCCGCGTCCACCATGATGCGGACGTTTGGGCTGCAGCTGTGCGCCAGGCACTGCGCACCGTCGGCGAACTGCAGGTGGCGACCACGCTCGAGCTGAATCGTGTAGACGGTAGGAAAGGGCAGGACAAGCCCGCTGACCTTGAAGAAGCGCGTCCCCTTTGGGATGGATTTGGCCGCGAAAGTGGCCTGCCCCATCGCACCGTTCGCCCGCACCTCCACCAGCGGACAGGGGCACGGAATCGTGAAGCCCTCCGCGGTCGCCTCAGCCCGCACTTCCGGTGCCGTGCAGAGCAACACGCGTGCCCTGTCCGCTGTCGAGAGGCCACGGAAGCCACTGACGCTGTGGCAGCAGTCGGCCCCACCGCAGTCACACACAAAAGGCTCCGCGACGGTGTAGCGCAGCTGGTTCATGTTGAGGGTGATGGGCGTACCAGCGGTGCACGCCTCACACAACACGACACGGCCCTGCAGGAACACCGCGGAGGGGTTGCAGGAGTGCGGCAAGCGAACGTCGCCGAAGCAGATGCGGCTGCCGTGGAAGGTGACGCTGGCTGCCGACTCGAAGAGGACCGTACCGGAGCAGGCGTCGCGGCAGAGGCACAGCGCACCGTGATCGCCACCCGGAGCCACCAACGCGCGGTTCAGCGTCGCGAGCGTGCTGGAGGTCTGGCGGATGCTCTGCGCGAACAACGAGCGCACCGCCTGCGTCGCCATCGACCACAGCTTCAGCTGCGCCTCGCGGTTCAGGTGGCGGAAGCCCGCGATGCGGCCGTAGCAGTCCGCAGACCCGCAGGCGCAGGTAAAGGGCTCGCTCATGCTCCACTCCGTCGTGAGGTAGTTGAAGGAGACAAGCTCGTCGGCCGCGATGTCGCGCAGGGCGAAACAGTCGAGGCTGCCGGTGTCGGGGTCGACCACGATGCGGGTGTTGGGGTTGCATGTGTGGGCCAGGCAGTGGGCACCGTCGGCAAAGAGCAGGTGCTTGCCTTCGCCAAGGTAAATCGTGTAGACGGTCGGGAAGGGCAGGACAACGCCGTAGACGTGGAAGATGCGGGTGCCTGCGCCGATGTTGCGCGTCGCGAAGGTGGCGTGGCCGATGTTCGCCGTGCGGCGCACCGCCACCAGCGCACTCGAGGAGACAATCTCGTCGTGGTCGGCCAAGGCGGCGGCGCGCACCGCGTCGGTAGCGAGGCTCCACCACAGCGCCTTCTTCTCGGCGGAGAGGCCGTGGAAGCCGTGAATGTGACCCGAGCAGCTCGCCGCCCCACAGGCACACGGCTCAGCCGGCACGATGTTGTAGGCGAGGAGGTTGAGGTTGCACGTGACGGCATCGCCCGCGGCGAGGGGGCGTGCGGTCACGACGCGGCCGTTCACCAAGACGCTGTTCGCATCGCAGGAGTGGACGAGGCGCAGGCGGTCAAGCACCAACTCGTTGTGCTCCACCTGCGACGCCCCGCAGGCCTTGAAGAGAACGACACCCGCCTCGATGTCGCGCTGCGCCGTCAGCCGCCCCTCCGCCGTCGTAAAGAGTGACGTGCTTCCGGCCAGAGCACCCAGTGTCGGACCAGACAGCAGCGGCGAGCGAAACTTCTCCAGCACAGCCGGGCTGCAGTCGGGCAGGAGGTGCTCCTGCTGCTCGTGGTCGAGGAAGCGGAAGCCTTTGATAAGGCCGTAGCAGCAGTACACGTTGCAGGCACAGTGAAACACCTTGCTGATCTCCCACTCCGTCGTCAGGTAGTTGTAGGTGAGCATCTCGCCCGCCTCGATCGTGCGCAGGGCAACGCCGCGGATCTGCGTGCCGTCGATCTCGAGCCGCAGGTTCGGCAGGCAGGAGTGCATGAGAAACTCCGACCCACCGGTCAGCCGCAGGTGGCGATCACCCGGCAGCTCCACCGTGCTGCGAATCGGAAAAGGAAGAAGGACGCCGGTGGTCTCGAACACCACGTCGCCCTCTTCGTGCTCCTTGGCGCTGATGACCGTCGGCTCCCCCTTGACGTCCACCACGTCCAGCCCGCCAGCGCTCTCGTTGCTGCCGCGGGGCAGGAAGCCGTGGGCGATGGCCTGCTGGCGCACCTGCTCGTCAGCGTAGCGGTACAGCTCCTGCTTCTCCTCCTCGTCGAGGTAGCGGAAGCCCGCGACGACGGGGTGCTCGATGGTGACGCCGTCCATCGCCGAGACACCATCAGCGGCGATCGGCGAGAGATCTGCTGTGGCGGGCTTCATCAGGTCGTAGAAGCAGAGGTTAAAGTTCACGACGATCTCGGTGTCCGCGGTGCAGGGCTTGACAGCAACGAGGAAGTGGCTGATCACCGTGGCGTTGAAGTCGAGGCCGTGGCGCACTGTGACGCCGTCAGAGAGGTGGAGAAGGTCATCGCGCACCGTGATGGTTTGCGGCAGCGGCACCACAATATCCCCCACAGCGAGTGCGGTGGTGGCTTTCATTGCGAAGCAGCTTGATGGTAATGTGTGTCAGTGTGTGTGGGAGTGTGTACGAGGGGAAGATGCTGTCAATCACACGAAGGAGACAAGACAGCGGACTAAACTGAAAAGAACAAATAGGTGGTTGGAGTTTTTCAGGTTTGATACTGACGTGGTTGTTCTATGAAGGTGGTGGGAAAACAATAAAAAAAAGAGTATTTTCTTTTTGACAAGGGGAAGTTTGATGCAGCTTCAAGAGAGAAAGAGAGAGAGATGGCGGGTACACAGAAGCTGAAAAAAAAAAAGGAAGTGGCACTGGGGCAGAGAGAGAATAAAAACTAAAGAGAGACGAATACGGGCCACACGACGGGAAAAAAAAAGTGTATGAACGAGAGAGAGACGAAGACAATTTGTTAATGAAAAGAGAATTTGTTAAAGAGCTTTGAAATGCTTAGAGAACTAATAGTTTTGTTGTTGTTGTTATTGTCGGCCAACGGGTGGTGAGACAGTTGTGCGTCGGGTGTGTTGAGAGGTAGACGAAGTCGGTGTTGAGTGTTGTCAGTAACAACGGTGGTGGCAGTAACAACAATGAGAAAAAAAAAGAATTAGAGAGAAGAGAGGCGAGTATTTTTTTCTTGAAGTGTGACGTTTAACAGAAGAAGTGCTATGGAATAGCGTGGCATGAAAACCAGAAGCAACGCAAACAGTAGTGAAGAGCGAGAAAAAGAGAAGAAAAAGAAGAGCCGCACTAATCACTAACATTCACTCTCCCACACACACGACCACACAACGTTTTTTTTCTTTGGCTCGCTGCAGAAACAAACTTGTCGCAGATGGAAACGAAACAGCGGGATGTCGACGAAACGTATTGATAGACAACTTCGAGGCTGCAGAGGAGTGGAACTGAGAAAAAAGGCAGAGGCAACGAATGTAGAAGAATGCATGCGATAGAGAGCAAGGGTAAAGAAAAAAAGAGCGGGCAACGACACACAGGTAGAGGGAATATCAAAGAACAAGACAAGATGCATTCCAGCAACACCTCTCTTTGATTCATTATTCTTAGCAAGAACTACATACAAATACATCGCTGACACACATACACACATGCATAACACTCCCAAGCGCATCTGGAAACCCTTGCTACGTGTTTTTTTTTTTTTACAACAATACACTTGCTTTCTTCCTCTCTCTCCCACTGAGACTTTTTTAGTCGAGAAGGGCACTGCGGTAGTTCATGATGCCAAAGGAGAAGGAGGCACCTCGGGCACGGCACTCATTGGCAGCCTTCGCAACAGCAAACACGACCGTCTTCGCCGTACCAACGTCGCACAGCACGACGCTTAACAGCCGCCGGCGCTCCTCGAGCTGGTAGGAGATGATGAGCTTGAAGGGGTAGCGCGGGTGCAAGGAAACACCGACAAAGGACAGGTCCAGACTGAGCAGCACTCGCCGCTTGCATTCTCCCACGTGAAGCTGCTGCGAGGGCTGCCGGTGGTTGTGCGGGTAATCTGGAGCGCCGCCGTTGGCATCGAGCAGCAGCAGCTCCCGCCCACTCTCGCCCGTTGGCGCAGAGGGGAGAACAAGGCAGAGAGGCGTGCCCAACGCCGCAAAGCCGGCATCCGCGGCGTTCTCGTACCACGCGCTGGCCAGCTCGCAGCGCGCCGATAACGTGGCCGTAGCGGGCGACAAGGTGAAGAGCTGCGGCGGCCTCAGCTGGGGGCACAGCTGCCGCAGTGTCTGGCGCAGCACGTCCACCGTGGCGTTGTTGCTGTAGCTGCTGAAGGCTCGCGACTCAAATGTGTGCTTTGCGAGAAGAAACATGACGTAGAGGTTGAGCTCGCTCTCTGTGGCCGAGACAGGGGAGCGCTGCGAGAGCGCGAAAGCGTTCTTCACCCCCGTCTGCACGCTGCGAAAGGCCTCCACCAACGCCTCCCGCTGCGGTGAGGGCGGGGCGTAGTAGTGCACTGCTTTCAGCGGCGGCCACAGATGCAACACCAGCGAGCGGCGCTCCTCGTCGACGGAGGGAAAGGCGGGGAAGAAGAGGTAGACGTCGTGGCGCGTGTGCGCGGCGGCGAGGAGGGCACGGCGGTCCGGCGTGTCGGCGTCGAGCCACTGCGCCGCCTCACGCAGCTTCAGGAACATCGCCGCGTAGGGGTCGCGGATCGGCAGCGGGGCCTCCTCGCTGTCAGTTGAGTCCTCGATGTCACGAAAAGAGATGCGAGAGAGCGGCACCTCGCCGTCGGCGTCCTGCTGCGCACGGACCGCCTTCTGAATCACCGAGGCGTACTGGTTCACACACTCCAGAACGGCACGCTGCGTCAGCTTCATCACCTCCACGTAGGCCGCCTCCCACACACGCGCGCAGGCGGCATTCTTGTCGCCGCGCGCGTCCACCGGAAGAAGCCTCACGAGCAGCGAGAGGGTGCTGGCAAAGCAGCTCAGCCGCGTGACGTGGAAGTAGCGGAGTTGCGTGTAAAGTGCGGCAAGTAAATGCGGGGTCAGCACCGCCAACACCTGCTGCGGGGCTGGTGTAGCACGCGGCGACGCGCCAGCCTTCACTGTCGTCTCACCCACCCACGCCCTCTGCACAAACTTTTCTTTCGGTGGCGGGAGAGTGCTGTTCGGACCGCCGACCAACACGAGCCCCGTATGCTGGTAGGGCGTCTCGGCGTAGAAGAACTGCGAGAGGGAGGCGGGGAAGCGGAGGAGGGGCGCTGCATCGCCGCTGCGGAAGGCCTCCACGTGCGATGGCGACGGGGCCAGAGCGCTTTGCCGCAAGGCATGCTCGAAGACGGCAGCGACCACCTCATGCAAGTCCACGCGCGACGACTCCAGCACGAGAACGGCGATTGAGTTGGACACGCTGCCGCTGTTAAGCGCACCGGGTGGCGGTGGCGTCAATCCCTCTATGGGCTGCACGAGAAAGCCCATCAGCGCTGCACACACCTGCAGGTCCGTGTTGACCTGCAGCCAGTAGAGCAGAAAGGCCAACGCCACCGAGGCGGGAATGTCGCTCGCGGTGCTCTGCAACAGCGGGGAGTCCGGGGTTGAGGAGGCGTTGAAGGCGTCGTGCCAGCCTCCACCACCGCCGCCAGATGGCGCAGGCGCCGAGCCAGCAGCAGCGTCATCGACTGCGGTCGCTGCCGCGCGGGTCTCCTGGACGACGATGCGCTGGAAGCGGGACAAGAAGAGGCGCTGTGCCGCGGCCGCTGCCTGACTGCCCACGTTCGCCACCGGGGCACGACACACATCGTTGAGGTACAGCAGTTCGTCCTCGATGTCCTCGAGGTGCATTACAACGGAGGCTTTCTTCACCGCCGGCAGCTTTCGCTCCGGCTGCACACGCGGTGGCGATGGGGACGGCGTCAGGGAGGCGGGTGGAGGACTGGGCCAAAAGGCGAAGGCGGCGGAAGCAGCACCAGCACCAGCAGCACCAACACCAGCAGCACCCACTGCTGGCCGTGTCATGCGCAGCAGCGAGGCGTACGAGGGAATGTCGGCGGCCAACCGCGTTAGGTGGTCGTCGACGCTGCGCATGACACTGAAGAAAACGTCGACAATGGCACGTTCCACAAATGTGGCCACCGCGCTGTCTTGCAGCTGCGCAAGGGTGATTACAATTTGCTTGGCCGCGGTGCGCACCATCGCGTCTTCAGATCCAAGCAGCCGCACCGCTCTGTCCCACAAAGGAAAGGCGTTGTCCTGCAGGTCGAAGAAAAACTGCACGGTGTCTGGCGTGCAGCGCAGCGCGAGAGTTTTGAGAAAGGAGACGTAGAGGGAGACGAACTCGTCGTCATGCATGTCGAACTCGACCGCGACCATGCGGTTGATGTGATTGTTGCTGCAGATGTAGTAGATGGACGAGTTGCGAGAAAGGTTCTGCAGTAGCACCGTTACGCTCTGCAGGCTCTGCAGCTTCACGGCAGAGGGCATCAACCCGTTCGTGACGAGCCGCTCGAGGGTGTTGACGACATCACGCTCCATCACACGCTCGAACCACTCCTCCTTGTTGCGGTCCATCCAGACGAGCACCTCGGTAAGGGTGCGGATGGTCTGCAGAGAGGCCTCGAGTGCCTTTGCAGCCTGCGGCCCGGTCTCCTCGCTGAGGGCGTTCTCCTCGATGCGCTCCACCTCGGCGCAGAGGTAGCGGGCATTCTCCAGCGAGAACTTCTCGCGTATACCGAACGTCTCCTTTATCTTGTCCATGGTTGGCTACAAAGAACCCGTGCGATGGAGATCGAGAGAGCGAGAACGAAGGCAGGACGCAATGACAGGTGTACACTGCACCAGAGCAGTGCACGTATGATCTTCTTTACAAGTGCAGCTGAAAGCGAATTAACATTAGAGCCCAGAAATAGGCAGAAGAGAGAGAGAGAGAGTGTATGTGTGAGCGGTGTGTGGAGATGAAGCAAAAGGCAGCAAAAGAGAGAAGTCGCCGGTCCAGCGGAGGGAAGATACGCTGAGTTCGGGTCTTTCCTCTGATTTTTTTTCTGAATCTTTATGTGTGGGTGTGAGGAGCAACTAAAGTAAAGCGAACACAAAGAGAAACCCAAGAAACTCCTGGTTTTCTGAGAGGGTGATGCAAAAGGCTAAGGAAACGAGAAAGAGGAGTGAGGTGAATTCCTGAAAAATTGTCTTGCCAGGTTGTTTGCCACAAGGGAAATCTGTGCCCTTGCTGTATAGACAGTGGAGGCGCGACACAGGCGCGCCGACAACAACAACAACAAAAAAGAGTGAGCGGGAGAGAAGGTAGCGGCTCAGCTGCTATAATGATTTGTGTGTGGTACTTGACGAAGAACGCGTAGAGCCGAGCAGCTGGGATAAGCGTGGCAGCGGCATCAAAGCAGAGGAGCAGAACTGGAAGTGAAGGGAGAGTGCAATGTGTTGAGTGAGAGAGGCTAGTGTGGTAAAGCCACCAAAATGCATGTACATACCACCATGCGCAGGATAGCGCACAACAGCATACCTGGCGTCACGCCGTTAGAGGGTTTGATGGGGGCGTTACCCCACCGTTTGTGAGCAGGGGCTGAACGGCAGCAGAAACAAACAAACAAAAAAAGGCCAAAGTGACGCTTATGTGTCTCCTCTCTCCTCTCTCTCTCTCGTGTCTGCCCTTACGCTTCTCAATACCGCTTCTGCAGCCACGAAATCGTTCTAAAGGCGGACGCTACAAGTATTTGTGGAGAAGACCAAGGAATGGGAGAATGGTGAGTGCTGCAATGAAAGAGAGCGCTGAGAAAAACGATAACTTTGCTAAAAAAAGCACACGAGCTGGAAAATACTCCAACGGCGGTCCTCACGAATCAACGCCGTCGTCGCTGTCGGTGTGGCGTCGCTCCCGCTCCTTCTTGCTGAGAAGACGCAGCAGCAGCTGAGCACGCTCGCGGATGGCGGACTGCGGCCGGCTCGCCACGAGCACGTTCTTCAGCCCCGCCATCACCAAGGTCGGGTTGCCATCCGAGAAAAAGTCGACGAAGCCGACGTAGAACATTGGTGCGGGTGTCACGGTGAAGCCGGCGATGCGGAAGCAGCCTTCGGTTGGGCTGAAGGGCACCGATACCACCACCTGGCCCATCGTGCTGACCACCAACTCGCTCCCGCCCTTGCCGCCTTCGATGTTCGTCACGCAGAGAAGACCACGGCTGAGAATGTGGCCCGAAAGGTGCGGCTCCTCGCCCCCAGTACCGGCCATCGAGAAGCTGTTGTCGACGGGGGTGACGGACAGACTGCTGGAGGCGAGCGGCGCGGTGCCGGACGACGGCGCGCTACCAGCCCCTCTGCGCGGTGGCAGCGGTGGGGGACGACGGTGACCGATAAAGTGTCGCAGCGTGCTCAAGTCGAGAAAGTTCTTGGAGCTGATCTGCGCCTCCTCATCGAGGTTTGTGAGGGAAGGGCTGACAAAGGTGAGCGTCTGCTTCTGGCCATTGGCCAAGGTGATGATCTGCGGGAGGTCCGGCACGGCTTGGGTGATGGGGGCACCGCTGTTCACGGCCCGCAACACCAGCAAATGCCCCGCGCTGTCCAGCACCACCAACGCAGTGAACTCGCTCTCGTCTCGGCGAGCCATCTCAGCCTCGGCAGCACCGGCAAAGCTCCCATTCTTCACGGCGTCCTCAGCCGCTGCATCGCTCAGGATTTCGTCCACGACGGCGCTGCGAGCGGCCACATCAGCTTTCGCGGCGGTCGTGCGCACAAAGACGGCGTCCGCCACGGGCCCACTGACACGCCGGACGAGGCGGTGCGAGGAGGCGCCAAGCACAAAGACGCGTCCGTCTGTGGTGCCGGCCGCCGCGATAACACGGGTGGGTGTGGAGGCGCTCTGCACCGTGAAGGCGCACACAACGCGGTCGACGTGGAAGTCGCGCAGCCACGGCGCCACCTCGTGGATGGTGGATGGCCCCGCAGTAACACCATACACATCTTCATCGTCGTCTGTTCCTGCATTTGTAGTCGCGGCATTCGCGGCGGGGATGCGGATGGCTACGGTGAGAAAGCACAGCTGACCGCGGCGGCGTGGGCTGGCGACCGACGTCGCCGGAGCTGCGTTGCTGCGCTCTGCGACGCCTGCACCGCCACCAGCAACACTGCTGCTCACTTTTTTGAGACCGCCGCCAACGGACGCCCCACCACCACCGGCACCAGAGGCACTACCACCACCACCAGCAGCTCCTCCTTCCGCGTGGCTGAACTGCCCAGCATACGTAGGAGAGGAGGTCCATGGGGCGTAGAGAGAGCACAGAATAACATGCCTCGAGGACACCACGAGCTCGTCGGTCTTCGCCGCGTCCGCTGCTGTCATGGCGGGATGGCAGAAGAGGCGCAGCACCGACTGCGTGGAGGGCAGAGGGAAGGCATCCTGTGCCACGAGACGCACCAACGCACCATCGCTGTAGCCGGGCCACGACGGCGAGAGAACACACCTCAGGCGCAGCGCCACCACCGTCACGTGATGCTGCAGCGCGGAGTCGCTCCACGCCACCACCACGGCCACAGCGTCCTCTGCGGATGGCTGGGCCAGTGAGCAGGCGGTGAGGGCGATGATGTTCACCCCGCTGCCGTCGGTGTGGGAGAGCAGGCCAGCCGCAAGAGGAGAGGAGGGGGAGGAGGCGAGCGAGACGCTGGCTGGGCCACCACCAGCAGCACCGCTCCCGGCGCCAGCACTCTGCGCTGCAGCTGCGGCCTCCAGCAGCGAGGCGGGCCGCCAGAGATGACGCGTAAAGAGACAGTGGCGGCCTTTTCTCCGCTGCTCGAGATCGGGCCCGAGGATGGCGACGCTGTCGGCGGTGGCGATGACGGAGGCGGAGAAGCCGTGCAGTGTGCCGGGGCAGCAGGAGACGGTCGCGATGCAGCCCACACGCGGCACACCAGGAAGGTCCGTTTCCTCTCCGCAGGTGGTCGGCAGCATGGTGGGAATGGCGGGTGCCGCCGCTGTGGCCACGCCTTCCTTGACGGTGGACATGGCAGCTATACCTCTTTTTTTAGTTATTATCCCTTTTGGTCTATACCAGGAACACGAGTCGGTACCTGCATTTGTTTCGTGGTGTGCACGTGGGAAGGAGGAGAAGGCAGCGAGAGGAGCGAGGATGCAGCTCACAGAGAAGATGAATAGCAGCTGCGTAGAATTGAGCAGAGTATTTTTAGAGCTTAAGAGTTGCACCATCTCCGTCTGATTGTTTTGTTCCTCATTTTCTATACTAGCGTAGACGTCCTGCAAAGAGGGAATCATGTGTTCTTCCTTTTCTTCTCTCAAAGCACAATCGTTACTGAGAAAGAAAAAGGAGTGCTTCAGAAATCTGCGCATCGCAACGATGGTGGGCCGAACAGCTATAAGAGAAAGATAGGCTTAAGACAGGCATGTTGCCAATGGAGAAAATCAGAAAAACAACAACTAAGTAAAGAAGATAAGAAAAAGATTTGAGCACTAAGAAGATAAGAAATCACTCGAAGGTGCGCACGCAAAGGGTAAAAAGGGGGAAAATAATAATAAAAAAGCTTATTAATCGCTAGCATCTGCAGCTCGGAGGCGGGAAAAGCGACAACAACAAAACAGAGGCCTGATCTCGCATGTGGCGTGGAGGTGGCGGGTGGCGTATATGAAAGACAAGAGACCCATCTGTTTTTTAGAAGAGGCGCGAGATGCAGCGAGCGCGAAGAAAAAAAAAAATAGATCGCTTTACCACCCTTGCTCTAGTTTTTTTTTTTAAAGATTATAATTGCTAGTGCGTGGTATCGTGGGAGTCTGACGAATTGGCAACGCGCAGGGACGAAAGGGCAAAACAAATTACAGATGCGAGAGTGCACGCGTAATACGTTGCTCGTGTGTACGTGTGTGAGGAGCAAAGCACAGAGTAAGGAAGAGGAGAAAAAAAAACACGGCAACGCTCAACCGACCGTCTTTGCGTCTGTGGCGGTTCCCTTGGCAGCGGAAGCGGCCGCCCCTTCCGCATCCATCTGCGCGATCCGCGCCTTCACCAGCTTCTCCAACTCCGCCCGCTGCGAGGGGCGGTATCCGAGGGAGTAGAGCAGCTCCAGCCAGACAAAGAACACGGCGGCGTGAATGGCCTGAAAAGGATCCTCCGTGAAGGCCGGTTGGCGGCCTTCTGCACACTTGTGCGAGATGATCTGCGCTATCCAGCTGACGATATTAATACCAATGCTCAGCGGAACGTGGTGGACGAGCACCGACGACGCCAGGTACTCCATCGCGCCAATCACCGGTGCGTAGAGCGCGCCAGCAATGGGCTCCATCTTGAGAAACGAAACGGCGTAGAAGGCGGCGGCGATGTGAGAGAGGTTCACCTTGTCGGTGATGGGCACGCGAGCCGCGAAGCTCAGAGCGGTGGTGAAGATGGCGGGGACAAAGATGACGTGGACGAGCTGGTTCGCCCAGTTGTGGTGGTAGGCGCCATAGAAGACAAAGCTCTTCTTCAGGTTGAAGTAGTTCTCGAGGTAGGCAAGCATGGTGACAAAGCGTTGATCCTATTATAGGAGAGTTGGGTAAATATTAGAGAAAGAGATGGCGATAAAAATAGCAAAAGGGGTGGAGAAGCACACGGAGGTGGCGATCTCGGCACTGCTAGCTTTTTTTCTTTTCGTGCGTTTTCAGCAGTATGTCATGAGGAGGAATAGGATAAGCAAGAATAAAGAAAGAGGGAAAGTAAATCAGTTTACGAGATGCATGTCAAGGTGTGGGACCATTGTGAAGCGCAAGAAGGACCCACCTTTCGAGTGCTGTAGCAAAGCGGACACCTTCAGAACAGTTGCAGCGAAGGCACCCAACGCAGCATTTGCTTCACGCCGTTCTTTTTTTCCATTGTATCGCTTTCGTAAGACGGCAGTGCGACTTCTGAATTACACGGAGAGAAAAAAGAAAGCCTTTTTTTCAGTTTCGAAAAGGTGCCTGGGGATGTAACTAGTGAGTAATATAAAAAGATCAAAAACACAACAACAATAACAAGTGCCCAAATCTCTCTCTTTACCATGCAGGCGCCGCTAAGTTTCTGGCCAAGCCGTCTCGAGAGAGTCACTAATTGGATGAGACAGGTACGCATCACTCCGCAGCAAGCGATGCAAAAAGATAACACACACACAAACAAGCGTGTCTCACCATGCACAGCTACAGCTTCTTGAGGCTCTGCAGCTCGTACCCGTTGTACTGCAGCGTCGCCTTCACACTCGCCTCCGCCTGCGCCTCCTTGCGCCGCAGCTGCGCGTTTGTAAAAGCGTCTGCTGCTGCCTGGATGTTGCGCAGGCACCGATTCCACCACAGCTTCAAGTGAAACATCGTCTCGGTGTGCAGGGTGCTGCGGGACTGCGCGATCTGCGCCTCCACCTCCTTGTCCCGCTCCACCATCTTGGCGTAGAGCTCGTCGTACGAGTTCGGTGCGGTAAAGCTCGGCACCACCGTCAGGCGGTCTTGCAGGGCGAGTCGATTGCGCTCCGCGAGGCGGTCGAGCTGCGTCTGCTCCTCCTCCACGCGTGCGCTGATGCTCTTGCTAAGAAAGAAGTACACGAGCGCAACGCTGGCGGCGCCGACACCCATGGAAACGGTGAAGACCTGCATGCGGCGAGCGCTGATGAAAGGCTTTGGCTCCACATACGACTGCAGCCGCTCCGGTGCCTCCGACGCAGACGGTATGAAGGTGGACGCCGGGGGGTTGACGGTGTGGACGTGCTTGTAGGCTGTCGGCTGTGCCTGCGCCGGCGGCTGCGTTTCGACAGCAACCGTCGTTGTGGTCGGTGCAGCTGCCTCGGCAGCCTGTCCGACGGGCTGAATCCCACCCGCAGCGTTGGCGGGCGAGGCCGCAGCGGCCGCAAACCGCACCAGGCTACGACGCAACATCATTTTATAAGGTGGATATATCCGAGCTAGGTTTGTTTGTTGCACTTGATGGCGATATGTGTTGCAAGGACTTTCTTGGGAAAGGCACCAGAGCAGCAACGTTGTGTTGAGTGTCTCCTCCTTCTTTCACTGAAACAAATGGAGAAGATAAATCGGTACGTACAGAGGGTCGCTATAGTCTCCGTGGATTGGAGTGCTCTTGAAGGCCAAAAGGGAACGAGGAGGAGAAAAAAGGCAGTACACAAATGATGTGGGAAAGCTGAAAGTGAAGGTCCAGCAAAAAAAAAAACTCTTTTTTGCTGAAGAATAAAGTCATTGCTTTTGAGCTGTTGTCAAAAAAGGGTACTTGATAACCCGCTCTATAGGCTTAGCCTTTCCCCTTTGCTTACATCTTTTGATTTCAAGCAGGCATCATAAGCTGGTGTGCTATCTAAGAGCTGCAAAAAAAAAAAAGCTGCAGAAAAACGACTCTAAGCGCAGTGTAGGGGAAAGAGACAGCGATATCAGCCCTCTTTGCCCTTTTACCACCAAACATCTACATGTTCCACGGCGCGCGGCAGGTTGGGCACTCTTGCTGCCCCTCTTCCTTTTCCAGCGCACGCGTGATGCAGTGGAGGTGGAAGGTGTGGTGGCACGGCCCGGTCAGCACCGGACACTCATCACCCGGCACGCGGCAGGCTGGACACGCCGCCTCGTACTCCTGTCGACAGATGCCACACGTGTCGCCCTTGCAGTCCCACATCCACTTGGCGACGAGGTGCACACTCTTCACCTTCACATCCATTGTGTTGACTAAACGATAATAGGGACGGCGTAGCGATTGAACCCAGAATGTGGTCTACAAAAGAACGAAAGGAAAAGCGTTGTACGCTTGATGCAGGTAGTATGAGGACGAAGAGAATAGGGAGAGGTGGAGCAGCAGAGCGACAAGCATGGCGACAGAGGTCGGTACTAGCGACGCGCCATACGTATGGGATGTTGATAGAGTCGTTCATTTTAACATTGCACGCTTATTCGTCTTTGTAAAGCGTTTGGTGAGTGCGAAGCACTCTCAATGAAATAAGAGAGAGGGAGGGCGTACGTTAAGTTTCGGCTTTGACTTTTTGTTTATTGTCGTCTAGTTGAACTCAAGAAAGGCAAATAAAAGTAAATTAGATTGGTAGAAGAAAGAAAATGAAGAGCGGCTCTAGGTCCATCTCGCCTTCTATCAGTGCGCGATGGTTCGTGACTTCCATGTTTTCTAGCAAGCAAATAAATAAATATGAAGAAGTCTACAGAAAAAAAAAAGCAAAGCAAAAGAAAGAGTCTAGAATGCAAAAGCAGAGTCGTCGATTGCGTAAGCGTGTAACATACATATCAAAAAAAAAACTGAAAAGCGGTCGTGAGGTATGTGCAGATCCAGTGCACCCCTATGCGCTCCCATCTCTTCCATCACTGCTGCTGCGCTCCTCTCAGCCGTGTCACGATGTGGTCAATCTCCAGCTCCACCGACGGCGCCACAGCCGGCGCGCGTGTCGCACCGACGGGCCGCGCCAGCTGAGAAAAGTGAGAAGACTGCAGCGACGTCTTGGCACGCATCTCGGGCGACTGCGAACGCACGAAGCTCGACTTGGCCGTCAGCGCCGGCGCGGCAGGTCGCGGTAACGATGGCGGAGGTGGCGCCGATGGTGGCAGGTGTGCCGACACCGCGCGAGGACGCACCAGCGACGACCTCTCCGCTGTAAATGCCGCGAGTGTAGACGATGGCGGTACAGCAGCCTCAGCAGTAGGCAGAACGGTTTTTTCTTCGGCTGCTAAGGAGGTCGGCACCTGCTTTTCCGTTTTGTCGTGGCTCTCGTCATCCGACGCAGCAGCAGTAGCACCGCCACCGAATGCGCTGTCCTCCTCATCCGACACCACGACTACTCTACGCAGACTGCTCGCCGTCCGCCGCAGCGTGGAAGCCTGCCTGCCCAGCCGCTCCCCCGGCTTCGCACGCGACGCGACCTCCTCCGCACTTGTCGCAGACGCGGTGGCTGCGGCGAGGAACGGGTTCGGTGGTTGCTGCCTCATCGTTTCCGACTGCCGCGCTCGCACCTTCGCGCCAATTTCGCCTACGCGCTGCACGAGGCGAGGGGCGAGCACCGCCGTGCGATTCCGTGCCGCCGCGGATGCCGTCGCTGAGGCGCTGGACTGCGTGCTCTCCGTGTCGCTGTTGCTGTGCTGGTCGTCCGCAGCGTCGCCTCCCCACGCAAGGTAGCGGCGCCGCTTTCTGAGTTCACGTCGTGAGACATCAGCACCACCACCACCCCTGACAGCCGCACCGTGGCGGCCCGTCTGCTGCTTCGCGAACGGCCGTGCCCGCCGCTGCCGTCGCTGCTCATTCAGCTTCATCTGCTTGAGGCTCTGAGCCCGGTTCGCCTGCATCATCTCCCCAATCGTGGTGGAGGCAGTGAGGAGGCGGTCGTGCTGCAACACACACTGCTCGAGATCGCGGCGCAGCGGGGGTTGCATGACGTGCCGCAGCCGCGCAATCTCCTGCGGCGTGGGCCCATCTGGCGCGAAGAGGCTCGGGTGGAAGGCGTAGGTGTCCGGCGTGGCTGTAGGAATGGCGTCCTGCTGCTTCAGCGGGGGAACGGCAGGGAGAAAGGACACGAGCCACTGCAGCACGCAGAGGATAAGGTACACAATGGACAGCGCCAGGGCCACGTTCGCACCGCTCAGGGAGGAGTGGGCGGCGTAGACGTAGCGTCCACCACAGCTGCGCAGGCGAGCCGCGCAGAGCGTCGCGTCGGCTTCCTGCAGCGCCGCACAGGACATCGTGTGACGTCGTGCGTGGAAGCAAAACACCAGGTACGCAGCAAAGGCGCATGTGATGGCACCGAGCGTGATCTGCACCGCTTGGAGGATGTAGTGGAAGCAGGGCCGCACGCCACCCAGAGCAAGGTAGCGCGTGGCGAAGAAGGCAATCAGGGCACTGTCAAGAAAGGCAGTGAAGCCGCAGCAGATGCACACAATCAGACAGTTGCCCGGAGAGACAGCTTGGCCGAAGAGAAAGCGCCGAGGCAGGTTGGAGGCAAAGTCGTCCAGTGCGCCGCCGGACAGAATAGTGAAGCAGCTAGCGTTGCGCACGCTGCTGCTGCTGCTGTCTCCACCACCACTACTGCCGGTGCTACTGTGAGAGGCAAAAGTGCCACCACCGATAACGGTACACTGCCCCGCGGTGAGATCATAGAAGCAGACGGCGGTGGTCTTCACCACGTAAATGATGAAGGCGAGGCCGAACAGAAAAGCAACGATGCCCAGCGGCACCCCCACCATCAGACGCAATCGTGCAACGCCAAACAGCGGGTGCAGTCCCTGCTTCAGCATCACGTTGAAGCCGACATCCGTCTGGAGAAGGTTCGGGTAGAGCACGCCGTCGAAAGGCAGGCGAGCGGCAGGCTTGGGCGGTAGCGGTGAGCTGCCATCGTCTGTTGTGGTCTCGCCGCTATGTGGCACGACAACTTCCGTTGCTTCCTGTTGCGCTGCTGCTGCTGCCGCTGCTGCAACTGCGGCGGGTGTTTCCATCTGACAGAAGTCGTGCATCCGCTGCTGCCACGCCTCGAGCTTCGCCTGCACGGCGGCCTTCTCTGCTGCCGCAGCCGCCTGTGCCTCGGCATGTCGCCGTTCCCGCCGCTGTGTTTGACGCTCGCGCTGGCGGGTACGACGGCGGTACTCGTGCCACGCCGCTGCGACGGGGCGTATGGGCCGTGAGAGGGTGAGGGGGCACCAGACGCCCTGCTTTGTGTCGAAGCTGAGAGCGATCAGCACGCGGCGCAGAGGAGCGATGGTAGGGAGAAAGGGGCTTTCTTTTTCCTTTTCTCCGTCCATCTGCTCTAGTGGCTGCGCGTCTGCTGGAGGAGCATCAGCTTTCCGTGCATCGGAGTCGCGACGCTGTCGTCGATGCACCTGCTGCCGCTTCGCGCAAAATGAGGAGGCCGCCTTTCGATTCGCCGACACGACCACCACATCAACGCCGCAGTGGTTCAGGAAGCGCAGCACCGACGAGAAGGGGACGTTCAAACGACCGCGCGACGTGGCGGAGGTCAGCGGTGGCGCTCCCGACGGCTCTGCTGCAGCTGCCGCAGCTGCATCTCTCCCTTCTTCTCCCTTCCCTTCCTCCTTTTTCTCTTCCTTGGCCTCTCCTCGCTTTGCCACGTCGGGGCCGCAGTAATGCAGGAGTCCACTCACGAGTTCGTTGTAGTGAGCCACGCTGCCCCACAGGGCGAAGGTGACGGCGAGGAGGACGTTGTCAAAGACCACCATCGTGTCGTGGAGGTCGGAAACATCCACTGCACGCGGCGGCGGCGCCACTTCAGCTGTTGCTGCTGCTGGTGACCCTGTGTTGGTGGCCGGCAGCGTCTTTAGCGCCTTGACTCGACCAGCACGGATTGCGGAGGTTTGAATAGACGGCAAGGGTTCTGCTCGGCCCAGCAGCTGGTGCCGCAGCAGCCGCAGCTTCACCACTGTTGCCGTAACGTCGCCCATTGTGAAGGCGGCGGTGCAGGCGATCGCCTTCACGTCTGACTTGTGGTAGTCTGTCTGCTGGATAAGAGGCGCGAGGTGGGTTAAGTCGGTTACGGGCAGTGCCACTGGTAGAGGCGAGGGCGGCCGTCTCTTTTCAGCGGACGGTGCGGCGCTGTGGGACGAGGCAGAGCGCGAGCTGGAGGAGGAAGAGGGGGACGGATGTGGAGGCGGTGCGGGCACTGGGCGTGCAGCCTCTGCTTCCTGACTGCGAAGGGGTGGAAAGACAGACGGCGGTGGTGGTGGTGGTGGTGGTGGAGGCGACTGTGGTGTCGACGGTATTTTACTATCCAATCCTTCTGGCGTGCGTGACGGCAGCGCTTGAGAAGCTTGAACCTCTTTCGCCACAAGGCCGCTCTTGCGATGACTGCTGCTCTTGCTGCTGCTGGTGCCGCTACCGCTGCTGCTTGAGGCCAAGAGAGCCAGCGGGGTCTGGTATGCAGAGGCCTTGGTCGGCGAGGGCGGCAGCGAGAGGCGAGCCGCCGTCGGGGTCGACCGCACACTACTCCGCCCACCCGCCGTCTCATTTGCGCTGCGCCGGCTGTCAGCCAGGCCGGCTTCTAGAAGAAGGTGCGAGTGCGGCCGGTCCGGCGGGTTGGGCAGGCGCTGCGTTGGAAAGGCAGACGCCCTCCCCTCCGCATATCGCTGCACCTCCGAGAAGGGCGTCGGCGTGGCGGGCCGGTGCGTGTCAATGCTGCTGTTCGGCGACTGCAGCAGCGTGGGAAAGCGCGACATGTTCAGCGAGGGTGCGGTGGAGCGGCTTGGGGTGGCGCCGCGTGCCGTCATGGACGGGTCGAGTGGACTCTTGTCCACTGTCGTGACAGTGCTCGCGACGGAGTTCTTGGAGGGGATGCGGGGGAGCTGCTGCTTCGGGATATTTGGAAAGCCAGCGCCATGCATGGACGGGAGAGAGCCCGAGAGCGCCATGGGGGCCCTGGCGCCGGCTGCCGTCGATGCGAGGGGCGATGGCGGGAGGGGGTGTCCGGCACCTGTGCTTGCGGCCTCGAGTGGCCCCAGTCCGTAGGTGATGGGCCGAGGCAGGACAGGCGACATGTTCACGGCTCCCAGCTCAGGTGTCGCCACAAAGGAGTTCTGCCCTGTCGACGACGGCCCTCCAGAGAGGACGCCTCCCGCGCTCGACTCACTGGGGTAGCGCAGCAGCCGCCCGCTCTCCAGCGACTCGGCCAAGTTGCCCGCGCTGGCGTCCCCCATCACGAACTCGATGGGGTGGTAGGAGCGCTTCTGCGAGTCCTCAAAGGCGACGGAGCTGAGCGAGTTCGACTCGGAGAGGTCGCGCATGTTGTCCCGGGCGTCCATGGCGTACATGTAGTCGGTATTGTGGACAGCGGAGGGAAGGAGGGGCGTAGCGCCGCGGGAGAGAGCGATGCGCGAGTTGCCGCTGGCGTAGAAGTTGGCCGCAGCAGCAGCACCGGCATTGTTGGCAGCGTCTGCGCCGCTGGTGTGGGCGGCGCTGCTATCGCTGTCGGACGCGGCCGAGGCGAGGGGCCGGCGCTCGCCAGGAGCACCGCCAATGACGTGGAGGGAGGGGGAGGGATAGGGCGGAGTGGTGCCGCCACCGCTGGTGCTACTCCCGCTCATGGCGCTTCTTGGCGGGGGCGTGGTAAAGAAGGATGAGGAGAAGAAAAGCGGGGAGAGAAGGTGGAGAGGCGGATATGCAAGTGCAAGTCGCACAAAGTGCAGCTAACGACACCGTGCACGTGCTTTTTTCTTGTGAAGGGGCGTTCAGCCAATATTTCCACGAGCAAATGCGTCTTTTTTCTCTTCACTCTCTTCAATAGAATCAGCCACTCACTTTATCTCGGGTTGCGATACGTTTCTAGTACTTCAGTGATGGCACAATACAAAAGCAAAAAAAAAAAACAAAGCGAACGGACGATGCACGTCCACGGGCTGCAGTGGAGGGTCAGAGGACAAAGAGGAGGAGGGAGACGGGCAAACAAACATGGGGGAAAAAAGAAACAAAAAATAAAGCTCTACTCGCTGAGAAGTTGAGGAGAGAGAGAGAGAGAGAGAGAGAGCAAAAAGTATCATGAATGGAGATCAGTAATAGAAGTTAGGTAAGGAAAATATAAAGAATTGTCGTTTGATCACGTCACCTCCAAGTGCTCCGCAATGCAGTGTTAAAAAAAAAAAATAAAGAAAACACTTTTTTTTTAGTCGGCGCCGATGTTTATTGCGCCGAGTTCCCTTTTTTTGCTTGACACTCGCTCGACGTTCTTTTTTTTTTTTGTAACTTATCACCGTTGCATGCAAGCGCGCGACATCTATTTTATTGGTAGACCGGTCGTTGAATCCCTGGTGGACGTTTTCACGCGCCGCAATGCGCTTTGCCGTGCACCAACACCCTTTGTATCTCTTACCATGTTTGCAAAAAAAGGTGGCGTTGCCTCGCAGAGAAAATGACAAAAAACACATACCTTCACTCCGGTGTCTCAGCTTTTTCAACAGTGCCATCAAAGTCAAAGCTGCTACCGCTAGAGGACGACAAACTCTCAGCGTTTTCCAGGTCATCGTCGGCGGCCATGCTGTAGTGCATCGTGCCGTACTGATCCTGAGCGAACTCCAGAAAGGCCTCGTAGTCGAGAGAGGCCGCGATGTAACTCGTGCACAGCAGGCGATACGCGTTCTCCGACGCATTCCACTCTTTTTGAATTGCTGCGACGAGAGAGGCGAGCACGTCCGTCTCCTTCTCGGGAAGCGACGCCACGAAGTCCTCGACAATGCCTTCAATGAGTGCGGCGTAGCGCTGGAAGAGCTGATAGAGCTGCAGACCACCCGGGCTGTTTGTGTCGCTACCGTCCTCGGTAGCAATGAGTGTGAGGGCGTCGTCGTTGCTCTCGATGAAGCGGCGAATGCGCTCCGTGTTCTTGCCAGCCGCGAAGAAGTCGTCCATTTGGAGGAGAAGAGCGTCATCGGCGGCATCAAGCGGGGAGGCAGGGGAGCTGCGACCGATGCTGCCGGTGAAGCTGTTCAACGCCCCTTGTAGACCACGGTCGTCGGCCATGATGCTAGTGGGAAGAAGAGAAAAAAAAAAGAGGAAGTGCTTCTATTGCTGATCAAGAATTACAGTAATCGAATTCTACAAGAGGGAAAATAAAAAGAGTACGTTGGCTTCGTGTTGAGGATAAAGGTAAAAAGAAAGTGAGGGGGAGAGAGACCACCGAGACGTTGGGTGCGCGTTCAAAAAAAAAATATGCAAATCTGAGTTGTGGTTGTTTTCTTTGTGTGTGTGCGTGCCCCTTGTTTGCAGTGCGGATAAAACAAAAGAGAAACACGTTGGCCGGCCATATGTGAAAAGGAGAGAGAGACAAAAGGGGCAGTAAAAGAAAAAGAAGCAGTCCGTTAGGATGTGTCTAGGCAAAGAGAAGAAGCACTTTCACTCGTGCTTGGCGGAGGTGAAGTGTGCCAGAAAGATGCCCTGCTCACTCAACTCCTTCTTTGTGCAAACACCGGGGCACGAGATGCAGGCTGTGCGTGACGTGAGTCGGAAGCAAAATTCTACCATTGTTTTCCCCCTTTTTTTTTCCGATGACTACACCGGCTTTGAACGTAGCAGTACGTTTTTCCTCCTTCGGCGACAAAATTCTGAGTGTCATCACAGGCGTCCAAGCCAAATCTTGACGCCGCTTCATGAGACCCAACGTTGCGCGTCTGCACAACGCACAAAGGCCGTCCCTCACCATTTTTATCGTTGCTGTCTCACTCTTCTGCGCGTCTAACTCTGAGGAAGGCTCTCTCAACCCGTCGATAGCCGATGTGGAGAGGGAAGGTCGTTTCGTCTCAATGCGAACACACACACAAAGCACTTCCTCTGTCGTACACGAAAAAAAAAAAACACTGAGAAGAATCTAGAAGCTCAGGAGAAAGGAGTACGTGTGCACCTCAACACCGTTACAGCCAATCGCCTCGCACTACGAAAGAGAAACCAGATGCCTCTCCGCATCGCAGGCGGAAGCTGTCGGCTGCAGAGGGAGAAGTAAAGCGATGCAAAGAGTCACGATCGCGCAGAAACACACACGCCAACCCACTACCTTCCACCACGAAGCGGTGTGAGAGAAAGAGAGGGAAGAAGAGTGGGAAAAAAGAAAAAGCAGCGACTATAATACGCGACGCACTTGTTTTTCCACCCACCGCACCCCTCAAAGACGCTGCAGAAATGCACAGTCTTCCTCACAGAGCCTCTGCAGCACGAGGCAGGAGCTTCATCGACTCTTCCCAGTCACAGAAAAACAAACAAAAAAAGAAAAAGAAGAAGTTTCATTCAGTTAATCTGGAAATTGTTTTTCGGCCTTCTTCTTACGCGTTAAGGTCGCTGAGGTCGGCAGCCGGCTCCTCGCCCTCCTCATCCCCCTCAGCGGGCTCCTCGTCGTCGGAGTCGCCGTCCATCGCACCGGCACCACCGGCGCCGCCCATCGCGGCCATCATCGACGCCATGTCCATGCCGCCCATGCCACCCGCACCGCCCATACCGCCCATCATGGAGGCCATGTCCATACCGCCCATACCTCCCATGCCACCCATACCACCCATGCCTCCCATGCCGTCCATGTCGCCGTAGCCGCCGAAGTTGGCCGCCGCGGTGTTCTCCTCGGCCTCGTCGTCCTCGTCCTTCCAGAGGTTCCAGTCAGCCGACAGCCAACCCTTCGTGGCCTTGGTCGGCTCCTCGACGAGACGGTTCCAGTAACCCTCCTCCTTCTTGATGGCGCAGATCTGGATCGACACGCCGAGCACCTTGAAGGTGGAGTCGGCCGGCACAATCTCCTTCAGCAGGTGCAGCTCGTCCTTCAGCTCGTGCGCCTCGCTGCTCTTGGCGGTGATGCCGTTGCCAGTAATGGACACCGTCTTGTCCGTGAAGGTCACCTGCACGTCGGTCGCGTTGCTCGCCTCAACAGTGATGAAGAGGCGGTCCTGGCGCTCAGCCCACTTGGTCGGGAGGTGCGACATCTTCGCTGGTGCGTGTACGGAAAAAAATGAGCGAGAGAGAAGGTGTGAAGAGTCGAGGAGGTGACGGCACCGAGAGATGGTATCCGCAGCTGATCGAATGCAAAGGGGGAAAGAAGACAAATAAACACAAAAACTCTAAAACGAAATAAAAGTGCTGAAGTAGCGTCCTTATTGTATCCTCGTTGTTAATTAGACTCGACGTGTGGTATCAACACGGACGCAGAGGGAATAAATGGAGTTTTTTTTCTTAGGGTGTAGGGTTGCTTGGCAGAGACAAAATCTGACGACAGCGCACAGAGGCAGAGTCGCGTTCACAAAGCGAAAGCAAATATGGAAGAATAGAGAGAGGGAGAGAGATAGAATGGGGGAAGAGGCATTGGGTTTTCACGCTACATGAGGTGCACGACGAACAAACTTTGACAGAGACCGTGAAAATAAAGAAGCCGGCAAGGAATCATTTGTCATTTTTGAAGATGGAGAGAAGACAAGAAATATGCCAAGCCATGGCGCGCTTCATGACCAGCCTGTGACACTCCATTCGGTTTATGATCGGTACTGCAAGTAATCCACATTGGGCAGGTGTGCGAGCACGCTCTGATCTATAGAGCCACCGCTCCGTAAGCCAACTGTCAAAGAAAAATAAAATAAATTCAAATTAATCTTTTCCTCTGAGTTCAACCAAAATTGGAGGCAATTATACTGCGTACCGACGAGGCAGCGCTTCACCAACAAAACGTACAGCCAACAGCGAACAAAGAAGACCCTTCTATTACCTTACCCGACAACAACAACAACAACAACAAAAACAGCGTGGATATTTTGGCGTGCCATCGCTCGCACATCTGCTGTGCGGCAACGTTGACTTCCCCGCGTGCACCACGCAGACCGACAACATGAAGTGAGAAGAAGTGCAAACACGTGGCCAGAAGTCAAGTCGCTTGCGTTTTGGTCCCTCCGTTCTTCCACTTCGTCAGTTGACAATGGCGGCGCTTAGGCTGCTGCTCCCTCGCGGATGTAGAGGATGTTGTTGTTGCGCAGCAGCATCTCCCCCAGCTCGGTGTCCTCCTTCGCGTGCTCGACGGCGTCGCGCAGCTGCAGGTTCATGAAAGTGTCGCAGCTCACCAGGTTGCCCTCGTATACCGGGCCCCACTTGCTCTTCACGAGCACACGCTTGCCAACGAGGCTGTGCAGAAAGGCACCAGGGACGTTTGCTTCCATTTTGTGAGGGGAAAGAAATATAGAGAGGAGAAAAAAAAACTACAGATGTGCGAGTGTGAGATACCACGGACGTGGACAAAAAAAGAAGTCGGAAGAGAGGAGGCAACGCTCTAAACAACGCACAATGCAGTCTGCTTCTTGCTATTGAGAGGCACAAGAGCAGGCGCACCAGTACAGATTTAATACAGAAAAAAAAAGGGAAAACAAAAGGTGAATTCGAGAGTTAGAGTTAGAGAAGCATGATTAGAGAGGCAAGACAGTTGAGGCTGCCCTCAAGATCGGTGACAAGCCTCTCATATAGGAGTTAAGCAACCGAAAAGCATCAGGGGAAGGCGTGAGCGAGCACAGCCTTCTTCTAGCTTCCAGATCGTTCTTGTTGTACACGTTGCTTCAGTTGCAGCAACCGCAGGACTGAAGGTAGAGAGAGAGAGAGAAAGACTCCGATGTCAAGCGGTGAAGCTCACTGTCAGGGAATAAAACCAGCACGGCTATATGAGTTTGAATTTTAGTTTTTTTTTTTTTTCGTTGTAGCGCGATGCGACAGCGGAATCACCTGTCTCTTGCGACACTCGGAATCGTGACCAGATACGCAATGAATGACTTACAATATAGGTGTATATAGAGGAATATAAAGGGGGAAAAAAAAGAAGGAAAAGCATCGTTATGCGAAAGGAAAGCGCGTGTTTCGATCAACGATACTTCTGGCCAAAAAGAAGAGAAGAAAAAGTTAAAATGCGAGTGTGCGGTTTATTTTTCACAGAGATAAAAAAAAAACTATAAAATTCTCACGCCACAGTCAAGAAAAAAGCACAAAAAAACATAATGCCGCGACACTTTTCTTGTATCTATTACACGTGTACGCAGTACTTTCTGTCGCTCAGTTTTTTTTTTTCCCGCTTCCGCTGCGGCTGCTGTTGTTGTTCGCAACCCTTCAATGTTCAGCTGTGCTCCCGTACTGCAGTTCAACGCGAGAAAGTAACAAAAGGAGAGAAAGAGAAAGAGCATTAACGAATTCAACAACTTAGAAAAGAAAAAAAATTCCTATACTGCGGAGAAGAGGATCACAAAAAAAAAAAGACAAAAATAAATATGTGTAGCAACCCCAAACTAGAATTGGAGGCATGCGAGAGGAATAGGTCGATGAGGGGGAAGGGAATACGGTACGTCGCTTACAAGCGCTTAGAGAAGCGAGCGATGTAAAAGCAGGGGAAAAAGACACAGAAACAAAGTCTGAGTTCATCTAAACGAAGCTACACGCACTCGTGCACCGGTGTGACTCCTCTCTTCACGTGCTTCTCCAGTGAGGCGCCTGAGAGAGACAACAACACGCGTTCGCATCACCTCAGCTTGAGATATACAAGACACAACTTGAAAGTGTTGCGACACTTTTCTTGCTGTTGCTCACCCCAACACGACCGCCAGAGAGAGAGAGAGAGAGAGGGAGAAATACAAGAGGAAAAATTGAACGACGTGCTCTTTGGTGAAATCACGCACGCTCTATCCGCAGCTTCCTTCCAGACACAACTAGCCACAATGACCCACAGAGACGACATTACCTTATGAGAATGCAGAAAAGAGGAGGAAAAAAAACCCACACACAAACACACAGGCGTACTAAGGTCAACAGAAAAAGAGAAAGGAAAAAGTGAATACAATCGCGAAAGAACATGTTTTACAGCGCTAGAGAGCGGTGGTAAAAGAAAATTAGTTGTGGTGCAGGAAACAGACAAAAAAAAGATCAGAGGCAGCATGTAGTGAAGAAGCAAAAGGAGCGAAGCAATTGTTGAGAAGGCGTCGTGCCATGTTGTCACCTGCAGAGAGAGAGGGAAGGAAACTGCGGCGAGCTGCCAAGTTTTATTCCCGCTCCATGCAGGAAAGCAAAGAGGGTGGCGCATCGGGAAAAAAAAAACGCGCGTATTTTCGTATTGGTAGTAAATTAGGCAAAGCAAACACAAAAAGCAAACAAGCAATAAAGAAATGTGGAAGAGACGCCGCGCCTCAGCCACCACTAAAAAGAAATAGGGAATGACATTACACAAACGGCACGGAGCATGTCGCTGAGCGTGCGGAAAGACACATAGCACTTGGAACACCCACCTACAAAAAGAGAGAAGAAGAGAGTGACCCACGCTGTCGGTGACACTTTGGAAAACACCCAGTGCAATTGCAGGTGATCAGCTCCTCCTACTTTCTTGTTTTAAACAAAATAAATTGCATGTGTATCGTAGAGAGAACCAAGGGACGAAAGAGAACAACAGCTTTATACGAAACCCTTTAAAAAACTATAGAGAGCAGGTACGTACAGACGGAGAAGTACACAAATGGCGCATCTACTCATACGCGTGGAAACAAACAAATAACCAACAAATCATCTCTAGAGAGAGATTTTTTTCCTTCAACACTTCTCTGCGAGTCCGCATGGAAAAGTATTCACTGATGGGAAAACAGGTAGCAGCTTTCCTGCATCTGCGCTACTGCGCACCTTGCACGCTCTCTGAAATGACGTTGCAGGGAAAAATAGAATAATAAATAAAAAGAAGAAAAGAAGCGTTAGAAGGAGGGGATGCGGAGGTCACTCTCGCTGGTGATGTCGCAAGCAAATAAAGAGCTTAGTTGCATTACCTCGAATACAAAGCGTTTTCCTTTTTTGTTGTTGCCCCTCGAAGAGCACCTGCTTTGTTTCCTGCATTTTACTCAAAAAAAAAAAAAAACAAGCCCGGCACAGCTGCGTGGGGCCGCTGCTGTTCACATGCACAGAGGCTGTGACTCAAGAAAGGAACAGACTAGACGCGCGTGGCGGGCCTGCAGGAAAAACCAGCACAGAGGCGCCGACGCACAAAGAGGCGAGTGGAAGCACACTAAAGCTCGCGCATATTAGACGCTGATGTGCCGCACCGTCTGGAGCAAACTAGCACGCAGACAAGCCCCTATACCCACACAGCGCAGGAACAGAAAAAAAAATTGAAGTGAGATGATGCACTGATTCACACAAAAGAAAATAGCGTGTTCTCTTATTAACTGAGAGCGGTGATGCAGGAAAAAAAACAATGTCGAAGAGTTCAAAGCATTCGCCGCGACTCAAGTCGTGGCACAATTTTCCTTTTTGTTTCAGATGGCCTCCAGCACCGCGTTCTCTCTTGACGTCCATAAGTGTAGCGCGAAGAGTAGAGAGGCCGCGCAGCCCAGCAGAACCGACCCATCAACGTAGGGTAAGAGCACGATGGAGCAAAGGCAAGGCAGAAAACACAGTCAGAAGCATTTCGCTGAACAAAAAAAAAAATACAAGAGCAGGAAGCACTGGGGGAAAAAAAAAGGGACGTGTTTTTGATAAAATGGTGACGACGGAGAGAGAGAGTGAGCCGAGAACACGTCGCGGTTGGGTACATGTAGATGCTCTAACGTGTGCGTGTGTGTGTGTAAAATTTTATTTTGAAGCTCCTAAACCCATACGAAAACAACAAAAGAGCCAACAGACAGCTTTTATGTAAAGGGACCTCTTGTGCAATAAGGGACAACATAATCTTAATGTGCCCGAGAGATTCACGGAGGCGGGCATTACAGCAAGAGCGAGACAAGGAAGAAAGGCAGCCATTGTGTACCTTGCTCACAAAACAGCTGCACGAACTCCATTTCTACAAGAAGCGAAAGGAAGTACGCAACTGCTAGTAGTGCAGCCACAACGGTTTGCCAGCACACATGCGTAATACACAAATCAACAGAAGCACTCATACACCTACGTATAAGCTCATGTGCACAGAACAGACAAAGACTGGGGGAAAAAAAAAAGGAAGAGCAACTCAAAGAGAACAAAAGCAAAGGAGATCGACAGATCAAAAGGGAAAGGACGAAAATGAGGTGAATACGATAAGGAAGAAAAAAGTTACCTTTTTTTTCCCGTGCTGTCAAACCGAAGAAAGACGCAAAAGGGGCACAGTCAGACAGAGAGGGAGAGACAGCGAGTGGGAGAGGGCCTGCGAGCCTGCGCAGCGGCCCACGTAAACACATACATGATGCGGAGAAACACACACACACACACACACACACGAAATAAAAGACTATCTAACTTTTCTTTTTTAAAAATGGCTATGGGCTGTGAGAGAGCAAGAGGAGAAAAAAATGCTCCAAAATGATTTAAAAAAAGAGAAAAATGGTGTAAAAAGAGAGATGGCCGAGGGAGAAAAAAGAAGCTTGCACTTTGTTCCCCTCTCCACTTTCCTGATCAGAGCTCATCAAACAATCATTACAATGGCTGCAAAAGAAAAGAAATAAAAAGTATTTGAGGTTCCCGTTAACGCTGCTCGTTGCCTGCGCGTATGCGGTGTTGTGCCCCCTTTTCCTCTTGTCTTTGGCCTTCTTGACCGAGAGGCGGTTGAGAGACTTCCTGTTCCGACGTGGCTCTTGACCACATCTATTCGTCGTGCGCGAAGGAGGAGGGGCGGAAGGTGCAATAAAAAGCAGTGCACTGAGTAAGAAAACACTAGAAAAGAGAGAGGGTGGCACCACAAGAAAGAGAAAGTGCGCAGGCGAGAACGGTGCGATGACGGTACTCAAGCACAAACTCACAAAAGCCCCACTCTGGGTTCGACGTGAGTTTAAAAAAAAAAAGGGTGTGTGAAAAGGAAAGAACGGAAGGAAATAAATAAAAAATAAAAAAGGGTGAGAAAGAGAGAGAAAAAACGCGTTTTTTGTTAGGAGAAAAAAGAAAGAGCTGTTTTATTTTATGTGCAATACACATTTTTTTTTTTTGGTGGGCATTTACGTGTTCAACTTCAGGATGCACGCGGCTCATATGAGATAAAAGAAAGAAGCAAATAGGAGGGGAAAAATAGATAAGCAAAGTATACCAGGTGACACACGCAGCTGCGGAAAGTGAAAAAAAAAGAGGGGAAAGAAAAGGCGGTTAGGCCCCGTAAAGGGGCAAGGGAGGGAGCCACACTGAAGAAAAGCGCTGAGACTTGCCTTCTGCAAATGTGTGGCACCGCTGCTATCAAGCGTCCTCACACGCGCTCGATACCAAAAAAGCTGAAGTTAAAGCAGAAAACAACAAAAGAATCAAACACGCAAAATAAATGCACTGAAAAAAAAATGAGGATAGAAGTAGAAAAATAGAAGCGTCTTCTGTTCTCCAGGCTCCACTGCGCTACTCTCCGCTTTCCAACGTATAGCAACCCAGCTGACGCCGCACATCTCGCCACAGCACCACGTCCAAAAGACAGTTCCACACTTCATACACGCGCTTTTCTTCTTGTTCGGCTTGAAGACTGTTGCGTTTTTGGAACAGAATTCTCATCAGAAAGGATACGAACCCACCTGACGCCTCACTGACTCGTTGAAGAAAAAGCGCGGCATGGTTTTATGTGTTTCGTGCCACTCTTGTAGCGTGCAACGTCGTTGAGAAGAGGGAAAGATCTCCAACTTGTTATCAGAGAACAGGAAGAACGCCGCCCACCTTGTTTTTCTTTATGTTATAGGTGGGCATTGGAGAAGGAGAAAGGGGAAGAAAGGGGAGGGAAAAAAAGAGATAATTGGGGGAGGAATACACCGATGAGGGGGGAGGTGATGAGTAGTCAGCTGACGCGTGATATACTGCACTCCCCAGCAAAGCGGAGAAAAAGAGAACCGAGAGCGGTTAACGGATGAAATGAAAAAAAAAACGAAAAAAAACGAAAAAGCATCAGTGCTTCTGCTCGAAAGAGGAGAGACAGGTAAACTACTATTTAGAAAAAAAACCGAGCACGCATGGGGAAGGAAGGCGAAGCAGAAATAATTAAAAAAAGAAAACATACAAAAAAAGGAGAAATAAGTGCTCTAAAGCCAGAAAAAGAGAGATAGGGTGAGAAGTAAGGTAATCGAAGTATCGTATCTGTGATCCACCTGCCTTAAAAAGGAAAGAAAAAGAATGTTGTGTGGGTGCAAAACGCTGAACATCACAACGAAGCACTCTGCGACCCAGAAAAAAAGAAAAGTAACAGTTGAGAAAGAATACGAGGCAAGCACGAAAAAGAATCGTTGCTTCGTTGAGGGTATGGACTAGATCATAGAAAGTGTCAAAAAGATAGTGAGAGAGAGAGAGGAGGTAGGTCAGGAACAAGAGCGACCAGTAAAGAAAAGCAAAACCAGGAAACATTAACCACGGCTGCAATACTAGTAGAGCAAAAAAAGAAAAAAACTCAAAACAGATGAGAAGACGAATTCAGCTATCCTGAAGAAGGCAGATACGAGAAATAAAACTCCTCGCGATTTGTGAGGTGAGGGAAAAAAAAGAAAAGAACACACAAAAAAAGTGAAAGAAGAGGCGTAAAACTGTCGAAGAAAACGTTGGGGCACACACAAACAACAGGAGAGTTCGGCGGGAGGAAGAGGAGCATATACGTCACAGTTGACGGGAAGGGGGGAAACCATGAGAAAAAAAAAAGTCGATTGAGAGAACACACACACACAAAAAAAAATGCACAACAACACATTGTCCTGTAGCACAGGTAGGCGCAACAAAGCAGCAATTTTTGTTTTCCCCCTTTTAAAGAGTGTAAAGGATGCAGCAAAAATTTCTTTTATAGAAGCTCCTTACGGGACGTGTCACATACGCTGGCGACGACAGAGGGAGTGTGACGCTCATGCTTCACGATGCACTTGTCATCGATGTCTGTGACTTACGCTCCGTTCTTTTCTCTTTGTGCAATGAAGATTTGTGCCGGTGTGAGCAGTACGGGAGCGGACTTCAAATTCTGTTTTCTTTTCCTAAAAAGGAAAAAAAAAAATCGGAATCGTTTCCTGCTACCTGAGCAAGGAGGGGAGGCGAGAGAGTGAGTCTCACCAACCACGTTGTTGCTTCTCTGCCCTCACGTCACGACGGGAACGGCAGGCACGTGTCGCGCGACTGGCAATCTGTCCTTCCACGCGTGTACACACGTTTACCTGCCGCTGTCGGAAAAGGGAGGGCGACTACTCGAAAAAAAAAAAAGAACAAGGAGAAAGACAACACGAAGGTTGGAAGAAAAACAAGAGATCAGAAGCACCTTAAATGATAAGCGAAAAGAACTAAGAAAAGAAAGAAGCCAAGTACAAGAGTGGCAGTAGTGGGATTATTCGTAAAATCAACCAAGAGAGAAAAGAAAGACGTGGGAGTCGTCGCAGAGACCACGATGCGTTGCGTAAAGAACGCTCTTTGGGAGTAAGACTAATTACGCTCGAAAACTTACAAGTTGACGAGACGCCCAAGACTCAAGTAAGCGAGAGGGGAGGTAATTCAAAAGAAAGCTGAATATGTAGGCGAGCGGTGAATTTGCTGCCCTGCAGAAGCTCCTTCTGATTTCCCCTCTGCGGTCTCGATTGTCGACTACACTACGAGTGTTCTTACGCTCAACGAGAAAAAAAAAGGTTCTTTGGGGAAAGTGAAAGCGGCGACGACTTCCCTGCACGTCGTCTGCACACTCTATCACACCCCATCTCACGCACGCTTGCAGAAACACACACACACAAACACATACATGGCGACAACAAATCTATAAAATGAGAGAGTTGGAAAAGAGGCGAAGGAAAAAAAACACACTGAGAGACACTTAACTATATATATATGATCGAATGTTTGCAAGGGAATGTATTGTTGCTGCATATGCCCTCTCTCTGACGGCGACGACAAGAGACAGAGGGGTAGATAAGGCACGATGGAGTAGCCAACTGCGCGTGAGGTAAGAGAGAGAGAGAAGTGGCCTTGGATAGGGGAAGTTCACACTGGAACCAAAGAGCATCTGAAATCAACTAACTTCAAAGCTAGCGAGGTAGAACAGAGAAAGAAAGAAAGAAAAAAAGAGGAAGGCGAAAGGGGGAAACAAAAACAAAAGCACAAAACAAATCCTGTCAAAGGGCTTAACAAAAAAAAAAAACGAAGACGAGGAGGGCATTGACACAACCTCTCATCACTCTTTTTCTCTTCGCTTGCCTCGCGTGCACAGCAACCACTATGCGAAATAATAATAATAATAATAGTAATGATAAAGGGGAGAAAACAAATGAAGGCGATTTATCGCCAGCGTCGTACGCTTGACAAGAGCTTCCAGATTCGGAGCTGTGCTTTAGGTTGACGTGTCACTCTGCTAAAATGGAAAAGAACAACAAGAACAACCACAAAGTGCAAGAGACAAAGAAAAAAAAAAACCGATGATATGCACAACCGCTTACGAGACGTGTAAACGCGCTCGACAAAACTAATCCGCGCAAATATATAGATCTTGGACTTGACGGAATGAAGAAAAAGAAAAAAAGCGCACCGCGCAACTACGGGTGAGGAGCTGCCCACCCCATCTGCGCGCTTGGCATCGAGTAGCTGTTCACGGAGGACGACAGGCTTCCGCCGTACGCCGCAAAGCTCGTCACTGGCTGCGAGGCGTGGTTGGCGGCTGGCGTCACCGCGTCGGCGGCGATGTACGACATCATGGTCGGCTCGACCGCGTTCTGGAGGTGGGGGTGGAGAAAGCGGCACTTGCGGCGATTGCAGCGCCCGTTCAAAAAGTGGCGGCACACCTCCGGCGAGCGGAGCAGGGCGAGCTTCGTCGCCGGGTCCATCACGGGCTGTGGCGGCTTTGGTGCCATCGTGGGCGTCATGGTCACGTAGGTCATCGACGGCAGCTGCGGCGCGTGCTGAGGCAGCATCTGCGCCGTCGTGTACACCTCCTGCGGTGCCGCGTAGGACTGGTTCACTGGCATGGTGGTGCTGCTCGAGTTGTTGGACTGGATGAGCACCGACATCTGGCCCGGGTTGGCCGGCGCGGCGGAGGGGACGAGGTAGACGACCTTGTTGTTGCTGCCCACCTCCACGACGCGGTTGGGGCAGATGTAGTATGATGTGCCAGGAGGGGCCTGCATCTGCTGGAAGTACTGCTGCTGCTGCTGCTGCTGCTGCGGTGGCTGCGGTGGCGACGGCACCGTGTGCATAGCCGTGGAGGAGGGGTAGAGAATTGTCATCTGCTGCATGGGGGCTGCACCGCTGTTCGCTGCATCGGCGGTGTAGTAGCGCATCGGCTCCGAGGTCATGCCCGGTACGTACACGAGCTGCGACATGGGGAAAGGGGAAGGGGGAAAGGGGGTCCGGATGGCAGTCATGCACCAGGCGCTGAAAACACTACTCTCTTTATCTCTCGCACAGTGCTTGCCGGCTAAACAGACAAAAAAAAAGATTCTCTTTTCTCTTTTACTGTCGATCGTATTATTCTTACTGGCTTTGTTCTTTATTCCCCGCTTTTCTTCGTATGCTTCAACAAGCAGAAGCAAGCACAGGAAAGGTGTCTGTCAGGAACGGCGGGGAGGGGGAGAAACACGCGAATGAAGATCGAAAAAGAGAAGCTTGAAAAAATAAACAATATGCGGCCGCTACACAACAAGCAATATTGCAATACTAGTAATAGTAGTAGTATTCTCTTTTTAACTTGCGAACGTCAAGGGGTGGGGGACGAGGGGAGGGCAGGCAAAACAACAACAACCGCAACTGCCGCGAGGCACTGCGCAGGCTGGAAGTTAAAAAAAATGAAAAGGAAGAGATGAGTTTCGAAGAACTAGAGAGGAGAAGAAGTAGCCGCGCCGGCGCTGCGTGACGGCGAGAGTTGAGTGGAGGAAAAGAAGAACAAAAAGAGAGAGAGAGAACAGAAAGTCGAAGAGAAGAAGGGGACACTCACGACAGGTAAACAAAAATATATAAGTATTGATGACAACCAGAACAGAAGCGAGACAACAAGCTGGTGACTGTTGAGTCTTTTTATAATAGTAGAAAAAAAAGAAAGAGCGTATCAACTAATACGAAAGAAAAAATAACACGTGGAAGAGAAAGGGGGAAATAAAAATGCAGAAAGGGTCTTTTTTTTTTTTTTGAGGTAAGAGGGGACGCAGAGAAGGCAAAGAAAAGGAAAAAGTAAAAAAATTAGCACTGGAGATGGGAAAAGAGAAGGGGGAAAAAAAGCAACACGCTTGGCAACAGAAAAACAAAAGCAAAAACAAAAAAGAAGAGAAGGTGCACTCGAAGAAGCTACGAAAGAAGTACAAAAAAGACGAAAAAAGGGACAGGGTCGGAAACTTATAAGAGGAAAAAAAAAACACGCGCGAAAGGAAGAAGAAGAAAAAAGAGACTAGAAGATGTAAAAGCGAAAAGCGGAGAAAAGAAGGCGTAAAAGCGAAAGACACAATCACTTTTTCTTTCTTCCTTTCTTTCTCGAGGTGTTCGTTGGAAGCTAAAAGAGCCTACGCAAAGGGGGATGAGAAGCAGAACAGAAAAAAAATGTCAAGGTTGCTGAAGTAGAGGTGAAGCAGCAGAAAAGGCAGGAAAGAAACCAACCGTTGTCTTAAAAAGTATCTCAGCTGATCAAATTACAACAGTTACGGTCAAAACGGGCAGCAGAATGATTCCAAAACCCGATTCGCGTCTTTACTGATTTTCACACTTTTTTTTCTCTTCACTTTTTTATTTATTTCCTCGAAGCAACACCCTCCGTATGCGCTGGGCAACAATAGTGATGAGCGAAGCTAGTCAGGAGAGACAGAAGAAAAAAAAAGGAAAAAAACGTTGTCCACAACCGCGATGAAACAAAAGGAATGGCTTCGAGCAGGTGATATGTGTTTGCGCTTTTTTTTTCCCTCTTTTCCCTTTCAGAATAGTTTCGGCAGTGCTTTGCTGCTAAAAAGAAAATGAAAAGAAAACGTTTGGCAGAGAGTTCGTCACCGCGTGGGGTGCGAAGAAAAGTGCGGCCTTGTCTGATGTCTGCTAATGTACCTGCTCAACACCAGAGCCACTTCACAGTAGCACGAGCAACGGCGCAAGAGACGGAAAAGAGGAGAGAAAAGAAGAAGAAAAGAAATGCGATATCAAACTTACCCGTTGTGCGCTTCCAATTGTCGAAATTAAAGCGGGGAGGGGAGTAAAGAGGAAGAGCGACGCTGGCGATGCACTACAACGCAGCGGAACTACAATACGTGAAAGAGAACGGGAGAGAGCAAAAAGAAAAAAGGGAAGAAGAAGCGAGTACGCAGCAGCGTAGCCTTTACCGTGGCTCTCGTGTCCTTAACTCCCGACCACACGAGGAAGAGAAAGCGTAGAGTGGGTTTTTTAAAAGAGCAAAAAATATATATAGAGGCGGTGTGGGACGGAGCAACCACAAACCAATAAACGATATTAGTCAATCGCAAAGAGGAGGGGAAAAAAAACACACACAGAAGAAGAGATGAAGGGGAACTCGTTGAGGAAGAAGACACGACTCGGTTGTAAAACACAAAATGAGCAGGGGAAGGGAAAATTAATGGAACGGGTTTCGTTGATGTTCTCTTTGGCTTTTTAGAGAGGGGGAGAGAGAGAGAGACAGGGGGCACAATAGAGTGTATGCCGGTCTTATGAGCCGTGGGAGTTTGCGGAGTGTTTGATGATACCCTTTTTGTTTTGTTCGTGTTCTTTTCTCTGCGTGTATACGTGTTTGTTGTTGGGTAGTAAGGTGAGCGGCAGGAGACAGCAAAAAGAGATGGATACACGATGATAAATGTCGAAGTGTACAGACCAGAGAGAGAGAGAGAAAGAGGAAGACATGGAAAGAACAAGTAAGCGTTTATCTCTGAAAATAGGGCTCCTCTTTTTTTTCTTAAGTACAAGAATAGAGTGTTGCAATACTTCTCTTCTTTCGAACCTCTTAAACACGCACAATTCATGCAACGCACCCGCGCGCACCACCGCAGCAAGGAAAAAGTAGTGGGGAGAAAAAAAAAAGACGACGCATCTTTCCACCGTAGATCTCGATCCTGCACCTTGTTTTTCATCATGTGTAGAAGAGTGACATCGTCATCTTGTTTCGCAGAAGAGTACAATTACTATAAAATGGGTAGGCTCTATGACGCGTGAATCAAAGTGTTGCCACACAGGCAAAACAACGTGACGAAAACAGCAAGAAAAGCTTTCGTCCATAGTGGGCTAATAGAGAAAAGATAAAAGAGAGTTGCAACAAAGCATGAAGGCGTTCAAGTGGTCACCTAACAACCGGTACTAAAAGCTCGATGCAGTCATCACTAAAAAGGAGGAAAAAAACCCACACAGCAGCTTAACTGCTTTCCCCGTTGAGAGCGGTCATCCCGGCAGGATCCTCCGTGCCGTGAATGCGCGCACGCACCACGCGGCTACGCAGCAGCTGCCGACACAGCACCGCCGAAGCCTCGTTTCGTGCCCGCACCTCCAGCAGAAACTCCGTAAGCTCCGAGTGCAGGCGGGCCTGCTGCTGCTCCACCTTCAGATCGCAAAAGGACGAGACAAGCGCAGCGGAGGTGGCACCAGACTGAAAGTGCTGCTGCCGTGCCCTTGCTGCTGCAGCGCCTGTGTCACGCGTGCAAGCGCGGAGGCGGTGTGCTAGACGTCGCGCGAGATCATCGTCATCGATGCGAAGGTGCTGCGTTGTCTGCGCCGCCTGCAAATTCACCTCGCACGCCGCTGTCGTTGTACAACACCATGCGACACTGCGTGCGGACATTACCGCGCACCACCTGGAGAGCCAGCTTGATAGCCGCCCACCACATCCCCTAAGGATGTCGACGGCCTCACCACGGTGTGGCGACATGCTCGTCCCCGCACTGTGGGTGCTGTCCCGGCAGTCCCTCTAGTGGGCCCCGCTGGCCTCTGTTATGATCCCCGGGAGAAGGCACAGGCGCTGAACCAAGTTTTTTGCTGAGAAACATGGCGCCCACTACCTTTTTCCGCCTACCTCTGGCGAGTCCGCGCCACCCAATCGTGAGGATCCCGGCCCGCACCCCGCACCCCCGCCCATCACCACGTGGGAGGTGCGCACGGTTCATTCGCAGTCCGAAGACCTCTGGAGCCTCCGACAATGACGGTATCACCCCTCGCTTTATACAGTGGTGCATAGAACCCCTGTCCGCGGCGCTTCCGAGCATCTTTGACGTGATCCTCGGCAACCCCACTCTCCTCTCCCTGACGCATGGAAAGATACGACGATGATCGCACTATTAAAGAGTGGAAAAGATCCGTCGCAGCTCGGGAGTTATCGGCCTGTTTGCATCTCCTCGCTCCTCTGTCGGACATTGAATAGCGTGTTGGCCCGTAGACTTGGGGCGTCAATTGCCGAATTGTCGCCTCCACACCAGTATGGCTTCAAAGCAGGTCGTTCAGCCTATGATGCGTTGAATACTATTCTGGGTACCGCACTCGTAGGCTGTCACACGGACAAGAACAGGGTGGTGGGGTCGCATCGCGGCGCATCGCGTATGAGGGGTGTCAGTCTCGTGGCATACCTGGACCTCTCCGACGCATTCTGCCGTGTCCCCCACCACCTCCTGCTTAGCGCCTTGAGCTCTAAAGGCGCTCCAGCATACTTAGTGGCGTTCATTTGTCGCTGGCTGAAGGGCCGTAGTGCACGCACCTTTGTGAGTGGGCGTTACTCGGACAGACTTCCGTTGGAGGCAGGCGTTCCGCAAGGCTCGGTCCTTGGTCCGCTTCTCTTCACCATCTTTATGGATAGTCTTGTTCACCTGACGTCGCACGCAATCACTCGGACTGTGCCTCAACACCCCCTGGCCACTACGGCATTTGTGCAGCGTATGCGGACGACTTCACGATCCTCGTGTGTGGATACGATATCCCGTCTGTCCTGCAACGCATGCAGCACCTGGTGAAGGTGGTAGATAGCTGGTGCCTCGAAAACGGTATGGTCCTTTCCTCCAAGTCGGTGTTTCAGTGGTTGTGCACTGCCTTCCGAGGTGTGAATACGTACCTGACTCACGTGAACAACGTGACACCAGTTATCCGGATTACACGCAGGCGCCGCCCAGCGCCAGACACGCAAGCCACACGTCCTGCGGCCTCCCTCACGCTTCGAGGTGGGCGGCTCGTGGTTGCGTCGTCGAACGAGGACACGGTTGAATTTCCGACGTTGATGAAGCAGTCCCACACATACTTGGGTGTTGTGGTGGACTACCGACTGCGCTTCATGGATCACTTGACCGCCCTCAGGCAACATGCTCTCGAGTTTCTCACTCGCATCGACGCACTCCTGCCGCGTGTACATCCCCGCATTGGGCGGTCGCTAGCCCTTGCAGCCGCCAGATCCCTTACCTACAGCCTCCCCCTTCTACATCAGCGCGTCTTGAAAGACAAGTGGAAGGTGCATCGCCGTCTTGGGCCTGTCCGGCCCACCATTCTCGCGCGCGTGAGCCGCATCGTCCGCTCTGCTGGCACAGCGGATACGTTTATCAAAATGGGCGTCCCATCAGTGGCCATGATGGTGACCAAGCAAGCCATTAGATTTAACGCAGTGCGCTGCTCCCACCAGAATGAGGGTCTTGCTATTTACAGCTACCTGACGCCTGACTCTCCCCCCACTGCCGAGAACGCCGGAAGTGTTACTGGTGTCGTAGACGACGCCGAAGTGCAGCCCACGCCCCAATCCGCTGCAGTCGCTACCGTCCAGGAAGAGCTCGCCGAAGACGAGAGCCCAGAGAGCGCTCTTACGCATCGCCAGCTCACACACTTTCCCGCAGGTAATGCCCTGCAGTATACCCCTGCACGACGACGCGCACTCATCGACCCGTTCGCCGCGTTCGGTCATGCGACGCTTACAAATCTCCTGCCGTACATACATCCCCTTCTTCCGCCGCCCGACCTCAGTGGACAGGGTCCGTTTCCTGATACTCTCTGGTCGTGCATCCCCCAAGAAAGACTCTGCCAAGCTTGCCGCCAACATTCAAGTTCGCGACCGAGCCTACGCAATGCTGTCGGGTGCACATGTCATCGAAGGGTGGTCAGATGGAAGTTATACTATCTCTGGCCCACGGATCGCTCGTAGAGAAAAGGCTGGAGGGGCTGCTATCGTGTTCAGCCCCGGTCGAGAACACACAGAGACGTGCGCGTCTGCCGTCATGCCCGTGCTACACCTTTTACCTGTAGTTATACTGCCGAGACTACTGCAGCACTGGTGCTCATTAACATGCTGATTGAAGCCGCCCTTGAGGACAAAGATGCCGGTCACTCATCGGTTGGGAATGTCATTTGCTCTGACTCCCTTAGCTGGCTCTCGCATGTGGCACGCGGCCCCCTCACCACTTCAGGTTATATCGCGCCTCCCATTTGGACCTCGTTGGCCCGTCTGGTGTCGGAGGTAGACCTGGTGGTGCTGTGCCACACTTTTGCGCACTGTGGAGATCCCCGAGGAGACAAGGTGAACGAGAAAGCGAAAGCTGCCCGCGAAGAAAAAAATCCGAGAAGGTGAGGCCTGGGCCTATGATGTGGCACGTATTACCGCTGATAGAGCAGTGGCCCCTCTCATCGCGCAGCTTGAACAGGATCGTACCTCGTTTCGCAAGAAGATGGTCAAGACGCTCCGGGGTTGGAAGCCCACAGTCGCGCGTGTGCCGCCTATCCGGTTGAGAAATTTAACAAGCCGCTCTTCTCCTGCAACTCCGCACCGGATACTGGACTTCGCTTGGCGCACACCCATTCATTCGTAGCGCGTACGAAAACTTCTCATGTAACATCTGTCACAAAGAGATTTCGCCAGAATCAGGTGGAGCGGCAGCCCACATCTTCATGTGTACAGAGGCACTGCGGAAGTCACGCATACGTTTGGAGGACCTTTGGTCGGCAACGCCGGGCGTTTTACGCCGTATTATCGAACACGCCAAAAAAAAAAAAATAAGGTCGTTCGCGGCGCGCTGTTAACGTCAAGCGAAGACGCTGATACCCGCACTGAAGCCGGACAGGGAGCCTTTGACGAAATCCATGTAATTTCCCGTAGTGACGAAAATTAGGCTTATAGAGAACCTACCGCCCCGGTCCGCCTCCTAACGCGGGACGCATGCCTTTTGTCGTTTACTATTGCCCAGGTCTACACGAAGCGGTATGTAGCGGAGGCTTACTCAACAGATTGGGTAGTAAGGTGAGCGGCAGGAGACAGCAAAAAGAGACGGTTACACGATGATAATTGTCGAAGTGTACAGACCAGAGAGAGAGAGAGAAAGAGGAAGACATGGAAAGAACAAGTAAGCGTTTATCTCTGATAATAAGGCTCCTTTTTTTCCCCTGAAGTGCAAGAATAGAGTGTTGCAATACTTTTCTTCTTTCGAGCCTCTCAAACACGCACAATTCATGTAACGCACCCGCGCGCACCGCCGCATCAAGGAGAAAGTAGTGAGGAGAACAAAAAAGACGACGCATCTGTCCAAATTAGATCTCGATCCTTTACTTTTTTTCATCATGTGTAGAAGAGTGACATCGTCATTTTGTTTGGCAGAAGAGTACAATTACTATAAAATGGGTAGGCTCTATGACGCGTGAATCAAAGTGTTGCCACACAGACAGAACAACGTGACGAAAACAGCAAGAAAAGCTTTCCTCCATAGTGGGCTAGCAGAGAAAAGATAAAAGAGAGTCGCAACAAAGCGTGAAGGCGTTCAAGTGGTCACCTAACAGTCGGTAGTAAGAGCTCGTTGCAGTCATCACTAAAAAGGAGGAAAAAAACCCACACAGCAGCTTAACTGCTTTCCCCGTTGAGAGCGGTCATCCCGGCAGGATCCTCCGTGTCGTGAATGCGCGCACGCACCACGCGGCTACGCAGCAGCTGCCGACGCAACACCGCCGAAGCCTCGTTTCGTGCCCGCACCTCCAGCAGAAACTCCGTAAGCTCCGAGTGCAGGCGGGCCTGCTGCTGCTCCACCTTCGGATCGCAAAAGGACGAGACAAGCGCTGCGGAGGTGGCACCAGACTGAAAATGCTGCTGCCGTGCCGCTGCTGCTGCAGCACCTGTGTCACGCGTGCGAGCGCGAAGGCGGTGTGCTAGACGTCGCGCGAGATCATCGTCATCAATGCGAAGGTGCTGCGTTGTCTGCGCCGCCTGCAAATCCACCTCGCAAGCCACTGTGGGCCCATCAGGTGTAAAATGTGTCCCTCTTCTACCCCGTAGTAGTCGAGTGTAGAAGCAGAAAGGGTACATGGCCTCGTCATAAAAGTGGCCCGTACTGCTCTCCGCGCTCTCTGCATCAAAGTCACCGCTGGGCGGCGTCTCCTCTCTCGGCGGCGGCGTGAAGGGCACGGCGCAGGAGTGGCGCTCGAAGGGGTTGTGGGCGACGGTGGTGTCGAGTGGGGTTGGCGGGGCAGCAAAGAGGCAGCGGATGCGGTCGCCCCACTGCGCGTACGCCTCTGCGGAGGTCACGAGGAACTTATGTGCAGACATTTACCCGATTGTGCCTTTAAATTTCTGATTAGAGAATGAGAGAGAAATATGTATTTGTAAGATCTGACTTCGGCAAAAAAAAAATAATAACCGTGTTGAAAAGAGACAGAATCGGCGTGACACCGGTAGATATGCTCAACAGTAGCGTCTTGACAGAAGCAGAGAGAACGAAGAGAGATGACATAGAGTTCTGTATTAACGGAGGGAGTTCATTAAAACAAGAATCAGAGGGAGGACGAGAGTTTTCTCCCACACAATCTCCACTATCTGTTGTTTCTCCTTAAGCTTGTTTTTTCTCAGCTCCAAAGCAGTCGAGAGAAGGAGGGGAAAGCATCGGAGAACACGAAAATGGGCGGCGATCACGGCAGATTTCGACACCTCATCCCTATGCAACGCTGCGCTTAAGTTCCGTCGCCGCTTGCATCAGTGCGCTCCCGACCACCACTTTTCGTGTTGCTGGTGTGGCCGAAGCAAATGTCAAGAGGTGAAGCGGTGAGAGAACAGTTTTAACCAGAGCTCACCTCATATGAACACCTCCGTATCATTTTCCCCGTTACTTTTTCGCTCTTTTAATCTTCACCTACTTACCAGTCCTTTTACGTGGAAGAGTCGCGTCTAATCGAACACGGTTGTGAACCACTAAGAGAAAAAAAGAAAAGAAAAGAGGCCCACACCCGGCAAAGAGAGAGAGAGAAGGAGAGGCTGCGCGACTCGTGGAAGACAAAACCAAGCCGCGGCATCTCTGATCGCCATCAAAGAAGGAGGCGGCATCGATGTTGTCACCACGAGCAAGAGCTAAAAAACAAAAGGCACAACAGCATAACCTGGTGAACATCAAACACTGGAATACCTGTTCACTATCAACCTCTCCGGTCATCCTTTTCTCCGGTGCGGAGAGCAACTTCAATTTTCCTTTTCGTTGTTTCCACCAAACGGTCGCGATTGAAACTCATAGGATTAAGATGACATCTGGAAATATGGGAGAAAGGCCACTGAGAACAGTGTGCACATGTGCGAGGAGAGTTGCGAGACGGATTTCGACGGAAAAAGCCACAACTCATGGGAGGAGCTACGACGACACAGGCACGCGCAGGAAATAGAATGCGCTCGTTTTTCTCCCCTCTTCTCCACATTTCCTTCTACCTACAAATAGAAATAATAAAAATGTTTTCCCCTATCGTTAGTGGCCGCGCTGAAATCTCCTTCTCGATCCGTTTTTTTTTTCTTGTTATCAGTGTCGACCTCGATTTCTCCCCACCCACACACCTTGTCCTCTGCCTGCGACCAGGCGTATCCTGGTTAAAAGGGACGCTGTTACCTCTTCTTCTCCCTTTAACAGAGAAATCAGAGAAAGCGTCGAAAAACAAGTGGAACTAAATCGAGGAGAAAAAGATGGCAAGCGCGACCTGTGTTTTAGTTGTGAAAAATATAGAAACAAAACAATACGTTAGATAATCAGCTCCCTTCTTCGTGTCTGGCAGACATAATCAGAAGATGCGATCAATTTTTACTGGAAAGAAAAAAAAAGAAGAAAAAAACAAGCACTTGTTGAAGGCACGCAACGTACCTGCACGAACTCTCACATGCAGAAGCACAGACCAGAACACTCACCAATCGGTAGGGGAGGAAATGAAAGGAAAAAAGAAAGAAGAAGAAGAAGCAAAGCAAAGTAGCAAGAGAATAAGAAACAGAATGATGGGGACGGTGGAGGCGTATAGTCAAGCACACCGTTCCTTCATAGTGCTTTTCTTTTCTCGCTTTACTTTATGTCTTACTTCTTGCCGGCGCCGCCGCTGGTGCCCATGCCCAGCGCCGTCTTGTAGGAGTCGTAGATCCACCACTGCAGGCCCGTCAGCGTGCCGATCATCAGGATACGAGTGCCGAGACCCTTCGTGCAGACCTTCATGTAGCCCATCTCGTTGGCAATCTGGCCGTAGGTCTTGCCAGCGTTGCTGCCCTTGCCGCGAGCCGACACAAGGGTATCGGCGGGGTGGGACACGATGGCGCAGATGACGCCAGCGATGTAGCCCGAGGCGAAGGTGATGGACAGCTGGGTGGTCTTGCTGTACTCGTTCTTCGGCTTCGTGAAGACGTACTGGTAGAAGGCACGCACAACCTTCTCGAAGAAGTAGAACTTGGCCATCGTGTACGGGATCTGGCGGCACCACAGCGGCACGAGGGACTTGAAGGGGAAGCCCGAGGCAGGGTCCGCGCGCATAGCAGCCATGGCGGCTCCCATGCTCGTCGGGAAGGTGCCCTTGGGAGAGGTCTGCACCTTCACCTTGGTCATCTCGAAGGGGCACAGCGCCATATCGGCGAAGAACTCAGCAGAGGCGGAGCCGGCGAGCCAGATGAGGCCCTGGTACTTCTCGGCGTTCTTCTCACCGGCGACGTTCGCGTACAGGTCCTTGAAGACCTCGTACAGACCAAACTTAAAGGCACCCTGAGCAGAGTAGCCGAAGAAGGTCGGCAGCCAACCCTTCAGCAGACCGTTAGCGCCGGCACCCTCCTCGGCCAGGATGAGCTTCATGCCCTGGCCCAGCGACTTGAACTTCTCGGGGCTCACCTGCATGTTGCACTTCACGACATCGAGGGGGCAGACGGCGGTGTGGGTCGTACCGCAGGCAAGAATACCACCACCGATGCACTTGAGGTAGTAGTTCGTGTCGTGCGGCGCGGCGGGGTTGACATAGCGGGCATCCCACTTCTTCGTGGACTTGAGGAGATCGGTCATGGCTGAATAGAGACAGACGAGAAAGTGAAAGAAAACAGAGCGAAGGTGGTGAGTAGTGGCTACGGTGCGCGCGAAAAAGGCGATGAACTGGCGACGGTGAGTGAAAGTGGCGACAACAGGAATGGATGTCGAAGACAGCGAAGCAAAGAAGGTGCAGAAGTAGAGGGGCGAGAGTTGGAATTAGTAAATGCGTCGCTTGAGCGTGCAAAGAAGATGGCGCGATGACGCCGCGTGAACGGTATTGAGGAAGACATTGCAACCTGCAACGCATTCCACCGCTACTGACAGGTTCTGACGCGTGAAACAGTCGGAGTAGGCAAAATCTTAATGGCGCTGCTGCGCACACAGCTGCACTGCAATTTGTTGTTGGTGTTTTATTTAGTTCGCAGGAAAGGCAAGCTCTAGCCATGTTTTCAGTGGAGAAGAAGAGAGAGGTAAGCTGCAAGAACAGAAACCTGTGAATTGTATAAAAATAAGATAAAGAAACGGTTTCGCATGTCAGTGGGTGTGAAACGCAACGTATCGGGAGATGTCTGTGTGTGTGTGTGTGTGTGCGTGAGGGTCGGAGAGGCATGTAAAAGAAGCACAGGTTTAGTTTGCGTCACAATCGGCTGCCAAGCCGCCATCAACCTAAGCCACGTTTTTTGGGGAGAGGCATCCGAGCACAGTTGACACACTCGTATGCGTGTATCCTACAGTGACACGTCTGCATTTTTTTTTTACATACACGACGATGCAAACTAACACACACACACACACACACACACATAAAAAAAGAAAATGAAAAGAAACATATCGATGCCTTTCTCTCGCACACGGAAAGCAAAACATCGGGTAAAAGGAGGAAAAAAGAAATAAGAAAAGAAGAAAAGAAAGATGTGTATTTTGTTTAAGCACTGCTTGAAAGTTCAATCGAAACTCGAAGAAGTCCACAGATTCAAAGAAGAAAAAAGTTGCTGACAACACGCTGAGGGGGGCGGCAATGAGTGGAAACATGAGTCCTTCATAATCGTAATTACGTCGATCATCCTGATCGCCATTCACTCACAGACACTCCGCACAGGCGACGCCAGCCGCCTTGCTCGCTCTTTCTCTCTCTCTTTTTAGACCCAATCTGTTCTATTCGCCGTCCTGCTAATCTGCCCGGTAAGCCTCCTCCCCTTCCGCGTATGAGTGGAGGGCAGAGCAGGCAACACCGGAAAATTTTAAAATAAATCGTTTTACCAGAACAGAAACTGAACAGCGCCTGAACAAAGAGAGAAAAAAAAAAGAGAACTGTGGTGCAAAGTCGTGTCGGGGAGCGGAAAAGAAACAGACGCCGTGCTCAAAAAACGGCACAGGCGCAGCGGCACCACACGGCAGCGGACGGCGGAGACAACGGCAGTTGGCGAGAACAACCTCAAAAAAAGAGAGCAGGGCAGTGTCTCTGCGGTATCCACGACAAGGAAACAAGGGACAGCTTTCACAGCAGCTGCTCCTCGAGTCTCCGATCGTGAAAAATTTTTCCCCTTATTTTGGCGATGTTCCTGCAGCATTCGTTGCTGCACAGAAGGAAGCGAAATTAGCAAGTATCAGAGGCGTTGAGGCCTGCCCTTTCAGGGAAAAAAAAAAAGAAACAGAGACACGTCTTTGCTTTTCGCTTGCTTCTTGTCCGATGTGAGCGCGCCGTCTGGCGCCACTGCGCCGGGTTCCTGTCTTGACTTGGCGGAAAGCATGTGGGTGGGAGGGGGAAGGAGAAAAAAAGAAAAGGAGAAGACACCGGGAGCAATAAAAATAACAAAAAATGAAAAGTGCCTAGGTGCAAAACAAAAAGGGGGTGAGAGAACGAATTCAACCCCTCTCTTTGCTCTTTTGTGTTTTTGTTGATTCCTCTGTCGTTTTCCAAAGAAAATAGGGCTGCGCATGGTGATGGCTAGGAAGGGAAAAGAAAACACGCACAATACGTGAGCAGACACGAGCGGGCAGGAGGCATGAGGGGCGTTGAAGAAGCTCACCACGTCCCATGCTAGTAGAGCAGAGAAGGAGCAAGATAAGAGAGAAACACAAAAACACAAAAAGAACAAGAAGAGAGAGAGAAGTATCTCCATTTCGCCACTACAACTGCAGTGAGAAAAAGAAACCAAAAAAAAAGCGAGGAAAGAGCGTTGGGTAGTGTCTCACCCGCGTTTCAGATGCGGGAAGAAGACGGTCCAACAAATCACGAACATGCTTCGCAGACACAAATATGGTAAAAGCTGCATTGTTGATCTCAGCACAAAGCGTTGCCATCAGCTAAGTCATCGCCACCAACACGCTCACCTCTTTTTTTCGTCTCTCTCTCTACGGCCTAGTCTGGGGTGCGTGCATGAGCAGCGTGGTGTATGTTGCACACTGCGGAGACACGTCCCTTCACAGTAGGAAGAAGAGAAAAGTAATCGCGCATTGGTATGGCTCACGCGTCGTGGATAGCAACTCCGTACCCTTCGCAAGAACCTTTCCTTCTTTCCCCCATTTTTCAGGTTGCCTTCTGTCTGATATTAGTGGCCGCTAGTACCCATGCCCAGCGCCGCCTTGTAGGAGTCGTAGATCCACCACTGCATACCCGTCAGCGTGCCGATCATCAGAATACGAGTGCCGAGACCCTTCGTGCAGACCTTCACGTACCCCATCTCCTTGGCGATCTGGCCGTAGGTCTTACCACCGTTGCTGCCCTTGCCGCGAGCCGACACCAGGGTATCGGCGGGGTGGGACACAATGGCGCAAACAATACCGGCAATGTAGCCAGAAGCAAAGGTGACGGACAGCTGGATTGCCTCGCTGTAGTCGTCACGCGGCTTCGTGAAGACGTACTGGTAGAAGGCACGCACAACCTTTTCGAAGAAGTAGAACTTGGCCATCGTGTACGGGATCTGGCGGCACCAGATTGGCACGAGGGACTTGAAGGGGAAGCCGCTGTTGGGATCGGCGCGCATAGCAGCCATGGCGGCTCCCATGCTCGTCGGGAAGGTGCCCTTGGGGGAGGTCTGCACCTTCACCTTGGTCATTTCGAAGGGGCACAGCGCCATATCGGCGAAGAACTCAGCAGAGGCGGAGCCGGCGAGCCAAATGGCACCACCCCACTCCTTCGTGATCTGCTCACCAGCGAGGTTGGAGTAGTAATCTTTGAAGATCTCGTACAGGCCAAACTTGCCGGCACCCTGGATCGAGTAGCCGAACAAGATGGGCAGCCAGCCCTTCATGAGACCGCGGGAACCGGCACCCTCCTCGGCCACAACCAGCTTGAAACCCTGGCCCAACGACTTGTACTTCTCGGGGCTCACCTGCATGTTGCACTTCACGACATCGAGAGGGCAGACGGCGGTGTGGGTCGTACCGCAGGCAAGAATACCACCACCGATGCACTTGAGGTAGTAGTTCGTGTCGTGCGGCACGGCGGGGTTGATGTAGCGGGCATCCCACTTCTTGGCGGACTTGAGGAGGTCGGTCATTGTTGATTAGAGAGAGCGAGGGAAAGTTTGGCTGGGTGAGTGTATGTTTGAGAAATATAAGTGTTTTTCTTCTTTGCTGTTGACGCGGTATATAGAACAATAAGTACACTATTGGATGAGGAGTGTGAAGGAAGCGACGGAGAAATAAAAGATGGTAGGAAGCTGCGGGGCTCACGTATAAGGAGACTGAGGCTTCGGCAAGAGGAAGGGAATATGCTTAAGTGGCTGTGCGGCAGCGTAGCATTGTGGCGTTCGAGAGAGAAGAGAGGTAAGAAGAATAGCGGAGAGTGGAAGAGTTTAAGCACCTGTTGGTCTTTTGCGGCTCTAGCGAGGTGAATCAACGGCGGCTCAACTTTTTCTCACTTAAGAAACTCACAGTTGTCGCCGCAGGGAAAGAGAAAGCCAGTCGCACACGAACGCTTTGGTTGTCAGGTGCAGTGGCGTCGCAGCACGGTGCAGCAAGGAGACTGCAGAGATGGAAGAGAAGAATTTTGCACCTGCGTAGACGCAGCTATCAGATCGGCGTTGCGGAAACTTGTCTAACGGTTTGTGCGTATCTTTGTGTGTGCGGATGTAACCGTCTTTACCGCAACATGCAAAAAGGGCAAAAAAAGAAAAAGAAGAGAATTAAGGACAGGCAATAAAAAAAAAAAGAAATAGAGCGCCGCTCACGCGGGAATTGCGACACTGCAACAGAGGTTCGATACTTCCGCAGACCCTGTCCGCCACCACCCACATTTCCCACGAGAGAAACAACAACAACAACAAAAAACACTTTCGTGCATACAGGCAAGTAGAGTGCACAGCGAGCAGACACACAGGAACACCCACACAATCCTGCACATTACTGGGAGGGAATAAAAAGAACGAAGCCACAGAGCGTCTCACGTGTTAATGCAGCGACGCCATCAACTCCTTTTCTATTTCCCTCTGGCCTTTCTGCTAGGAGCGTAGCCGAGCCACGTTGATGCGTGGGGGTTTGTCAATAAAGAGGTGCTTCTGGTGCAAGTTGCGCCACTCCGACGACTCCATCTCAAGAATCGTCCCGTAGGTCTGCATATCCGCATCCTCGTACTCCTCCACCAGCGAGCCCTCAAAGCCATCGGGCCGGAAGAAGCGCACGGTAACGTAGGAGACCACCGCCGTGCCTACGATGAGCACCAAGCTGCTATAGAGGATGAGGGGGCCGCCCGTCATGGCCATGACAATCAGAAAGGCGCTGAAGGCGATCGGCACGCCAGCCCAGATCACGGCTGCCACGTTGCCGCCCGGTGCGCGATAAGGGCGTTCCAGCAGTGGCTGTGTGAGGCGCAATTTCAAAAAAGATGCGAGAATTGCGATGAGACGCAGTGCGTACAGCACCTGATCGAGCTGCACGAGGGTCTGGAAGGTGAGGCAGACGGAAAGGATGCAGGTGATGGTGGTGTTTACCAGAATGGCGTGGACCGGCGTCTTGTACTTGTCCGAGTACTGCTCCACCCACTTCGAGATGAAGGAAGGGAAAGCGTTCAGCGTTCCCATGCCCGCCATGGATCGCGACGTGGTGGCGAGCAACGTCGTCATCAGCCCGAGCGTCGAGATGGCACCGCCGACCATCACCGTGGCTGCCATCGGCGTCCCACCCACCGCCTCGCCCACCTTCACCCAAAAGCCGTCGCCCCACTGATCAAACGGGATGTCGTCCAGCTTGGCCGCCGAGGCTCCGGCCAGAATGGGCGGGATGTACGTCGCGAGGGCCGCGACGATCATGAGGATGAGCGCTCGCACAAACGTCGGATTTGGGTTCTGCACCTCCTCAATCACGTTGCCCGCGGAGTCGAAGCCGGAGAAGTTCCACGCCACCACGGGCAGAAAGACGGCCCAGTTGATCTTGTCCGGCACGTAGGCGATGCGCTCCCAGTTGAAGCCGTGCGGGAGCTGCAGCAGGAACATGAGGAAGAACGGGAGGATCGTGACAAACATGATGGCGACGCTGAAGGCGCCAACGAGCATGACACCAACGATGTTGATGAGGGCACACATCCACAAGAAGCACACCTTCAGCAGCGCCTTCTCCACCCAGCCGAGGTTGAAGAGCGTCGCGCAGTAATCGGCAAACACCGCGGGATAGAGGCTGTTGTCTACCGAGTTCAAAAAGGCGGTCCAGAGCACCGTGGTGAAGGTCATCCAGGACGGGAAGGAGCAGTTGACCCACATAATTGGCCCGGCGTTGGACGGGATGGAGCAGGAGAGCTCCGCCACGCAGAAGGACACCGGGATGCCCCACACAAAAGGGATGAGGCAGAGGAAGACGATCGACATGAGGGGCCCACCAGCGCTCACCGAGTCCTCCAGCCCGTAGCCGCCACTGATGCTGGCGGTGTAGATGACGCCCAGCAGGGTGAGGGTGGTGAGAACGGCCTTGGGTCGCGTTTCCATCTCGGCGCGCGGGCTGCGGAAGCGGACGATGGGGGAGGCGCTGCGGCCACGCGGTCCCACCAGCGGGTCGCCCTGTCCAAGTCCACGGCGCATTGTTGCCGATGTGTTTGAGCTCTAGTATGTTTATGTGTGTGTGTGTTCGTGTGTGGTGATGGACGTAGAAGAGGCACTTCAGAATAGTCTGCTATCAACAGGGCAGCAACAACAACAACAATTAAAGCCAAAGATGCTCACGGAGAGATCAGGCAGGATCAGAGAGGGCTCGAATTGGGGGTTTCAACAAATGATGAGGGGAAGGAGTGAAGGTGCCACACGCTTTTTTCTTTTTTTTTCCGTTAGAGGCCCTAACGTCGATTATATGGAGAGAAAAGGAAAAGCAAGACAGGAGGAGAAGCGGTAGACAGGGTTCAGACGCTGCTCGCTATTATCGGCGACACGACATGGATTATCTAGGCAGGAAGACAAGAAAAAACCCTTATGTTTGTTTGTGTGTGTATACGTGCGTGAGGGAGCCGTGCGTTTGCGTTGGTGCGAGAAGAGAGCCGATAGTACTGTTTGTTCTGGAACGAGGCGGATAGAGAAAGAGAGAAAGGAAGTAAAAGAAAAAGGGTCAGCTTGACAGCTAAAATGTATGTTTCTCTCTCAATTAGAGGTGATGTCAATAAGATCAAGTAAGGTTTACAGAAAAAGGTTCAAAGGCAGATCAAATAGGCCCTTTTACTAAAGTGCTAAATTTGTATTTGTCACTGGATGCGCTCCAAAACACAAAACAAAAAAAAATTAATGCGGTTTGCAAAGACTTGTGTGATTCTATCGATAGGTGCGGAAACTGGTGTGTGGCAAAAGAGCAAGGGGTAGGTGGGAAAGAGACAGTCGATGGTAGAGCAGCAAGCTGTAACGAAGAGAGGAGCATAACGAACAGCCGGCGTGAGAGAGAAAGAAAAAAGTCGTGTGATCGTGAGAGCTGCCATCGCAGCCTTTTCAACCTTCTGCGCCGATTTTTCTTTTCTCCTTTTCTCAAAAAAAGCACACTCATCTTATTCGATTATTTGGCGCTGTGCAGATCCAGGTGCTACTCTGGTTCAAGCGCACCGCACCATTCTAGTCGGTGTCTGGTGTCTTCCCTCTTCCGCAGGTTTTCGCTCTCACTCTGCCATCTTTGCTTTAGCACCAGGCGCGCCTGGACTCGGAAAATACAGACATCAAAAGAAGAAAGATCGACACATCATGATCGAATTAAGCGAGCCGCCGCTACGGGAGTCAGCGAAGAACATCGGCAGGCGTCGCAGGTCAGAAAGAGCAATAAAAAGAACTGTGTAGGAGGACAGAAAGAAGGCAATAGAAGGCGGGTTAACGAACACAGAGAGATAGAGGAATGTGTCAGGGAGACAAGTGAGGTTAGAAGGCAGAAAAAACTTTAGAAAAAAGAAAAAAGAAAACATCAGGAGACGAGGAAGTAGTCAGCAGGCCGGCAGACATCAGCGATGACGCGAGACGTCACGCAAGCAAACGCGCTCTGCAGACATGCGCGCGACTTTACACGTGTGCGGCGATGCTGGTGTCCACGCGTGCTTTTTTTTTTTCATTTAGAAAAGAAGCTCTGAATTCTACCACAATAAGTGTATTTCACCTACCAAAATCCACAAGATGAAAGAGAAATATATACTGAAAAAAAAAAAAAAAAGACAGCAACAGAAGCATAAAAACAAAGTGGGAGAGGAGGGGAAAAATGAGGTGAAAAAAAGAAAGAAAGAAAAAAGACTGCACTCCTTCAGAGCGAGCCATACATGGGACGCAGGAGTCAGTAGACGTGGATCAGAAAAAAGAAGAGAGCAAGGTGATGAGGAGGGAAGAGGTACGAACTTAGCCTTCATATATAGCTGACGAAACACACAAATAAAGAAAGAAAAAGGGGGTGAAGAAAGGCACGGCGGTTGGCTTTCTAAAGGAGACACAGGGCTGTTCAAGACGGCAGAAAAACACAGTACAGGAGAAAAAAACAACAGTAAAAAAAGAAGGCTTGGGTTCGACTTCGTCGCAGAAAAGGCAGTGGGACGACAAACCCAGACATGGACAGCGGCCCACGCACAGACGCATGTAACATCTACATGGTAAAAAAAAAAAGGTACATGAGTTGTGCGTGGGGATATCTGGACGAGTGTTGTCCGCCTGCACAAACTGCTCACCGCACTGCGGTCTCTGAATACTCCCCACAGTGCCTTCTTCCTCTGAATTATTTTGTTTCTTCTACAAGGAGCGCAGAACGGTGTAATGAAACCTCCTTTTTGCTGTTTTCCTGCACATCTCTTGGCCCTTATAATCTCCTTTTTTTAGCGGCCACGCAGCTGCGCGAACTTCGCCTCCAAGTCGTCGTCCTCCGCCTTCTCCTCCACTGCCACCTGGTTGGCCGGGCCGCCAGACTTCACCTTGAGGTTGTCCTCGAGGTGCTCGCGGATGTTGAGGCCGTGCTCGTCGGCCACCTGCGACATGAGGTTGTTCACGTCGTCCTCAGGCGTCGTCGTTGCGGTGCTCTGGCCGATGGCGCCTTCCATGTAGGCGGAGGTCACGTCCATCGTCTCGAACTGGTGCTCGAAGGTGTCCATCAGCTTGCTGATCTTCGCCGGGTCCATCGACTTGAGCACCTTGTCCATGCCCTTCACCATCATTCCCATGTTCTTCGAGACCATCTGCATCTTGATCGCCGTGTCGAGGCGCGACACCACCGCGTCCATGCGAGCGGCAAGGCGGAGGTGGTTCAGGGCCTCGTTCTTCTTGCGGATGCTGTTCTCGGCGTAGATGCGGGCGCCCTCCATGTTGCCCTTCTCCATCGCCTGCTTGCACTTGAACATCGCCTGCTTCTGCTCCTTCTCGCAGCGGGTGGCGTTCTTGGCGAACTGCTTCGCCGTGAACTTCAGCTGGAACTGAATGTCATAGAGCTTGTCGGACGACATGGTGAAAAAGGGTAAAGAAGAAGAGGAAAAACAAAAAGGAGGAAGAAGTGAGCAAATGCTGGAAGAAGAATTGAGCACTGGCAACGAATGTCAATCAAAAGCAAAGAAAAGAGAGAGTGAAGAAAAAAAAAAGCAATTTAGCGAAATGAACTGCAGTGCATCCCGTGTGCGTTTGTGTACGTAAAGTGGGTAAAGAAAAGGAGCGTAAGGGGGAGGGAAAATGACGAGAGAGAGAGAAAGAGGAATGTTATTGACAACGCGGTGCAACCAAAGCGGCAACATGTGCGCCAGCAATTTCGAAGAGTAAAACACAAGTTCTCACTGCCAGTGCGCACATTTTTCGGCGACGAAAATTAAGAGCTTTTTAAGTTCGCCGGCGTCCCTGCCTGTTTTCTTCACCTCACGGCTCGTCACGACGATGTGATCTGCGGAAATTTTAAGCTTGAAAAAAATAAGAGTACACGGCAAAAGAGAAAAGCGCTATATTACATCATACCCCTAAAAAGGGAGTGAGTGCGAAAACAAGACGAAACAGTGGAAGACAACAAGGCTGTCCCAGTACATCCGCACACACACAGAAAAAGAAAACACGGGCTCGACTTGCTAGCACAACGACTATTAATTATTCGCGTTGCTGTACTGCGCATCACCGGCCAACACGTTTCTTTCTTCTTTTTCCTCCTCTCCCACATTGATTGCCTCGCCGTCGACTTCTTCAGGCAGAGGCTACTCCGGTCGCTCTTGCGAAGGTGGCTGCTCCTCCGCTGCGGCTGAGCATCCCTCTTCCACATCATTAACTGGTACATCTTGTTCCGCCTCAGCCTCAGCAACGACTGGCTGCGATGGTGGGGAAGTTTCTTGGCGTTGTTGCTGCAGCTCTTGATGTTGCTCCTCCTCCACTTCCTCCACCTCACCTGCGGCGTCATCATCGTAGGAGATGCCAAACAAATCGCACCACTCTTCGATCTCCTGCACCACCGGGTGGCGTGGGCCGTAGAAGAGCTGCGAGCCGCGCCGTGCCGCGTTCAAGTAGTGGTGCGCCTCCCCCTCGTCCTCAGCCCAGAGCAGAAAGAGACCGAGAACAAATTCCGCCCGCACGGGGCTGGGGTGGGCCTGCTGGAAGCGCTCTTCCTGAATGCGACAGATACCGTGCAGCATCTTCGATGCGTCGGCCATGCTCTCCTTGCCGAAGGCGTGGGCGGTGGCGTAGCATGCCCGCCGCAGCTCGGCCTCCCCGTTGTGATCGCTGTACTTCAGCTGCGCTTGCACCTCCGCCCGCCGCGCCACCACGTCGTCGAGCGAGGCTGCGAGGTGCGTGTACCAAATCTCCTTGACGGCGTCGTACATCGACATGGCGCTCTCCATGCTCGCCTTCGCCGCAAAGACGTTGCCGAGGTCGAAGTAGCTGAAGGTGGTGAGCACGTGCTGGGCACCGTGAAGGAGGGAGAGGTAATAGGTGGCGCAGCTGAGCTGCTGCACCGCCGCCTCCAGCTTCCCGTCTGTGGCATAGAGTAGCCCAAAGGCCTGGTGAAGGTCGGCCTTCATGGAAGTCGTCACGCCGTCGGCATGCTTCAGCATAATGTACTGCGCAAGAGACAGCATGTCCTCTGCATCGCCGTAGAGCTCGAGGAACTGCTTCGTGCGGGCAAGGTGGAGATAGGCGGGAATGAGCTCGATGTGGTTCGGCTTGTAGTACCGCTCGCGCAGGCGCAGCACCTTTACTCCAGCCTTCTCCGCCCCATCTGCGTCCCCCTCTAGCAGCAGCTGCCGACACCCTTCCTGTGCCTTGTTCAGCAAGGCAGCAATAGCGGTGCCGATGCGCTGTCGATTCGCGGTGCGCACCTCCAGCGCATTCACCCCGGTGGCGGGTGTGTCCATGAGGGACATCAGCTCATCGAAGCGTGTCTCCAAAGTTGCCCAATTTGCGTCGGTGATGTCGTACTGGCTCTTGTCGTGTGTGGCAGCGTGAGTAGTGCCGGACTTGATGGAGGAGGCCGCGCCTCGTGGTGCCGAGTACGTGGACATGGGCAGAGACTCTCGCTACAATCTGAGAGTAAAGTCCGTCTGCGGTTTTGTTAGGTGTCCGCTGGCAGCCACGTTGCGTCTCTTGCTGCTTGAATGTTTCTATAGAGGGTAAGAGAGATAGTGAAAGAGAGGCAAGGAGGGGGAGGTGCGAAGAGGAAAAGGGTGGAGTGTTGCACAGATAGTCCCTGCCCAAGAAATGCACATATCTCAAATGTTGGAAAAAAAAAAATCGTGCAATACCTGCTGGGAGAGTGCGATTAAAACGCGTTGGTCGAGGGAAAAAAGAGGCACCTTCACAAAGGCGAAGAGAGGAGACGGAAGAAACAGACGTACAAAAAAGGCTAGGAGGGTTGATATCGTTCCTTCTGACGTTTTGCTGCCTTTCTGGCGCCGTTGTAGAGGGAGTAAAGGAAACACAGAGAATTGTTCCAGGAGGAGAACCCGAAACCTCGATCTCAAATCGAAAATTGATTGTGCATCCTCCAATTGAATAGGTCTACGTGTGAATGAAGTCGTGTTTTACTACGCAACCCTTTCAAGACCGATTTTGGTTTTTCTTTGTGGGGCATGCCAATCCTTCTCGTCCCTCGACCAAACACCAACACAGAAATGTGTGCGGCCGACAACCATTAAAGAGCGCAGACAAACACCTCGTCGAAGCATCAAGTGATCATCACGCGTCCCCGAAGCGTGTCGTACAGCTCACCCGACAACAAGAAGACGGTGTAGCGCAATTGCACAGCATACGCAGCCCTTCTTTTTTTTTCTTTCCTGATTGCACTGCCTGTGTGACATAGTCCCATTATCATCAATATCCTTTTTTTTTTTTTTTGCGTCCTCCGATACAGGTACACTACTATTAAACGCCTATCATAACTTTGCTTTCGGCCATTCAAAAAAAAAAGAAAAAACAGAAAAAAAAAATAGTACGGCGCCATGGTTGTTTTTTCTCCTTTTTTAGTTCGCACCCCTCGCGTCAAAAAAAGGCCTTTTGACATAGTTTTTTTTTAGGGTAACAGGAGGCGGCAGAAGATTTTACCGTTAAAAAAGAAGACCATCGTTGACTCCAAACTTAGCGTGTTAACGAACAGAATTAAAGACTTACACAACTAACACGAAAATATATAAAAAGAGAGAGAAAGAAAGAGAAGGACAAGACAAGGGAGACACGCGCTCTCTCATGCATACCCGCACACACGACAGATTCCGTGATTGCGCACCGCAGCTGCCCCTTTTTTCTGCTTCTTTGATGCCTTAATCGCTGTCGCTGCCCAGCTTGACGCTCTGACTCTGCGTGCCAAGAGTGGGTGCGCGGAGGCCGAACTGCGGCGCGCCGCCACGGAAGCCGCCACGATCACCGCCACGGCCGCCACGGAAGCCGCCGCGGTCACCGCCACGGAAGCCACCGCGATCCCCACCGCGGAACCCACCGCGATCACCGCCGCGGAAGCCACCACGATCGCCTCCACGGAACCCACCGCGATCACCGCCGCGGAACCCACCACGGTCACCGCCACGGAAGCCACCGCGATCCCCGCCGCGGAAGCCACCACGATCGCCGCCGCGGCCGCCACGGAAGCCACCGCGGTCACCGCCGCGGCCGCCGTAGCTGCCGTAATTCGACTGCGCCTCGGTGCGGGTCACCTGATGAACCGGCTCCTCGTCCTCGTCGTCGTCCGCAGCGGCGGGCTTCGGCCGCTTCTGCACCGGCGCCTCGTCCTCGTCATCGCTGTCGGCCACCGCGGCCTTCTTCGCCGGCGCCGGCTTCTTCACCGGCTCGTCATCGTCGCTGTCGCTGTCCATGGCAGCCTTCTTCGGGGCAGCCTTGGGAGACGCCTTCGGGGACGACTTCTTCGCCGCAGGCTTCTTCACCGGCTCGTCGTCATCGCTGTCGCTGTCGGCCACCGGCGCCTTCTTCGGCGCGGCCTTCGGAGAGGACTTGGGCGACGCCTTCTTGGCGGCCGGCTTGCGCACCGGCTCGTCGTCGTCAGAGCTGGAGTCGGCCACCGGCGCCTTCTTGGCAGCGGGCTTCGGCGAAGCCTTGCGGGAAGCCGGCCTCTTAACCGGCTCATCGTCATCGCTGTCGCTGTCGGGGACAGGCGCCTTCTTCGGGGCAGCCTTCGGGGACGCCTTCTTGGCGGCCGGCTTCTTCGGTGCCTCGTCGTCGCTGTCGCTCGAGTCCGCAACCGGAGCCTTCTTCGCCGGCGCCGGCTTCTTCACAGGCTCGTCGTCGCTGTCGCTGGAATCGGCAACAGGGGCCTTCTTGGCAGCCGGCTTCGGGGACGCCTTGCGCGACGCCGGCTTCTTGGGGGCCTCCTCGTCGTCGTCGCTGGAGTCCACCACCGGCGCCTTCTTCGCAGCGATCTTGGGCGACGCCTTCGGGGACGCCTTCTTCGCGGCAGGCTTCTTCACCGGCTCGTCGTCGCTGTCGCTCGAGTCCGCAACCGGCGCCTTCTTGGCCGCAGCCGCCACCGGCTTGCGCACGGGCTCGTCGTCATCAGAGCTGGAGTCGGCCACCGGTGCCTTCTTCGCGGCCGGCTTGGGGGAAGCCTTGCGGGACGCCGGCTTCTTCACCGGCTCATCGTCGCTGTCGCTGTCGGCCGGAGCAGCCGCCTTCGCAGCCGCCGTCAGGGCAGAAGTGCCGATCGCACGAGACGCAGCAACGGCCTTCGGGTTCGCCTCCTCGAGTGCGGCGGCGGCGTTCTTGTAGCGGGCGTCCTTCAGGTAGAGGTAAATGTGCGCCTCCAGCTCATCCTTAGGCAGACGGAGAGACATGGTGATAGGTTGGGTGTTGAATAGCGATTCTTACTGTGCGCCTTAATTTTTTTTCTTTACGCGTTGCAAGGCAAGTCACGTGGTAAACAAAAAAGACCTCTTTGATTAGCGTTATTAGAAACTGCCGTGTTTCAACACCGTTCAAAAGTGCAGAGAGGTTGAAGTAAGGGCGATCACAAAGACAAAGAAAATTAGGGGGAGATGGAAAAAAAAATGACGAGGAGGAGGCAACACATACGCACATACACACAACCACACACACACAGGCGATAAAAATACCATCGGCGTTACCGAAGAAGTGGGCCAGCTGCTTCCCTTTCATGAGATCCGCGCAGAAGGCATGACATGTACACAAACAGCGTGCCACACGGCTGCCGTTGTGAAAGATATTGTAGCTCAAGAGCCACCACCGTCAAAAAGAAAAAGCACCAGCACTAAGCTCGAGTGCCTCTCTTCTCATTATCGAATGTCCAATTTTCAGACTAGGTTCTTTGTTACTGTACGGTGTAGCAGCACGTCCTCGTGCAACTTGTGTAGTGTGAAGCACGAAAAGTGGCAAGAACGAGAAAGACAACCCGGAAAGAACAAAGGCACCTCGAAGAGTGTACGCCCGCAACCCCCTCCTTGTTTTATCTCTCCTTAATTCCCGCCTTAACGCCGATTCCTCTGCACCCGAAAGTCGAAGCGCGAGTGCTTCAGCTTCCGCTCACTCCGCGACGACGAGGCACCGGCCTTCACCGGGTGTGGTGTCGTCGCCCTGTTGAAGATGGTCTCCTCCGGCCGACCCACGTAGTACGGCTTCGTCGACGTCCCACACTTCTCGCACGACTCGCCCTGGTAGACGCGCTGCGTCGTCTTGGTGACCCACACCTGACCCGAGAACCACGAGTTCTGGCACACGTGGCAGCGAAATTTGCCGGTGCGCTTCACCAGCGGCGGTGGGGTGAACATGATGTGGCGCGGCCGCAGCCGCAAGAGAAAAGACGTGAAACGCAGCATAGTTGTACTGAGGGGGCGGCGGCGATCAACGAACAGCGCAGCGAAAACAAAGGCGTGAGTTGCAAATGAGAGGGGTAAGAAGGAGCGGCAATTTTGAAAAGAAGTGCAAGTGGCAATTTATTATCTTGCAGCAGGGAGCTGTCACACGCAAACACACACAGTCAAGTACACGCGTCCTTTTCGGGCTCGAGTTGGTACGACGCGGCAACTTTTTTTTTGTTTTTGAGGGAAAAATGCAGCGATACACAGAAGCGTGAGAAGACACGATTGTGGTGGCAAAACCCGACGTGGGTGCCGACTCTCGGCCTCGTGGGCTCTAGAGGTGAACCAGTTGGTGGATTTTCCTTTTACGTTTCCCGGAACGCAATGCAAGTCAGGTTGAAGTATAAGAGAACTAACGTATAAAACACAAACGCACACACAGAAAAAGAAGTGTTGGCTAGGCCGGCAACAACGTCAGAAAGGAACGCTTGTAAACGCACCACATCTATGAGAGAACAGCGACAACGCAGAGTGTTCTATTCTATTGGATGGACACAACACCGAGAGGATGAAGAATCCACCCAGTGTTTGTGCATAAGCCACAGCAGCCTGCTTAAGAGCACAGAAGGGCCGCCTCCACGCTCTCGATCAGCCAGGAAAAGCCCTGTATCTTGCCCAGATAGTGCAGGGCACGCAGTTCGCCGTCGATCGGGCGAGCCTTCCCCACCAGCGGCCCACAGCAGCTCTCGGCGACGTACATGGTGGTCATCTCGCTGCACTTGGAGCAAACAAAGTCCTGCTGATTGTAGGTGCGCAGCAGCTGACTCACGTGGCGGACCAGCGAGCCTTCCAGTGCGCTGGCGGCGATGGGAGCCTCGCACGCTGGGCAGGTAAAGGCAGCCGTCGGCGTCTTGCGCTTCACCAGCAGGTCCACCGAGATGTGGCTATTGCAGAAACTGCAGGTGAGAGAGTGCAGGCGGTAGTTCAGGAAGGGATCCGCCTGAAACTGCGCCTGCGCAGAGAAGGGGCTGATGCCACACAGCCGCATGCAGTTGTTGCGCACCTTTCCCACGGCCCCGTTGGAGGGAATCAGGTCGAGCACGCGGCATACACACTTGGCGTACTCCAAGGCCACCGCACCGCTGGACCACAGGACAAGGGTGCCGTTCTGCTTCGCCGTGTGCTCCTCCTCGGTGTACAGGTCGCGCGTGTCCGCAATACGCTGCACCTCCTCCATCACAGTCGTCTGCAGGTCGCCTTCAAAGAGAGCCTGGGAGCGCTGCAGGAGCCGACGGGCGAGGTGGTCGTGCCGCGTTGCCAGCGTGACGGTGTGGTCCTTCGCCGTTTCCTCGTAGACGGTCTGCATCGCGGCGCTGAGCCTGAAGAGCGTGTCGACGACGCGCTCGACAAAGGTGACTCGCACGCGGCTCGGCAGCCGGCTCGTCATGGTGAACTGATGGCTCATTTGAAGGTCGGCCCGCGACGGGCTCTCCGCCTCGCGAAAGCGCACAGCGGCCTCGGCGGAGATGTGCAGGCCGGCGTAGTTGCGCGCGTCGAGCACGACGTACGGGCACCAAAACCGCACCGGCTGCAGGGCGAGCAGCATCAGCATCGGCTGGTCCTGCAGAGACGTCGTCACGAAGTGGGCGAAGCTGACCGCCTCCTGCACCGTGTGCTTCACCGTCAGCACCGTCACCGACTCCCCGTCCACCTTCACGGTGCGGCCACCGAGCTTCGCGAGCCGCAGCAGCACACTCGTCAACACGCGGTGGGCCAAGTTGCTCAACAGCTCTACGAGGCGCGGCTCGTAGCAGGCCGACACCGGGTCGCGCAGCCACCGCGCCACGTTGTTCATCAGCGTGTCAGCCAGCGCATTCTCCACAGCCTGCCCAAGCAGGTCGGCGACGAGGTCGCGCAGGATGTTGAACTGCGTCGAGACGCCGCGGTCGCACAAAACACGCGCGTTCGGGTCGTCGCCCTCTTCAATGACCTGCGAGAAGAGCAGCGCCACGACGTCGAGCCGGGAGAGGCTGAACTCGATGCACCAGACTGGGTAGCCGCCCGCCATGCACACCTCCCGCGGACGCTCCTCGACCGTGTCGAAGGTGATGCTGGGGTCGCTGCTGCACCACAAGACGTGGTTGCGACGCCGCAGAGCACGGGTGTACAGCACATCCAGCACGTGCACGCAGCTGTCCTGCGCGATGTTGCACAGTGGAATGCCCGACATGCGGCTCAGCGCCATGCGCTCCTCCACCCACAACAGCGAGGCAAAGAACCGCTCAAAGAGGCGCCTGGCCAGCAGGCGGGACCAGCGGAAGGGGTCAGCGAGCAGCCGCTCGTCCTCCGCAGCGCCAAGCACGCGTAGGTAGGGCAGAGCCGCCGGCAGCGCGTGCTGGTGCAGGAGCGTTGACGTCGGCTGCGCACTCTGCAGCACTGCCAGCAGCGGCGCGCGTGCGCTCTCCAGCGCGGCGGTCAAGTGCTGATGAATGAGCCGCCACGCCGCACGCTGATCCACGGCGGTTTCGGTGGTCACCTGCAGCGGCGCGGGCGATGTCGCGTTTAGGCGCTTCGCACTCTCCTCGCAGATGGCGGTCCAGTTGATGGAAGGCTTCGCCGCCTCTGCTGGCTGCACAAAGACAACAAGAGCCGAGCTCGTCTGGGGGGACACCACAGCAATCAGGCCACGCTGCTGCTGCTCCGTGACGGCCTGAAAAACAAAAACGGTGCGGTTCGCCAAACCACGACTGAGGTAGTTCGTGAACGGCGTCGCTTCCATCTCCTCCAGCCCAAACATCTCTCGCTGCGACGGCGGGCGGCGACGTGCGTTGCGGAGGTGTCGTGCGGCGTCGACGGTGGCGCAGCAGCCCAACTGCTCCATCAAGACGTCACTGCGAGAGCGGTGCTGCTCGTAAATGTGCCGCACCCCTTCCAGCATGCGCAGCTCGTTCAGCCGCCGCTCACCATCCTCGCCGGGTGGTACAGCCACCTGGTAGAGGCGACCCGCCACAATGTGCCGGGGCAGCACGCGGCCGTTCAGCTCCGTCGCCTCGAAGTTGTAAAGGCGCAGGCCGGGGTCGACGTCCACCACCACCGTACGCTGCACCTGCACACGAAAGGAGAAGAGGCTCTGATCCAGCGCTGCCAGCACCTGCACGACGCCCGGGTCCTCCTCTGTTTCCCGCAGCTCCATTATGTTCCAGGTGGAGGCCAGCGCGCGGGACTTGAGGTCGATGAAGTGGCTGTTGATGCCGCTAGCGTTGCCGGTGGCGCTAATCCCCGCCACCGCACCGTGCAGTCGTGCATCAGCACCCGATGTCACACCACTCGCCCCGCTTCGCTCTCCGCCAAGCGCGTCGTCACTCACGCCGTTTTCCAGCGCCAACTCCTTGCGCAGACGTGCCCGTTGCAGCCACGTGTCCTTGCGCTGCGACAGCCACCGCTTCGCCCCGGCATCCGCGAAGAATTCAGCGTCCAGAGCAGTGGAGCTCTTCGGCGTAAAGTACTTCTGCGACACGTCGTGGGCCAAGACGTCCAGCTCCGCCTCGGCCACCCGCTGCTCGCGCTCCACGTCATCCTCCGAGGCGACCTCAGCCGCCTCGTCGTCGTCGTCCCAATCGCTGTCGACGTTTGTCGCATCACCACCGCCATCGCGTGCGGATTTTGACTTGGGCTTCGTCGGCTTCTTGGGCTTGCTGTGTCCAGCTCCACCGCTCATCATGTCCTCCAAGTCCTGCAGCTCAACGGCGCCGTCTGCACACACGCCGTCGGCGTTGCGCTTCGTCCCTTTAATATCTGCTCCGCCACTCGACACTCGTGCAGTCGCCGCCGCCTTCTCCTCCTCTTCTTCCTCGACGTCGGCCTCGTTGGCGCGGGTCCGTGCCTTGGAGAGCATGCCGACGAGCGAGACTTGTCGAAAGCGGGAGTTGAGGTGGCGAATGCGCTTCTCCAGCCAATCGGGATGCGCCACGCGCGGCACCGGGTTTGGCAGCGACTGCAGCGCCGCAGGGATTGTCACGATCTTCTGCACGCAAGCGCTGAAGCGGGCCTTGTAGTAGTCCCAGTCGAGCAGCGCCTTCAGGTTCAGCTCCGTCGGTAGCGTCGTGTCGCCGGTCCACTTGCGCAGGAAGTGGGTGCGGATCGCGGGCTCGGCGCGGAAGATCGTCACCGGAATGGCGCGCTCCGTCACGGGCCGTCCTGCCGGCATACGAGAGATGATGAAGTGGCAGGCAAGACCTTTGTCCTTCACCATCTGCGGACCAAGAAACTCAGCGATGCGCCGCGCCGTGGTGATGGCGAGCGACTTCTGCGCCTCGGGGTACTCGGCAAGGCGACGGGTCATGTTGCTGCTCTCCGTAATCTTCTCCAGAATCTCCTCCGGGTCGTAGCCCTCACCTTTGGAGTCGAGAAGGTCGAGCGCCGAGTCGGCCACAAACGCAGCCGAAGCGTAGGCTTCCGCCAGCGTGCTGCCGTCGAGGAAGCGGCGGAAGACCTGCGCCTGGAAGTCCTTCACGAGCATCAGCTCGCCGCGCCGCTTTAACTCAAAACCCTTCAGCTCCGCCATGCGTCCGTCCGGGTTGAAAACGGCGTAGCGCTTCTTGATCGTCTTGCCCTCTTCTCGACTGGCGGGCAGCAGCATGGCCAGGTACGGCCCATCCACCTCGAAGTAGATGGAGCACTCGCTGTGCATCTTGTAGACGCCCGGGCTGACGAGGTTCTGGTACTGGTGGTTCGAGTAGCGGTCATTCACCATCTTGTTCAGCACCACGCAGGGGTAGGAGAGGCCGATCTTCGGCTTCGCGGCGTTGGACGTCTTGATCGTGTAGTTCTCGGGGAAGGTGTTGGGCAGGCAGCACCAGATGCCATCCGTGTCGAGCTCCAACGACACACCGATCTGCTGCACCAAGGCGCGGGCCATCTGAATGAGCGTGGCGCCGAGGTAGGTGACAATACCCGCCATCTCCATACTCGACCACCGCGACCCTTTGCGCATCACGTAGCCGTAGAAGGAATTGAGGATGCACTTGTGCGCCAGCTGCAGCGACTCCATCTGCACGCACCGGCTCTGGCACACCTTCCGCTCGTCCGCGTCGGTGGCGGCGTCGAGCTTCTTCTTCCACGTCTTGAGCGCCGCCTTGTACTCGTAGCGGCGGTCACGAAAGAGGCGGACGGTGTCGACGTAAAAAGAGTTCTCCCGCTGGCACACCACATTCGACCGCATGACTTCTCGCGTCTCGTGGATCTTGCCGTAGGCCTTGCGACTGTACTCGCTGAGGCGCCGCTTCAGCATGTTGAACTGGGTGGAGTCGTTCAGTTTGTGGTAGGCCTTTGGGCCGTCGCCGTCGTCGTCGTCGTCGTCCGAGTCGCCTCCCCCACCACCGCCGCTGCCGGTGCCGAATTCGCGCTGCAGCAGGGCATCGTTGGCTTCGCGTTGTTGATGCCGCGACTCCTGACGGTAACCGCTGCCGCCACCACCACCGCCGCCGTTCCCTCTGTCCCCTCGTTTCTTCCAATCGTCCTTGCGCTCGTAGGCGGTGCCCTCCAGCACGTTTCCCTTGCGGTTGCCGTAGGCCTTCTTCTGCACGGCGGCGAGGTTCGCCTGCTCAATGACGCCGGCCGCGAAGGACTCGTTCTCGAGCTGCGCCTTAACGCGCTGGAACTCGTAGCGGCCGGCGGTGAAGAGCTCCGCACGCCACTTCCACGACATGGCCCGCTTGCACTGCAGCTCGTTGTTTGGCGAGTTGTAGCAGCAGCCGGCGCAGACATCCGGCTGCGCAATCGCGTAGGGCTGCAGACGGTTCGTGAGGATAATGTTAGGGTACATGGCGCCGACATCAAGGTGATAGATGAACGGCTTCTCCTGCTGGTGGGGACGGTCACGCAGGGCAGCAAGCTTCTCCACAATTGCCGCCCGCACCTCGTCGAGGTTGGTCACCTCCTCCATCTTCACACCATTCTCCACCTCCACGCAGAAGCGCAGCGCGTTGTCGACGTCGTCCATCAAGCTCTGATAGGTGTCGGGGTTCATGTTGAAGGTCATGGGGATGTCAGAGCGGTAGACGCCGCTCCGCAACGCCTCGACGCGGCCTCCGATGTAGGTCTCGGTGTCGATGAGGTGGCCCTCGTAGAAGCGCTCCCGCACCAACTCCTTCTTGTTGGGAAAGACGACGTTGTTCGCTTCCGCCTGCACCATCAGCAGCGACTCACACAAGCCACCTGACCCTTTGCGCAGCACGTCGTCGGGTGACATCGGGATAATCGTCGCGAGGGAGTAGATGAAGGGGTGGACGTACTTCTGATAAAGGTACCACGTCGACACGGCGTCCGACACCGAGTACGAGGCCATGCGCTGCGGGTGCGACTGCGCCAGGGGCAGCATATCCTCGGGGTCCACCTCGATCGGCTCGTAGCCGAGCTTGTACTTGGTCACCGCCTTCAAGCCCTGGCTGCCCTGTGGAAGGTAGGAGTCCCGCTTTACCCAGTAAAAGCAGTCGAGATGCGGGATTTGCTGGTTGAGAAAGGCACCATCAGCCATCTGCGAGAAGCCAATTTCTTTCCGCATGTTCATCCCGTGGAAGAGCGCACGGGCGTGGATGAAGGGGAAGTCGAAGTAGTCGCCGTTGTAGGTGACATACACGTTGGGCTGGTACTTCTTCATCTCGTCAAAGAAGCGCCGCAGCGTCGCGGCTTCATCGACCTCGTTGAAGGTGTCGAAGAAGCCCTCGTACTCCGGCTTTGGCGTGTACTCGAAGGCAGCGATGTCCTCCGTGACGATCTCGCGGTTGGTGATGAGGTAGCCGCGTCCGTCCAGCATGTAGGAGATCATGTAGATCTGATCCACCTCCGGCTGGGGGAAGTGTAGCGGGGCCTTGGTCGTCTCGATATCAAACGCCACAACACGCGGCATCGCTGGGGCATAGCGGCTGTCGTCGCACCGCTGCACGCTCGCCTCACCCTCCGTCACCGTCACCTCATACCATAAACCCACGTACACCTTCATGTCAATGGCGACGCGCATGTGGTACTTGACGTCGTACTCGCGGATGTCCTGCACCCAGTCCATCCACCGACCACCACCGCTGGCGGCGCTGTCGAGCGGATCCTCCTCGAAGGTCTTGGCCATGGCGTCACCAAGAGACCCGCTGAAGAGGCTCTGCAGCGACTCGTCGGTGCAGCGGGAGGCGTTGCGCTTCACCTCCTTCTCCAGCCGCCCTCGCACCGTTGTCAGATCCTGCACGTTGCGGAACACCACTTTGAGGTAGAGGCGTTTCTTGCCGCTTAGGTGGTTCACCAAGTCCAAGTCCTCTTTTTCGATAGTGGTGATGGCGTGAATGAGCTGCGGGCCAAAGACAGACATGAGGCCCAGCTCCACCTCCCTCTCATGGCCCTCGACGGCCTGCACGAGCAAATAGGGGTCGTAGTGCAAGTGCACGAAGAAGGTGTCACCCGCCAGGTCCTGGAAGAGAAGCACCAGGGCAGCGCGCTGCCCGCCCTCGCCACTCACGCCATCCTCGGCTAGGACGGTCTCGGAGGTGGGGTGGTAGTTGAAGAGCCACCCCTCTTTGGTGCCGCTCTCCAGTCGCGTGGACATACGGGAGTGAGGAAGAGAGAGAAAAATTAAATATGTCGAAACTGCACTGTGACTTGCTTATTGTATTGTGTAAGTGTATTTGTGTCTGTAAAGAAATCTATGGGAGAAGAGGAGAGAAAGCGACGTGCCTCTTTTTAATGTAAAAAGCAGCTCACACAGTGCAGACTCACACGAAGCTGCTGGGCCCTCGTTGCCGCAGTCCCTACCGCCTTCTCTTTTCTATGGGAAGTTCTCTTTTTCGTTCTTTCCAGGTAAAGTGTGTGGGTGTATGTATGGTGCGGCAGTACCACCTGCTGCTTCTCAAATCTGTTCCTGAGCGCATCGCAGCCAATTCCAAGTCGTTTATGTGAGTGGGAGAAAAAAAAAAAGAAAAGCACAGAAGAGGAAGATAGAGAAGAGAGAAGGTAACGGGAGTGCGAGGAGGAGGCAGGCGTTTGCTTTGGCTTAAAGAAGTGTGAGGTAGAGGTAAAGGGCAGCGAAGTGGTGCTGTTACTCGCCTCAATGGGATGGAAACAAAACGTCAAACTTTGAACGATGTTCACAAAGCCAATAACCTGCTATTTTGTCTTTCTCGATTCTTCATTATGGAATTAAGAGAGCAAAGAAGCCAACAGATGAATGTGAATTGCGAGGGAAATACGGCAACAAAAAAAAAAACACAAGAAAATACACTCTCTAGTCTCACTCATTTTACACCCATTTCTACTGCCTCGAGCAGCCTCCAGGTGGGAGCTAAACAATAGAAACCACCGATAAGGAGGCAACGAAGAGCAAACACCAACTGAACACGCATACTCGAGATGACCGCGTCCTTTATGTGGTGTTCTAGCGTCCGCCAGACGGCAAAAAATGAGAGCAGGAAGAGAGAAAAACAATTGTTCACATAGAAAGACACAGCGAAAAAAAAAAAAAAATGGCACAGATACATGATTGCTGCTTAAAACTCCTTTAGGATGAAGGTGCTGAGGTAGATGAGCAGCGTCATATTTCCCAACAAGGACGAGCCGCCTTCAATGGGCCGGCGAAGCGCAATAAGAGCCACCCACAGCGTCGCCAGGATGGAGAGAAGATTCACCGCACGCAGGAGGCGCCGCAGTAGAGGCCAGCGACGACCGCCGTCGCCCAACACATAGCCAGCAACACCGTCACTCTTCACCTTCGCCTCCTTGTCCTTCTTGTCAGCCACCGCGAGATTCAGCGTCTCTTCGTGCCGAATCGCGCACAAAATCCCCACGTACATCAGCGCTTGCGTCATCTGCACAATAGCAAATATCATAAGCTGCGGTCCACTCGGGGCATAACGCTCCGCATCCAACATGGCAGCCGGCGAGTTGCGCAGCATCACCAAGTTCCGAATCGTCAGCACCAGCCCATTGAAGTGCGACGGGAAGATGCACGCCTCGCAGAAGAGGAAACACACAAGGCGGTAGTTGTACCCCGGCCGCGTCCACCGCGGCAGCATCCAGGCCGTCATGTTGACTAGCGCCATGCCGACCAGATCCACAAAGCACAGCGGGAAGGACGGCACAAACACCAACAGCGCCGTCGGGAGCGTCCAGAGCACGGCGAAGAGGAGGGCGAGAATGGCAGGTGCGCGGCGGGACAGCGGTAGCAGGACCAGGCGACGCAGTGGGAAGGTCACGACGCCGATGACCGCCATGATGGTGAAGCCGACAACGAGAAAAACACAGGCGAGGACAAAGCCGAGGTACATGGTGGCCAGCTGTGCCGAAATCGTCGCCCACTCCGGCGCTCCCTGCATCGAAATCCATGAGTAGCGGCAGGCGGTGTAGTCGGGCCACATGCCGTACAGGACCACCAACGTCACCTTCTCCAGCAGCGACATGCGCGCCGTCATGGCAGCATCGGACACGTACGGCGGGGGGTCGGAAGACAGACACTGCTTCAGCGCCAGTGTTGCCCAGGTGCCGGTCGCAAGCTCCAGCACACAGCCCGCCACAACGATGCCAATGATCGGCTGAAAGATGCGCAGGCGGCGGAAGGGGGAGGCGCTCCACACCTTGGCGCGCAGCTCCGGCGTGGCGCAGAGCTTGTCATCTAGAATCCCCATCACAAAGAAGAGGGCGAAGAAGACGACGATCGACGAGCCCCCGAGACGGGCGATGCCGGTGTACATGGAGAAGGAGGCGAGCCACCGCTGCGGCCACAGCTCCACCAGCCAGGCCCAATAGGCGGGTGTGAAGAGAGTGGCGGTCTGCAGCATCTCGTAGGTGGGCAGCCGCACCTCAGGACGCGCCTTCTTGGAGTCGCCGAGGACGTAAATGAGATAGGTTTCGTTCAGCAGCGGCGGGAAGGTGCTGAAGGGCTTCCACGCGTAGCTGAAGTTCGTTGTGCCCTCCACGAACGGGCCGTAGTAATACTGCAACTGGTGCTCTGGCTCATCGACAGGGAGGAGGTGCTGGCCACGCAGCGCGAGGTAAAACGAGTGCAGCGAGCCGCACATGACCAGCGGGAACACGTTGGCCTTGTCGGGTGTCGTCACCTGAAGTCGTGGCTCCAGCATGGCGCTGTCCACCCCACGCACAAGGGCGTAGCCGGGCTCATGGTGCACACGGACGCGGTTGCCGACGTAATGGGGTCCGACGTACCGCTCGTCTTTCACGTCGACGAGACTGGTGATGTTGATCTTGTCGTACTGCAGGTGCGCGTGCACCTTCGCCAGGCTCTGGTCGCTGTCAATGAGCATGCAGAAGCGTGGGTAGATGAGGTTTGGCTGCCGACGCTTCTTGGTGCGGCGGTAGAGGGCAAAGCTGACGGCGGTTTGGAGGGTCTTGCCCGGGATGGGCTTCGTTCCCTTGTACGTGGTGGGCAGGTGCAGCTGCGTCGCAACCCGCCACTCCACCTCGTTCTGCATCACGGGTGTCTCACGCTGTGGGTCGTGGTACAGCTGCAAATTTGGCACAAGCAGGCGGTCCGGTGCGAGGGTGGTGGAGCCGATGAGGATGTTGAGCACCTTGGACCCGTCGTAGTAGCCGCTCCACTCATCCGCCTCATCGTAGACCGGCACGTCGTTGAGGTCGATCGCGCTTGTGCTGTCTACGCACAGCTCCTTCAGCTGCTCCGTCAGGGCACGGTGCACCGTCTCCTTGATGTACTTCCCCGTCAGCGAGTCGCGCACCGAGTTCAGGAACAGCACCTCCTCCCGCCGAGCGTCGAAGCGGCTCTCGACGACGGTCTCCACCACCGTGGGAAAGAGTCGCCCGCGCGTCACCGAGGGCAGAGTCTCCTCGCGGCCAAAGTACAAATCTGCGTTTGGCAGCAGCGCAGCCTGCACCAGCGAGTCGGCTGAGTGCTGCAGGAACTGCAGGCCATAGACAAGCCCACGATGGTCCATCGCAGCCCCGCAGCCACGGAGCGTCTCGGTCGACAAGTCGCGGCGATAGGCGCCATTGCGGACGAGAGCGGTGCGGTTGACCGCGGTGCGAGCTGGTCGTGGGGTGGAGCGCTGCAGGTAGCCTGAGATGGATGGAATGACATCGTCGAGGGTGCCGCCGTTGATGGCGAGCAGCGTGAGGTTGCGCAGGCGCTCGCGCACGGCAGAGCGAGGCACCGCACGGAGGTCGCGCAGCACGTCCACCGGCGGCTTCGCATCCCGCATCACACCGGCCCACTCCACCGCGGCGGTGGCCTCCGCAGCGCTCTCCGCAGCCGGGTAGTGGTTCAGCACCGCCGCGTTCAGCACCTCGTAGAGCCACACACTTGCGTGGTCGAAAAAGAGGGGCGGGTAGTGCGTCGGCGTGCCAACCAGCACAATACCGGCGTAGAGCTGCGGAGCCATCAGCGTGGCCAGCAGCGCCGTCACGCCACCCAGAGACTCGGCCCAGATCCAGATACCGTTGTCCCGCACCCGCTGCACCTCGGCACGCACACGCTCAAGGGTTGAGAAGCGCTTCGTAAGGTACTTCGCCTGCGCGCACAGCTTAGCTTCTGCCGGCAGGGAGGCGTGCGAGCACACGCTCGACGTGTATTCCCGCTCCGCCTGCTTCAGCAACTTCCCCGTAGCGGCAGAAACGCCTTGGGTCGCGTCGGTGGCGGTGTGTCGCTGCGGGTCGTCGTCGCTGAGCCGCTCGCTGTCAAAGACAGGGGCCGGAGCGGCAGCCAAGACCTCCGCGAAGGTGTGCAGGAAGCTCCCAACGATGAGGTGCACAGAGTGGTTCAAGTATCGAGCTTCCTTCACCGCTATGGCACCGGACTGCGTCGACGACTCCTCCAGGTAGTCCACCGAGAAGAGCTCCACGCCGAGGAGGGGCAGCTCGGACTTCATCAGCTCCTCTTCGATGCGGTGCTGCATCATTAAAGGCAGCTGCGAGCCTTCCGTGAACTCGTCTAGCATGCCGGTGCCACGGTAATCGTGAAACATCCGCCGCTTCACGTTGGTGCGGTACTCCCGCATCGCACTCTGCCGCAGCCGCGCGTTCGACTCGTAGACGAAGCGGGCCAGCGAGCGGGCGCAGTAGTAGGAGCCGCCGTTGCCGTGCACGTAGACGATCGGGACGCGCGTGTAGACGCCACTCGTGCGTGGTGCCGCGTAGCCGTCAGCCATCCAGTCGTAGGTGCGCCACAAGTTGTAGTAGTGCTCTCGCATCTGCGGTGCGTAGGCGGACACGTTGACCTCAGTGAAGGAAGGGTACATGACGGGGTTGATGGTCTGCGACGGGGTGCGGTGCGTTTTCATGGCCCAGTGGTAGGCCCCGGTGCTGAAGAGAGCGACAACGAGAATGAAAAGGATGTAGATGCTGCGGGCGAAAGCCGCCGCCACAACGCCGCGGAGCGTGGCCATCGTGGAGGTGACTTGTGAAAGGACTATTTTTCAATTGTTTATACGTGCCAGAACTGCACTACCACAAAGCAAGAGCGTGCACAAGATACTCAATTATGGGCTAAAGTAGCGCTTTGCGGATGGAGAAAAGACGGATGACAACTGCAATACGAGAAAAAAAGAGAAGCTGTGCTCACCACCGTTGAAAAGGCGGCGCTGAATTGTTTCCTTGAGTGCAGTACAGAAAAAAAAAAAGAAGGAAGAAACCTGAAATGAAAAGGAAGGGAAGAGTCATGGAAGGGATGCTCGCACAATTTAGCAAGGAAGGAGAGAGAGAAAAAGAGAGAGAGCACGCGCTGAATCGTTTTTGCTTATCCTCCACCTCGTCAGGTACACGTTGAGCTTTTCTTTCGAAACACACACACTACATCAACAGCAGCCGAAGGGTAACCTACGAGAAGAAAGCACAGCCGTAGCAATGACAAGCCACCACAACCCTTAACACTTTTGCTTAAGCCATTTTTTTTTCCGTTTCGGCAGTATACGGGCCAGGAAAAGGGGAGAAAAAAAAAGAACGTAAACGAGGTGAAGAGAGCACCAGCACATGAAACAACAACAACCATCCAAAACAAGGAAAGAGAGAATGAGAGAGGCAAAGGGCGTTCATCATAAAATACAAAAAAAGACTCGTGTTCTCGCCTTCTCAGCAGCGTTTCCCACAACAATGACGCCGAGGCACGTCAGCACAGCGAAAAAGAAAAATGAGATTAGAAAGTTTATTCCCCTGCTTCGTCAAGGCCCTTCATTCGCCTTCCACCGTGGCTAAAAAAAAAAAGAGAGAGAGGGACAAGGCACAAGAGCATTTTCTTTTTTTCGCTTTCCTTTCCTCACGCATGCGCACGCCCGGTGGCCGACGCCACGTAAACCTTTCCGCCGTTCTTCTCAGCCTCTTCCTCGAGAATCTGCGTCTGCTTGTGCTTCAAGAAAATGAGGGCAACGAGCGTGATGATCTCCTCATCCACCATAAAGAAGGAGACCCAAATGGCAAACCATAGCACCCAGTACTGCAGCAGCTTCTCACGCAGGCGTTCCCAGTAGTCCAGCTCCGGGGCCGGCTTCTCGACGCGCAGGTCGAAGTTGAAGTCTGTGCCATGACTGTCCTTGTAGATTCCCGCGGCCTCCGCGAACGTGATGTGACTCTCCGGCTGCGGCTTCACCGTCACAACCTTCCACAACTTGTTTGCATCGGCCTCGGAGACAGCGAAGTTGCCGTCGCTTTTGATCACCGCCAGGTCCATCAGCCGCTTCAGCTCCTCCTCCGTCTTGATCTCCGACAGCGGCATCCCCAGCGTGAACCAGCGCCGGCCACCGGACTGGGAGAAGCGGTAGGGGCCGCTGAGACGGCGCTCGAGCAGCAGGAGGTCCTTCAGCAGCTGGTCCGACTCCGGCGTCGTCGTCTTCTCTGCCAGCAGCGTCTCGTGCACGCGCGACGTAATCTCCGTGTCGCGGCGCACATCAAAATTGTAGTGGTTAATGACGTAACGAATCCCCTCGCCGTCGAGCTGCGTCACGTTGATGACCCGCTCGTAGAAACCCGCGGCCATGATCGCCTCGTGAAGCTCCAGGCGGCGCCGCGGGTCCTTGTTATCCTTCCTGTACAGCTGCGCTCGCAGCGTGTCGACGCTCTTGGACAGCTTCGCAATGGTGTCGCGCTGCATGTGCGCGGATTGGATGTTGCCCAGTGCATCGATGCAGTGCAGGAGATCAGTTTGGCTTATAAAGTCTTTGCGCTCCTCCAGCGCCGTCTTGGCGGCGGCCACCTCCTCGGCGGAGAGGTAGTGCGGCCCCTGCACCTTCACGTTTGGCACGAGGGCCGTGAAGAGGTGCACGCGAGAGAGCAGCGTGCGACGCAGCATCTTCTACGGACGGAGACAAAAAAAAAAGACGTTGGGTAAAAATAAAAAAGAGACGTAAGTACTTGAGACAAGAGAAGACTCAGCTTTCGTTGTTCTTAGTTTGGGAAAAGCGTTAAATCTGTCAACAACAGATAAGAGCTATAAAGGAGAAGAAAGGAGTTGCGAACACACAGCCAAATGAGAAGGACTGGGATCTCGTCAAGGCGGTTCGCTAAGGGTCCGGCACTTGAGGAGGGAGATGCGATTACAGTACTTGGGGCGAAATGATGGCCGAGGCTAGAGTACGCCAAGCTAGAAAAAAAAAAAACAGTACTAAGAGTGGAAATAAAACAAGCGGGTGATGTGCGTATAAACGGCTCCTCCCTTGTTTCGCGTTTAGTTGTGTGTATATATGTCGCTGACAAAAAGAAAGAGAATTTCTTTCTTCGCTTCTCTTGCAGTCAAGGAAGAAGACGTTGCAAGTTGAAAGTTGCGACCAAACGCGACGACGAGTTGTGTGGGTGGGTGAAAGAGATCAGGAGAAGATTAAGGCCAAGGAAGCATCCAGTGACACAATTTAATTATGAGTGCTCACTCTTCTCCGCGAGCACGTGGAAAACGAGTTGCAGACTTAGACAGAACAGGAAACAAAAATCATTTCTTTACGTTTCAAAATTCACAGCACTTTATGGGCACCAACCTTTCCTATTCTTTTTGTGACACGGTGGGGAAAAGCTATAACCCTTTTTTTTTTGAGCTAAAATAATTTTTTTTCCGACTGTGCTGCGCAGTGGTCGCAAAACATCTGTACATCTGCAAAAGAAACCGTGCCGTCCATCTCCACAGGAAAGAGAAATAAACACACAAAAAAGGCAACCCAGCGTACAACAGCAGGCAGCACACCGGTTTGCCACACCGCTAGGTGAGTGTAATGCCTTTGAAAAAAACAAAAAAGAAAAAAAAGGAAAAAGGAGGAGCGGACACGGACGACATCCCGACTCAGTCGAGCGCGAAGAGGTAGCGGTTGTGAAAGGCGACGCCGAAGAGCGCCTCCGACTGCTTCATCGCGTTAAACTCCACCGGCGCCTCGCTCGTTGCGGCAGCCGCAGCCTTGCCCGATGCATTCACCTTCGACGCAGGCGGGGAGTCTTCGGTGTTCTCCGATGTCCCACCTGCCTTTCCCGCAGCCACTTCTTCTGGGGCGAGCGGCGGCGCAACCCGCTTCGGCCGCGGCTCCAGCGACAGCTTCTCGCGGATGTAGTCGATCAGGCTCTCCAGCACCTGCGCCGGCAGCTTGTCCAGCAGCGCGTCAACCGAGTCCCCTTTCCGGATACGCCCCTCCAAGCGGTGCAACATCGCGGGCAGCTGCTCACGCGGCATCTGATCCACCTCCTCCCGCACCACCGGAGGGACGTCGCCGGCCTGCACGGCCGACAAATTTGCCACGTAATGGCGCCTCTCCTCCATGATGGCCGCTTCTTCTTGTGCTTGTGTGGCCTTCAGCGCCGTGGCGGCCGCCCACTGCCGATCGCGGGCTTCCTGCACGCGGCGCTGCTCCTCGTCTTCGAGCTCCGTGACGTCGCGCTCGGGCTTCGTCGCCGGGGCCTGCGCCTCGTCGGGCAGCTGCACCGCCACCTTCAGCTTCAGCGTGTTTGTCTTGCGGACGTACTTGGCCTCCAGCACGTCATCCGAGACGGGATAGTCCAGCGTTGTGCGCAAAAATGGTTCAGGGGCCGCCTTGATGCCGTTTGTGGCCTTCACAGCATTCTCCGCTTCGTCCTCTGCGTCCATCACGGCATCGATGTAGTAGCACGCAATCGCCCGCCGCTCAATGCGCACCTCCACCTCACGAATCGATTGGATGCCGGGCAGGAAAAGCACCACGCTGTAGCGGGCAGGGACGCTTTCCTTGAAGTAGGGGTTCAGCGCGGCGCGGCGGTGCGTGCTCCAGTCGTAGGTGCCCTCTGCGGTCACACTCGTCACTGCCGGCGCTGGGGCCGCCTCCGCCGCCGCAGCAGCAGCAGTAGTACTGACGTCCTCTTTCGCCTCACCGGATACGCCAGCCCCGCGGGTACTCGCAGGCTGCATCTCCTCCACCAGCTTCGACTTTCCCTGCACGCCATTCACCTGTGACGGCGCCGTCGCCGCTGCCGACGAGGTGGGCAGCTTGATTTCATCCCCCATCGCGTTGGCGTCCTTCGGGGTCACCGAGAGGCGAATGCGCTGCGGCTCGAGAACGCCTTTGCACTTGAAGTTCAGGTTGCGGAACTCGTCGGCGTTCAGCGTCGGCTCTGACTTCTGCTTAATCCACTGCATGCAGAGAGCCGCGACGAAGCGGCGAAACTCGTTGTCCTGCCCGCAGCGCTGCACGGTGGTGGGGTTTACAATGACGTCGTACACCTTGCACGGCTTCCCACTCTTGTCCTTGTCGGGCCGCGCACTGCCGCAGCTGATTGGGATGCGGAAGCGCGTCTCGCCGTCGCTCTCGTCCCCCTGTTCGGGCTCCATCGGCACCGGCTCAGCGATGCGGGGGTGCTGACAGACGTTGATGAACACTTTCAGTCCACCTGCCAGATTCGTCTTAAGGCAGAAGCCAGGCTCAGGCAGGACAAACATCCACTGTCCGCTTTCATCGCTGTGCACCTGCTCCAGGTCCTTCTTTGCTTCCTTGGTGGTCTCCGCCTGCAGACGTGACTGGAGAGAGCGCAGCCACGCCTCGCGCGCCGGATCGCCCTCCTTCGGCATTGAAGCCAGAAAGTCCTCTGTGCCATCCTTGTCGGCGCCGCCACTACCGTCACCTCCGCCCATCGCACGTTGGAAGAGTTCCACGAACTTCTGGTTTTGGAGAAGCTGCTGAGCAGCTGCATTGGCGTCCATGGTGGCGATTGCTTGCTTAATGTTGTGTTCTCGCTCTAGAGATCTAAGAGAGTGGCACAATTGTGCTATGGATTCTAGTGCAGCGTTGACAACGTGAAACGAGGGAAAGGGATGAATAATGAAAGGAGAAGAATTTGCTTATTCGTTAGTGAGCAGCTACGCAGGCAGTCCAGCTCTCCTGCATATTTTAAAGAAAAGCGTTTGCGGAGCAATCGCTATTTCTTTCTTCAGAGCAATTCGAAGAGACTGTGCCATCACGAGAGTCGGTGGCAGCAAAGAAGCTTTCGATCGCTAACGGTGTTTCTCTTTGTCGGCGAACAAGCAACGCTGCCTCCGCCGCACTCTCCCAACGCTGAAAGTTGCGGAGAGGTCACCGCACTCGTGCAGAAGCGATAGCAGCACCACAGATGAGGTGCACAAAGCTCGAGTAACGCACTTCGCCATACGTAAGAGCACCGTGATACTTGTTTGTGTGTGAAGTTTTCCAGTCCGTTCATATTAGAAAAAGAAAACATAATTTTACTCAGTGGAAGAACAGACATGTCGACAACAAATGCCTCAAAAGAAACCAAACACCAGACACACGCACGCACACACACATTTCATCCCTCTCTGACACTGTTCACAACGATGTTAAACAGTAAAATTGAAGAAAAAATCAAAGGAAGGATTGAAACAAGAAAAGGAAAAAAGAAGAATCCCGATCATGCGAGAACTCAAAAACAAAAATGGGGGAAAAAACAGTGCCTCTGTGCGCACTCTGAGGCGGAGAAAGGGGGAAGAGAGAAAGAGAGCAAGGACGGCCGTCAGCGCAATGCTTTGGAGTTTATCTGAGACGCGCTTCTGCTTCTTTTCTTCGTCTTTTTATTCTCTTTGGTTTAACACGTTTTCAACTTGGGAAGGCCGTGCCTCTCAGGAGCGCTGTGCGTTTCGTTTACAAGCAGTAACAACATAAAAGAAGAAAAGAAAAACGACCCAGCCAATAGAAAAAAAAAGAGAAAGGTTTTTTTTTCTCTTCCAGCTGGCACTGTGGCGCACCTGCGGCGATTTAAATTTCTTTTTTAGGGAAAAAAACCTTTAGAGACCCTACAATTAAATTAAAAAAAGGAAATGCTCGAGGCATAAATAAACGTGGCATGCAGCCACCTTCGGTTGCACCGGTGGCACAACCACTTGGGGAAAAAGAGAGGAGAAAGAGAGGAGAAAGAGAGACGTTTTAAGGAAAAAAAAAAAAAAAAAAAAAAAAAAAAAAAAGGTTTTATAAATTAAAAAAAAAAAAAAAAAAAAAAAAAAAAAAAATGAAAAAAAAAAAAAAAAAAAAAAAAAAAAAAAAGAAAGGGGTTTGGGAAAATGGGGAAAAAAGGGGGGTGGGGGGGGCCGAAATTAAAAAAAAAAAATCTGGGAAGCCAAGGGTGAAGGCCGAGGAAGAAGAAAAAGATGAGAGCGCTCTGTTTGGCCGCAGCGGAAGGGGATGCGCATGCAGATGCTCCAAAAAAGAAAAAACCACGACGGGGAACACTTTGGAGAAATACATAAGCGATTTTAGCTGAGGATTAATATGGGAGGAGGAAAAACCAAGAAGGAGAGACAAGTCGAGTGGTGATGCCGCAGTAAAGCGGTCAGCACCCTCCATAATATCCTTTTTTTTTTACAAAACAATAGGAAAAGAAGAAAGTAAAAGAAGCCTCACGTTCTTTGATGTTGAACTCCGACTCCCAATTTCCTCTACTTTTATCTGGTTCGCTTTACTTTCCCTACATGCCATTCATGCCCCCCTTCACACCTGATAAGAGAGAGAGCTCTCTGTCATGAAACGCGGCTTCAACCTCCCCTAAGCGCAGCGCAGCATCATCATTTCTTACTTTGTTATTCTCGACGTCACGAAATTAGGTGAAAAAAAAAAAGACCCTGCGACGAGAGGATCAGCAACACCGGGACCTGAGCAAATAGAGAGAAAAAAAGGATTTGTTAAAAACAAAAAGTAGTCCACACAGCAACAAGACACGGTGCACCTCACACAGGTCCCGTCGAGCACACCAGATGCGCTGTGGCATCGACAGGGAGAGAGAGAGAGAGAGAGAAAGGGTGACAGACAATTGGTCAAGGCCGGACAAACCTCTAAAAAAGCGCGTCCTTTTTAAATTGACGAATATGTACAAATTGGCAAAAGCAGCGTTCATGAATGCCGCTGTCTGCGCAGCCCCATAACTCGAGTAACAAAAAAAAGGTGCCGCTGGATTTAAACACAGGAGCCCTGATTCATGTTATGATGCTCGCCTCCGCGCGAGAGTAGGAACGATTCAGAAACAAAAAAAATTAGTGAAACAGAGTATAACACGTAAGCAGAAATTCATGTACGTGACAAAAAAAAAGACTATTGAAGGACGGAGAAGAGTAAAAAAGATAGCAAGAAAAGCCCCTTTAATTTATTCTTTTTTTGTTGTGGACGTAGTGCCGTCACACCGCGAATAACAAAGGCCAACATCGCGTAGAGGTGATTGTATGTGTATGTGTATGAGCAATAAAAAGGCAGAAAAAAAAAGAAGTGTTCTGGAAAAAGAAAATCCTATAGACAGAGTGCGCAGCCGCGACCACTGTCTTCTTCCAGAGTCAAAAAAATAGATGTACAAGGGTCAACAGCTTTTTGCGAAACAGATGAAATTCTTTTTGTTGTTGTTGCTGCTGTGACGGTGTCGTGCAATCTGTTCTTGCAAGCAGAATTGTCCCTCATTTTAATCCCCATAAAGACGCTGCTAGCTACACATACGCGTCGGACACGAAGAAGGCCGCAGATAGGGGAAAGGGAAATATAATAGAAGACTACATTCGTTCAAGAAGCAGGGTAGACACACATACACTGTGATTTACAACGGAGAAGGAACATCGCCATCCAACGCAGAATGTTAAGAAAAACCTTTGCAGACATTCCGTGGGAAAGATAGGAAGGGTAAAGAGAAACAAGGTGAGAACAAGAAGAGGAAAGCATAGTAATTTGCTATTGGCCGCCGTTTCAGAGGAGTACAGGAGAAACACAGGAGACCTTCAAAAAAAAAAAAAATGCTGAAGTAAAGAGAAAAGTATTGAAATAAAATAAGGTGGGATGACGAGCGTTCAGTGACGAGAAGAAAATAAAAGCTTGATGAGGTGCGGTGGCACAGAAATACAACTTTAGGAGCTTTGTGTTCCCACACTCAACAGAGAGAGGAGAAAGAAATAATTGAGAAAAACAAAAAGTACAAAACAAGCAAAAAGAAAAAGAAAGGGAGCAAAAGCAAGCGATTGACGCAGCTGTATAGTGGGCACAGAAAGTGCGACAGTTATTGAAGCGCGTAGACATAGAAAAGGACAGGAAAGAAAATAGAAAAAAAACTTCCCTCAAGAATAACACAAGAGGACCATTAAGAGGTCTGCGTTGACAATGATTGGAACAATAAAAGAAATAAACAAAAAGATTGAAACGAAGCCGAAGTGCCAAGGAAGGAAGTATTGCCTCCAACTCAGGCGTTTCCACAGTGGGATTGAGAGCACGGATGATAAGGGTTGCGTGCACGGCTGCGCTGGGCAGCTATCGGTTACAAAGTGTCAAAGAGGGGGAGGAGGAAAAAACAAAAAGGGAAAAAGCAAACACAGGTAAAAAACACATCCGGGTGAGAGGACAAATTAGCTAGTAGAGAAAGTAATCTGTGTTTCAAGCCATAAAGGGATGAAGCAGAACATGAAGGGCGAAGAGAAGGGCAAGTCTGTACGCCGGTGGGCTTTACAGAACACAACGAGGAGAAAACAAAACAATAAATCAACAGCCTGCGGAGACGCGAGTGCAGGATTCAAAAAAGATGAAAATGCGAAACACAAATACACAAATGAAAGAACAGGCGTTGGTCAGCCTGTTAAAAGACGAAGCTGTTGCTGCTTGAAGGGGCGTGCGGAGAGGCCAAAGCACCGGGGCGACGCACACGCACACACACACACACACACACACACACATATGCATAAGTGCACGCGCTGCTGGTAAAGCATTGAGCAGGAGCTCTTCGAGAGAAGCGGAAGAGAAGTTAGACATCGTGAATATGTACGCTCAACCGCACATGGCAAAAAGTGCAGGGGAAAAAAAAGGAGGTAATCGAGGAAAGAAAAACAAGCCAGAGAAAACGGTCGACTTCCTGAAAAAAACTTTTTTAGCCAGCGTTCAGGTTATAGATATATATGTATGTGTATGTGTAAAGTCTTTTTCTCTTTGCGGTGGAATGTCCCGTCACTTTTTTCAGTTTCTTACCCACCTCGCTTTCTTTGGCAGTCTAGGTACTGCACAGCGAAGAGAGAGATTATTGTAAGACGTGTCACCGCGAGAACCACAAAGACGAGTCACCACGCACAAGGAGATGCAAAGAGGATGTAGAAAACCCGTAGGCGAAGCAGCTCGCAGAAAGGACGGATCGAGAGAGTCCTTTCAAACCACACTTGCAAAAATATATATATATATATATATATATATATTGACAATGGAGAATATAACAAAAATGAAATAAAAAGATTATTGGCGAAAAAGGCAATGACGGTCACAGGGATTGGAGGAGAGCGGTCCACTCTCTCTATCTCTCTCTTCCTCTCTCTCTCTGTATAGACGTCAGCAGAAAAGGTGTGTATTCATAAGAAGAGTTGCCTCAATGCAGATCATGCTCAAAAGGCCACGAAGATCAAGGGCACCGTAAAGAGTAGAAGGAAAGAGAAAAGAAACAGAAAAGCAAGAGGTCGGTAAAGCAAGGCGTGAAAGACACAGCGCGCAGCAGTCCGGAGAGTCGAAAGAAGAGAACAGTAAGAGCCGTGGCACCACTGTGCGTTGTGCATTCTCATCCCGTGCTAGGTGTATATGAGGTTGATCAGTAAGTTTTTTTTTCCCCTTATTCTTTTTTTTTTTTTAGCGAGAAAGGGAGTTTGACGGGTCTGTTGAAGATCGTGGAAAAGGCAAAAAAAAATAAAAAAAGGGATGATAGAAGAATATATGTGTTTTTAAAGAAAAAAATACCAACACACATGCCTGACCATGTAACGCTAGGAAGAAAGGTGCACGCTGGCTGCGACTTTGAGGGGCCTGCAGATCGCGTGGATGCACTTTTTACTCCCTTCCGGAATTAGGAGCTTTAACATATTTCGTGGAATAAGTGCCCGAGTTAGAGCAGATGCTCATGAGAAAAGTAAAAAAAAAACCAGAAAACAACAAAAAGGAAAGCACCGGTAAGTTTAGGCCACGCCGTGCCTTTTTTTTTTAGGAGGAAATCCTCGAGAAGATGGTGGGGAAGCACTCCAGCCCTCTGCGAGGAGAAGAAGATAAAGGAACAAGAAAAGAGCCTGGAGAAGGAGCACCAAAGAAGAAATGAGAAGGCATAAACACTATTTTTTTTTTTTGTGTTTGCCACTTTTTTTCGTCTCTTTCATTTCCCCCTTAAGTCGTTTGACATTCATGTAAAAAGCATGGAAGAGAAAGCACAGTATTAGCCCCACAATAATAATAAAAATAGTAATCAAACCCGGAAAAAAAAAAAGGAAATTAAAAAGAGAGATGGGGCAGGAGGAAAGAGGAAGAAAAGGGGAGGGAAAAAAAAAAAGAAAACTAAGAAAAGCGTCGAGGGAAGGCTGCAAGATGGTGGATTCAAGGCAGCCTCAAATGCGCACACCCACACACACACAACCACAATCCCGCAGAGACGCGTAAACACAGAACCCAGCCGACACAAGCATTCAAACACAAAGAAAAGAAAGGCTGACTCAACACTCACAGATAACGGAGTCTAGAAAAAGGCAGCATGAGCCTCATCGTATAACATCTGGCAAGAGAAAGAAAAAGCGATGCGTCGTCAACACGCACACACACACACACACACACACAGAGACCTATAAAGTGAAAAAAGAAAAAGTTATGGAGTAGTACAGATTCGAATAACAAGCGATGAGGGAGAAAAAAAAAAGATGGTAGAATTTAGGAGAAAGACATGTATATGTGCCTAAAAACCCGCCTGAGACTTCGAAAAAAAAAATAAGAGCTCATCGAATGATGCGCGTTGCGGAGTCAGGCAACACGTCGAGTGATAAGCATTAAAGGCGCTAGCCAATAAGGGTAAACGCCTACACACACGCTCTCACTGCTACTCCCAGGTGATGTTTCGCTGAGGGCGAATGATCATGCGGTGCGGCGGGGTGCGGGAGAGGCAGCCACTCGACTGCGCGGTCCGCTTCGGCGGCTGCCCCGCGACGTTCATTGTGCTCGTCATCGACGGGTGTGTTGCGTCGCGGCGCAGCTCCGCGGCGAAGGGCGGCTCGCTGCTGATGCGTTGTATGTGGGAGAGAAGCCGCTGCTGCTCTGGTAGGAGGAGGCGCTGACGACGCATCAGTAGTTCCACCGCGGCGTCGGCGCTCCGCAGCAGCGCGGTCAACTCCTGCGAGACGGCATCGAGGCCGTGCTCATCCAACGCCGCCTCACCCGCCGTGGCGGCCCGCAGCATCGCGCAGCTGCACTTGCTTGCAATGGAAGTAGGCGTGGAGGTGGGCGACAGCAGCGGCAGCCCTCCGACGGCATCTTCGCTGCTCAGCGGCACAAGAGGCAAGCCGCCGCCCGCGCCGCGTGCAGAGTTGAGGCGTGGCAGCGGTGCCGGCGTCTTCGTCTCGACCGCCGTCAGCGCCTCGTTGTTCGTCGTGCTGTTGTTGCCATCCACCTCGATGCCCGCGTCACTCATGGCGAGCCGCTGCCGCAGGTGCGACGTGAAGGTGGCGAAGGGCACTGTATCGGACACAACAGACGGCGCGGCGAGGGGGTCGCCGTCGATGCGCACCATGCGGGAGTACGACGTGTTCGACGACACGCTGGACCCCGCGCGACCACGTGGCAGTCGCCCACTCGACATGGCGGCGTGTGGCGAGTCGCACTGCGGCGGGGAGAGGGTTTCGCTGGCGTCGAAGGTTACGTCGCACTGTGACAAACGCTGGTGCACCGGTGTCGCGGACGTCTGCTCCGGATTGCGGAAGACAACAATGTCACCCGCTGCTTCAGAGGTGCGCCGCAGCGCGCCATGAAAGAAGCTTTTGCTGGTGCACCGGCCCTTAATGGAAAGGGGAGAGAGGAGGATGGAGGGAGTGCGGACAGGGAGGCCCGACTTCGCCGGTGCGGCTGTCGTGGCCGCCGGTAGCGTCTCGGTGTAGCTCGTGAGCGGTGCTACGGAGTTGGTGGACATGGTGACGGAGAGAAGAACGGGGGCGTGGTGGGAGAGAAGGAAGAAAGACGGGTGTGCGAAGCAACCTCGCACGTCCTTTTTTCCCGTTGCAGTCACAAACAAGAAGCACCCGAGTAAAAATATGGAGTCTTGAAAAAAAGGATGGCAACTTAGATTCTAAAAGAAAGAAGTAAACAGGGAGAGACTGAAGCGAGCCGGGGAAGGGGAAGAAAAAAAAAATAGAGGCGGAAAATGAAAAAAAAAAAAAGAAGAGAAAGACGTCGGGTGAAATAAAATACGGCAGACAGCTACACCGCACACACAAAGAGATAAAAAAAAAGGAAAGGCAGCGAAATAATAATAATGAGAAGAATACACAGAATGCAGGAAAGATGATATAACTGCTTACGCCTTAACGTTGAAAATACGCGCTACGGGTGCCTTTCTTTTCCCTTTTTTATTGAGCGAGCGACACAAAACACGTGGTTTTGAGAAAAAAGAGAAGAAGAAGATGAGGAGAAAAAAAAGTCACTTTTGAATGTTTTTTTTAGGGTGTCACGGGGGAAGAGGAAGGAGGGAAGAGAGGGGAGCAAGCGAGGTTCAATGGAGAAGAACCACGACAATAAAGGAAGAAATAAAAGGAGGCAAAGTGTGAAGTAAGAGTACAATAGATATAGCCGTAGACACAGAGAGAGACAATGTCAAGTATAGAAGTGGACGTCGCCGTCTACATGCAGAGAAAAAGAAAAAGGAAAATTAAAGCAGAAAGAGAGATAAAAGGTCAGCTGCTCGAGATAAGCACACACACAAACACACGAGTAGAAGAAACAGGAAAGAAAACCGAGCACACCTTTGACCTTCGGTACCAGTTAACAAAGGTTAGTAGACGGTGGTTGTTTAAAAAAAAAAAAAAGAGGTGTGGAATAACAGTATCGAGTACAGCGAGCGGAGAGCACACACACAAAAAATATATATGTTACTGACGCACCACGTTGATGTATGAGCTCAAATAAAGTGAGCCTCACCTCTGCCACTTGCTGCTACGTGTCCCTTTGTTTCTCTTTTTTTTTTGTTCTCTTCTCGTACAAACCACTTGTTGTGACCGAGCACCGGTGCGTGTTGTGTTTAAAAATACAAATAAGAGTCGACTTCTTGTATTGCAGACTCACAAGGCACTTCAAGAGTCACAAAATCAGAAAGGGGAGTTGAGGAGGAGAAAAACACAAAAGAAGAGAAAGGCGGAGAGGCAATACAGGAAGCCCGCGGCTGTTTTACAATCTTGTGCGGGAACTTAGCAGCGATCGAATTCGAGGGCGGCAGCAGGAGGATTGCGCAAATATAAAGGAGAGTAGTTTGAAAACAAAAAAAAAAACAAGTGAAAAAAACAGAAAAAACAGGAATAGCGCGTAGACGCGAAGCAAGAGCACAGCTCTTCCAGATCGTTATCAGAGGCAACCCTTCGGCAGAACAATCGCAGGGCTTAGAAGTGTGAGGGAGAGAGAGAGCACTGAAACACGAGAGGAAGAACTGAGTTCGCAGGGGGTTTGAACAAGAAAAACTATAGATCAGAAACTATTGATGTACATGAACAAGGTGTTCTCTCTCTTGTTTGTCTGTTTTTTCCTTTAAGAAGTAGAAGTGAAGAAAAGGAAGAACAAGGAAAAAAATAAAAGACGAAGAAAGGGGATGACGTCGAGGGGAACGAAGAGTAAGAGAGACGTCCGAGCAAAACGGAGCACGCTTTCAAACGCAAACAATGGAAAAAGCAAAAGAAGAAAAACAATTGGAGAAGGCAACGCACAAAGATATGCTGTGCCGCTTAAGGTGAGGGAGATGGGAGGAAAGAAAAGAAAGAGAAGAAAAATGAGCGGGGAGTGAAGTCCAACAGGAGGCTTAGCTGAGAGAGAGAGAGAGAGAGGACAAAGTAAAGGAGGAAAGGAGAGGAGAAAAGTGGGTGGGTGAGTTGAAAGCAAAGCAAGGGAATTGGGATACTTCTGAGCGGAATGAGAGATAATAACGCAAAAACACCACTCGAAAATAGAAAGACATGGGAGTCGGCGTCTGTGCGTGGTGAGCATCGCGCCTCAAGTTGAAGCCGTCAACAGCCGGTGTTGCACGTGTTTGTATAAGTCTGGTATTTTTTCTTTTTTTTAATCTCTTCGAGCTCCAATTTAACGAGTCTTTTTTGGTTTTTGTTTGGAGCATTTAAAGATGTAAGGAAGTCTTTATCTGCCGTGTGGCGCGGCGGCGGCGACTTCTCCCGGCAACTGCTCTACGCTTCGGCATAAAAAGGCACGCCAGCCACCAAGCTCACCTTCAGGAAGAGAAGTTGTACGTCACCTTGAGGTCCACCGGGTTTGGCTTTCCATGATACCGCGTCTTGTTCTGCAGCACGGCGGCCTCGGGAAACGCCAGCAGCTCTCGCACAAAGTGATCCAGCGTGGGGGCGACGTAGTGCGGCGTCTTCGACACACACGCCTCCAGCCACTCCAGCTCCTCATCGCCGACGGAGAGCGTGCGTCGCGCAGCCGGGGCGCGGCCGATGCCCGACAAGACGTGGATGCTCGACCACAAAACCCCCGCCGCGTTTGCGCCGACAATATCCGACTCGATGTTGTCCCCCACCATGAAGATGGCGCGCATCTGATGTGGGTTCCACCCGAGCGCGGCAGCTACAGACTTCAACCGCTGCTCCGCGTAAGCGTAGGCGATGGCGCGCGGCTTGCCGTAGAGCTGCGTCTGCAGCCCTTGCCCGGTCACACTCTCAAAGACGGACGCCATCATCTCGCGAAATGCGCCTTGGCCGAGGCGGGGCAGCGGCGCCTCTGCAGCCCACAGAAGATCATCCGCGGCCACAAAGTACGGTGTGGTCTGCGCGCCGGAGACATACGGGCCAACTCGTCCTCCTGGGGCGAGAAGGATATCGAGAATCGTCTGAATGTCGTTGAGGCCGTCCTCCGGGTCGCTCATCTGCAGCACGGCGCCGACGTCAGGGAATGGGACCTTGCCGGCCTGCGCACGTTGCAGCTGCCCCCACCGCTTGAAGGGCGTCATCTCCGGGTGCTCGCACTGATACTGCTGGATCGACATGGCACGGCGAAAGCCATACTCGCGTGCGATCTCGGCACAGTGCGGTGCTCCTACTACCACCACTCGCTGGTCCCCGAATTCCGGGACGAGGAGACGCATCGGGCTGTGCGCCAGCAGCACCTGCTCGGGCTCCACGCGGCACCGCAGCAGCTCGGACAGCTCCGCCGCCTTTTCTGCCTCACTCTTGCCGCCACCGTTCGTCATGAAGAGAAAGGGAATGCGGAGGAGGGCGAGGTGCTGCACGGCGGTGTCGGCGCCAGGGATCAGCTGACCACCACGGTGGACGACACCGTCGATGTCCATCACAACACCTGCGGAGCCGTGCAGGGGCCACATAGGCGGCGCATGGCGCTGCTGCTGCTGCTGATGTGCGGACGAAGCAGAAGGTGGAGGCGCGACGTAGGCGTCATAGCGGTAGGGAATCTTACTTTCCATATCCGCTGCCAGCTGCTGCTGCACGCTCGTCGAATATGAGGAAGGAGAAGCCTCACTGGTACTGGATGAAGGTCTTGCGTGGGGGAGGTGCGGTGTGGCACGCAGGGCGGCCTCGTAGGCCCCCCACGCCGCCATGTCCGCCGTATCAAAGTAGCGCTGCGGTGTCGCGCCGTAGGGCAAGAAGTTGCGCCGCGCCTCGGCCACCGCGGCGTTGTGCGTCTCCATCTCTGCCAGCTGCCTGTGCTCCTCTGGGGAGAAGGCGTCGTCGACGGCGACGGCCTCCTCGAAGTCGCGCTGCCGCTGAGCCTGACGGCGGTGTGTCTGAATGGGGTTCGCGCTCTGCAGGACACCACCGAAGAACTCCTCGGCTGTCTTTCCGTCCCGCTCCCATGGAGGGATGAAGCGACGCGCGAGGCGGCGGCTTGGATGCGCCACACCTTGGGCAAGACGACTCGATAAGCGCATCGCTGTGGAGCAGGCTGCTGCCGTTCCCAACTATGGTAGTATTATAATTTAAGTGAAAAGGATAGGCAGGAAAACTATGTTTTTTTTTGTGTGTGCCACAAGGAGATGCGAGATGTGTAGCGAGCTAAGTACGGCTTAGGAACGAGAGTAGGAAAAGAGGCAAGAAGGAATAAGAAAGGATAACTCGCGCAGCGCTGTCGGCAATTTGAGACCTGTGTGGACAGCAATACTACCACTACTATAATCAGAAAAAAAGGCTTCTTCAGTTCCTGTCGTCACTGCTACAGCCGCTCCGCGGCTCTTGCTCTACAACACAAAACGCAAAAAAGCCTGATAGATGGGACAGCTGGAAACTTTTTTCTCGTTTTAATGTTCTTCGTTCCTTTGCGATGCACAACGCGCCTACCAAACAAGCAGGAAAGAGAAAAAACTGATTCGGAGATGTACTGCACCTCCTTCACAACGACCAAAGTCAAAAAGGAAGCCAAACACACTTCTCATTCCGCAAAGCGCAACATCAAAAAGAGGGGAGGAAAGAGGAGAGAGGTGTTAAAGCGCTCCCTCTTTACATCGGCTTCTTGCTCGTCAGGCCCTTTCCCACGTTGGCCAGCGCCACATCGTAGCTGTTGCGGTTGTAGTGGTGCAGCACCTCCACGCTGGGCAGCTTACCCCACGCCCGCACCTTTTCCTTCACCCGCAGCAGCGCCTCCTCCACAAAGACAAGCAACACGACCAAGGCAAACAGCAGCGCCGCGGCGGCGAAGGCGGATTGATTCAGAAACATCGGCGTCTCACCACCGACAAGGGAGTGGCTGATCGAGGCGACGAGCTGGCGCAGGCCATTGTTCGGGCTCTCCGACGCGGTGGGCGACAGCGCGTCGAGGAGGACGGTGACCTGCGTCAGGGACATGAGGACGTAGAAGAGAGTGAAGGAGACGGCGAAGAAGGCGGCCACGCAGAGCGCCACCGCGAAGGCAAGTTGCTTGCGAGAAGAGCCCATGATGGATGTATCTATTGATGTGTGTTTTTGTGAGACTTTGAATGGTTTCGCGACAACACCAGCTGCGGTCAGCGGACTGAGAGGCATTTAAAGAATTCAGCAAGAAAGAAGAAGAAGAGAGGAGAGTGGGATAGAAAGACGTACAGGAAGGGAGTCAACATCGACTGGTTGATGTTGGAGCACGTGCAGCACAACATCCTTCAAAACACTTTCAAAAGATCAGCAACAGAAAGATGCCTTACCCGAAAAAACTTCTCCACGACAAGGCACGAGCTCAGAACGCTTCGTCCAAAAGCTAAGTGGTGCAGAGAGGATGCGGAGCAGAAATGCGACGCACACAGCTGCAACTCCTTCACAGCCCAGACGCGTAATGCTTTCACGTGTTTCAACTAAAAGAGAAAAGATGAAACACGAGTTCGATTGTGCTTTAGTGTCTTTGATGATACGAGAAGAGACGGAATCCGCGCTCGTGTTCGCTTCGCTGCACAACACGCAGCGCACCTGCCAGATGTGTTCCTACAAGGAAGCGAGTAAGAGCGATGAGACGCCGACAGGAAAAAAAAGGAGAAAAGTGACGACGTGAAGCCTCAAGAACAACACAAACTGGAATGCCGTCGGCAATACCTTCTCCACCTCTGCGAAGAAAATCAAAAAAATATATTCTGCCTGTTCAGCAACAGGCAGCCCGGCTCTCACACTGTCTATCAAACATTAACCCAACGACAAGCTGCAAGTCGACGGAAAAATACAAAAACAAATGCATTACTGGGAACACAGTAAAGCGGGAGAAAAAAAAAAGAGCGCAAATCAGAACTGTAAAGACTTCACCCCTTTCCGAACACACCTTGAGGGAGTGGAAAAGAGAGAGAAAAAGAAAGACAGGGATAAATCACTGGCCCGCTACACCCGACACCCAAACTAGATAAGGCGCTTCGACTTGAGGTGCTGGTGGAAGCCCTGGATGTAGTCCTGCGTACGCCGCGCCACCTCGCGCTCCTCATCGTCCTTCGCCTTGGCTCCGAGCCACTCCGTCATGTCGGTCCCGCGGGCCTCGCCCTGCATCTTACCGCGCTGAATCTCAAGACTGCGCACCTCGTTGCGTGACTCGGCCACCGCGACCGCGCGGCGCTTCCAGAACTGCTCGTGGTAAACATTCGCCTCGTGCTCCAGCCGAATCGGGTCCTTCTTACGCAGCACTTCGATGTCGCTCAGTAAATCGCGCGTGCGCTGATCCAGCAGGTTCTCGCCAAGCTGTGCCTGCGTGGCGGTCTGCAGCTTCGACACGCGGTAGCGGGCGATGACCTGCGTGCCGACGAAGAGAAAGACAAAGCCGACGAACCACTTGTGGAAGTCAGTGATGAACCAGTACCACGAGGCGATGTGGTTGGTGGGGTGGATGTAGACCGCCTTCGTGGTGTTGCTCAGGACGACGATGTTGCGCCGCTTCGGCACGTCGCCGTCGGCGGTTGCACCGAGAGCAGTGGACTTGGTGCCCGCCTTTTCCGATCCGGTCTCCTCACCCGGCTTGTTGTTGTGTTGGTGGTTCGCAGCGTCTTCTTCGTCCTGCGAAGCCTTAGTGTGCACCTTCTCGTTGGCGTCGGCTGTGGCAGCGGCGAAGCGGTGCTGCACGGCAATGACGGACAGGGCGGCGCCAGCACGCAGAGACGCCGGCACGAGAGCTGAGAAGCGCTTCATTTTTCTGTGTTCAGTACGCGCAACACCAACAAGTGTGTACCTCTTTGTGTTGCTACCACGGCTGGTAGACGCAGTCAGAAACGAGAAGCGTTTCTCTTTTTCGTTTTCTCTTGTTGATGTGGGTTCAACGACATAGCAAGAAAGTATAAGAATAAATATGTATTACATGACAGGCAAGAAAAGAAACAGAGAGAGAGAGAGAGTGAGTGAGTAAGAGAACGTGTCGGCACTTGTCAACTGTTAGTCAATGTTGCAGTCCTCACTGCAAAGGGAGAGGTTTGTAAAAGGAAAACTTTGAAACGTGTGATAACAGTCAAAACGCGAATAAGTACACCACATAGAAAAAAGAGAAGGAAGGGCGGTCAGATACGAGGAGCACGCTGTTCGCACCACAAAGCCCGACGGACAAACCACTATGCCCCAACGACACCCACACACACACACCCAGGTTACGCAGGAGAACTCCATCAAGACGCCGTGAAGCGATAGTCCACACGCGCAAGTGTTGTTTTGTTTCTCCTTTTTTATACAAAGTGCCAAAAAAGAGAGTAAGAGAGGCGGTAGCAGAGCACCAGAGAAGGAGAGGCCGATGCGGCGTCCAAATGCAATAAAAACATAACAAACAAACAAAAAAAAACTCGTCCACAAAACAAAATAAGGACCACTGGCCAGCAAGCACATTGCAATGAGAAAAAAAATAATCTTTTTCTTTCCATCGTTTATCGCCCAGCCAGAACCCGTCGCCGCGAGATGCGCGCTGTCTTAATGACCCGCCCCGTCAGTACCCCGCTGAAACCCGCAACAGCAGCGGCAACGAGAGCCATCAGGAGGCAATCTCGCACAAAGGCACGACGCTGCCGCGGGTCGTCCGTATCGGCCTTCAGCTGCGCCTTCAGCTCCTCCACGCAGGCCGCTACGTCAGCGCGCCAAAAGCCAGCACCGACCGTCGCCTTCGTGCACCACAGCGTGCCTTTGTAGCGTGAGATGCCACCGACGCTGTTGGCTGCACCCGCCAAAGGGACAACCGCAACAGAGGGAGCGAACCGCAGCTCTTCAGCGGCTGCGCAGAGTGTTGTTGCGCAGTTTGCATCCAACGCAGGAGACTTCAGCGGCTGGCTCTCCACGTATTCTGGGTGCGCGAGTTGCGTTCCCAAAGTTGCGATGGCACTCGTGCGGGATGGCGCCTTCACCTCCGTCACCGCCGCGGCCACCTTCAGCGCCACCGCGTCGGCCTCCATCGCCGCCAGCGCCGCGTCGTACCACGTGTAGAGCTGCACATCGAGAAACAGCGCACAACTCACCTGCCGCCGTGTCCCCGGCGCCGCGGCTGCTGCCGTGCCACCCACCTGCTCGTAGGCACAGAAAGCCGGTCGCTTTGCCTGGGCGAGGGAAGGGGTGAACGCGAAGGTGAAGTGATGGCCGTTAGCGAGGCGGCATCGTCGACGCAGCGGCAGTGGCCAGGCCGGCAGCGCATCCTCCTCCGTCAGCATCAATCCCGTCTGTTTGCGCAGATGGGGACTCAGCCGCATCGCACACGACGGCGAGACGGAGTGGGGAACAAAGACGGCCAGTGCGGTGGACACGTTGCCGGCGTCGGCGCGGTTGGCGTAGAGCGCGGCGCTGACGCAAAGGGTGCGGGTGAAGTCACCAAGAAAGATGCTCACCTCAAACGCGTGCTCCGTCTCGTCGCCGGGGTCGGTGAGCCGCGGCAGCAGTCCCTCTGCGTCGTCCTCGCCCTCGAGGTCGGCCAGCACCGCAGCACCGACACCTTCCGCCTTGGCCACATCCACTGCCTCCGCCTGGAAGACGCCCAAATCGATCACACCAAGCGTGCGGTAGCGAGACACAGCCGCGTCACGCCGCCGCACCGCCGCGCTCGCCGCTGACTCTGGCATGCCGCTGTCCTGCCCCGAAAAGGGAGAGGTTTGCCGCCCTGCAGTCAGCATTACTTTTTTTCGCTCTGCAACCGTCGCCACAGCTGAGAAGTTTGCCTTGTAGAGGGCGATGGACTGAGTGGTGGCCAACGCGGCGGCGCTCTTCTTGACTGCAAAGGTGGTGACGGTGGTGTCGATGGCGCACGTGTCGGTCAGCAAGTCGCGCTCGCTGAGGAGGACGGGAGTCGTGGTTGGCGAGGCAGTGGTGACATCGGTGTGGCGGTGCAGGTGATACGCACGGAGTCGCCAGAGGGGTTCGGGTGCTGCGTGGGTCATTGACAGAGCTACAAAGAGAAGGGCCACGATTAGAAGGCAGTGCGGCCACGGTGTTGTGCGACGATGCCTTTGAAATGTACTACCTGACAGTAGAACCATTATCGTCTTTCTAGAGAGTGTGAGAGAAAACTAGCAAAATTGTTGACTCAGAAATAAAAGAAGCAAAAGGCGCACTTGTTTTCGTGTCAGAGGGTGAGAAAGAGAGAAAAAATTTTCCTCCCCCTTTTTTTTTTGTTTTTAAAATTTTTTTTTTTTTTCCCGTAAGAGGCACCAGAAAAAGCAGCTGTGCTTTCCGATATGATTGAAAAAAAATTTTTGGGGTTTTTTTGGTTTTTTTAATTTTGTTTTTTTTTTTTTTTATTTTTCATGGGGGGGAAAACTTCTTAAAAAACCCCTCACAATTCCGTGCCAACGACAAGGTGATGTGATCACTGCACCACTTGCTTTAGCACAAGTACCGTTGTGAGTAATGTAGCGTATGTTGTCATGTGGAAAAGCGGTGAGTCAATGCCAAGTATCACCACCAAACCAGAAAGTGAAAACATAATGGGGAACACCATTAAAGCACGTAGGAGAGTGCACGTCGACGATAGGGAGTAATCGGGAAAAAAAAAAAAGAGGAGGGAAAGGAACGAGGGGTGGTTTTTTTCCTGCCTTCCCCCCCCCCCCCCCCCCCCCCCCCCCCCCCCCCCCCCCCCCCCCCCCACCCACACAAACCCACACACACTCTTTTTGAAGCCACAAAAAAAAAACTTGACGTGCCAGCGCCAGGATATGAAGATCCACAGCGGCTGTCTTCTTCGCGCAGCACATCTCCTCCTCCGACTCCTCAGTCTTCGTGTGCCCTTACACGGGAGAGAGGACAAGCAGAGAGTAAAAGGAAAAGAATAGAACGCGCTGTCCGACACTTAATCCGCCCTTTCTTAAAGCTCAGGGAAAGGACAAAGATGGAGGGAGAGGAAGAGAGAAGCAAGAAGCATCGCACGAGTGCCGATGCGAAGTCTCTCTTTCTTTTTGTTCCAGATTGTTATTGTTGCATCGCTCTGGTAGAGCGAAGAAAAGAGAAAGCCAGAAGGGCGAGTAAAGCGCCTACGAAATATTCGCCAACAAACCATCCAAGAAAAGGACAAACAATAAAAAAGACAAAAGGAGACCTAATGTAACGCTACCAGCCGCCACACACACACACACACACACACACACACACACAGCACGAATGAGAAGCACACCGATATATATATTTATACACGCGCAAAGACGATAACACAAACGCGAGCAGTCCAGAAGACCGCGGTACAGCGAACCTTAACAGCAAAAAAATGTGATTTAACACCACAAACAGACGCGGAATCAAAGCCGTAAAAAAAGGGTAAACTAAAATACCGTATAGTACAGAAGGGCCTTCGTTGATCTCTTTCCTATGGAAAGCGGTGACGGATAGGAGAGTGGGACAATGGCCAGTGCAACACACATCGCGTTTGTCGAGAAGCCGTTTCACCGCTATCAGAAAAAAGAATGTTTTTGGTAAGGCAGAAAAACAACAACAGAAAAAGCTCGCCACTTAGCAGAAGACATTTGTGAAAGATCAGAAGAGAACACACAAAAATATTAATAGAAGAGAAAGCAAAGGAGCGTAACGTGAAAGAGTGACGGATAGTCTTTAGAGAAGAGAAACGCAGAAAAAATGTGGAAAGAAAAAAAACATTGGGCAAAGGGGTATAGGTGTGTGCCACCCATAATGCAGAAGCGCTGTGCGCTGCCTTGAAAAAGGGAAAAAGAGAAAACGGAAGGCACTTGCAATCGAAAAGATGATCATTCAAGACGTACGCACGTGCCGCATGCAGCCCTTCTTTGAAAGGCAACAAACACGGATGGGTGACAGTGTGTAGGTTTCTGTTCAGCACCTGCTAACGCAGTGAAAGCACAGCAACGCATACACACCGACACAAATCGAAACTGCGCCAAAATATCAGAGAAAAAATAGAAAAGTTAGCTCAACGTTGAGGCCCACAACTCATTCATTTTTCATTTTTTTTTACTCTAATAACTCTTCACCGTTCGGAGTGGATGGAGCGACGTTTGGTGTCGCGAGAACTCACTTTCTCATCTCTCCAAGCCACTGCACCGTCTTTGCACACAGAATCCACTTCGAACGCGCGTTGCGAGTGTTGCTAAGTTGTCGCGATTCCCACCCTACTTGTTAAAGCAACGCGAAGGGCAAACAAGAAAGGATGCAAACAAGGAAAAACAAGACTTGACGTCACGTAACGGACACTTGACAAAGAAAAAAGAGAGCGGGTCTGTCGCATTGCGAAAAAACGTGCCGCAGCAGGAGAGGTACATCGCCTGTAGCAGGTGCGAATCTGCCCGTACACAGAGACATATTTAGAACAAGAAGACGAAAGTTGTCGGGAATACACGTTGGCACGCAGCCAGGTCCTCATAAAGTTTCGGAAAGGATGACAGTCAAGTATTTGGCGCAAGAAAAAAAAAGAGGAGAAGCTTGAGGAACTCGAAAGGGTCGCAATCAGCGCAGAAACGAGCTTTCTAGCACACGGGTTTACGGGACGCAGACGGATGTCCGTACATGTCCACTCGGTCAGACGCCTGAGTGGACGCGGGCTAGCCAGAAAAAGAAAATGCTAATAGAAATAATAATAATAGAAAAGTAAGAGGAGAAAGAAGCGGGAGAGCTTTCGACTGATAACAGTCTGCGATAATCATAGCAAAAGAAGAGAGAAGGAGAAGAAAATGTGGAAAGGAGAAAAAAGACAAGCGGCAATAAAACTACAAGAGAGAAAGAGAGGAGAAGACATAAAAAGAAATTGGCGATCGTTTTTTTAGGCGTGGGAGGGAAGCCGCTGGCAACCGTCAAGCGTGAAGGTTTACCTCTCCGCACGTCCAGCGTGGAACAACAATAATAAGAATAATAAGGGAGGACAGACGAGCGCGATCTCCGCTTGAGTTGGAGCTCGACGCCATACTGTCTTGTGATGCCAATCATCCCTCTCCACCCCTACTTGGGTGTCGACATTTCCTGAACCGTCAGCTTCCAGAGACAGGTTCGACGAGGAACACATGCGCAGCCGGAAGTGCGCCGTCCACGTATCTACGCATCTCTGGAAAAGAAAGGTAAAAAATTAAAAACCTTCAAGAGTTCATTTCGGTTAAGCGGGACTGCAAAAAAAAAAAAAAAAAGGAAAGGAAAGGGGGACGACACAAGCAGCGCATGAAAGCTGATCGCATCAGGCGGAGAAGTGCAAGTGCGTAGAAGAAAAAAACTTGTAGAAAGTGAGGGAGAAGAAAAAATTAGTTGTCATTGTCTTCTGCGCAGCGCTGCTCACTCTCAGTGCTACCTGCACCATCGCATCACAGAGGACAGTGACCCTGCTAATGGCACCTCCGCCGCTGATTTCTCCAGCGTTTATTCAGAGAAATGAGGAGACAAGCCAAAAAAAAAAAAGACGAATTTGGACCTTAAGCAAGGCAGAAAAAAGGGAAGCAAACTTAAAAAAAAAAAAACAGCAGTAATACGAAGAGAGAAGACGTAACGTTATCGTGCGAGGCATACTAAAACACGCAGACGACCCACATACTACGGATAAATCAACACACAGCAACACAACACCGTAGCAGCAACATAAGGGAAGACAAATAGTTTAAAAAAAAAGAGAGAAAAGGACGACGGCTTAGACCTCATACAAAGATAGCGTACTAGAAAACAACAAAGAACAGAAGAACTGAATGGCAGAGAAGATAAAACAGAGTCACAGCCGTCTTACTAGAAACGGTTTTTTTTTTAGTTGGAAAGCACAATGACTGATGCACAGAGGGCAAGATGGAAGCAAAGCCGGATTTTTAAACTTTCACTTTTCTCGGCTTAGTTGTTGTATTGCTCTTTCCACTCGTGTTCCCTTTGCATTGTCAGACAGAGTGTCTCCATTGCCACTCCGCATGAAAGAGTGGAAGCAAAGACGTGCAAGCACATCAGTGCAGAAGAAAAAAAAAAAGGAATATCGCCATCCTTATAAAACGGAAGCGCCATCCACGAACATGCGCCACCGACACTTGCTGTACTAAATGGCAGTGAACAAGAATCGACAAAAAAATTAGAGGGAGTAGCAACAAATAACAACCTTCTCTACTTATTTATGAGTGTTCTTTGTTGTTGTCCCCGTCCCATTCTGTGCGTTACGTTCATACCAGCAGCAGGAGAGGGACTAAAGTGCTTGGTCGCCTACTGCGACACACATCCCTTACCGCCCACATTAAAAAAAAAATATATATTTTTTCATTTGTTGTTGTTAACTCCTCTTTGCCTTGTTCTGCCTTCTTCGACTGCTTTGTTTCTCGTGTGCACTATACTCGTGTGTGTGTGCCACGATTGCGTTTTGTTCTGCTTTCCTCTCTCTTTCTCTCTCTCTCTCAATATGAAAAGCAACAGAGAGGGAGAGAGAGAGTTGATAATAGCTGTCCCTGCAGTAGGAAGAGTTACTGCTCCGCAGCAGAAGCCGCCATCCACACCATCCGCAGCACGGTTGTGCCGTACATTTAGAAAGCAGGAGAGAAGCAGTGGAGAGCGAAGAACGTCTTGGCACCACATCGACACAACCAGACACATACAAACGCGTGCGCGTGAGGACAAGCGGCTACAGGAGGTCCTCGCGCGAGGCCGTCTCGTTGCCCGCCGTACTCGTGCGCCGCGTCGTCGACGCTGCAGGCGACACCATGCATGACGTGAGGTTCTCCGTTGACTCGAGAGCCCGCTTTGCCTCCATCCACGCCTGCGCGTTGGCTTGCCGCTTCTCGTCAATCAGGCGCTGCTCATCCTCCGAGTAACGTGGGCAGCAGCCGTTGCGTCGGGCCATGAACTCAGCACTCGCAGCCGCCGGCAGCTTGGCTGAGCCCTCTGCTGCTGCTGCGGACGGAATCACGTCCATCTGGCCTGGGGAAATTGAGAGGCAGTTCAGCAACCGCGTCGTGACCGACTTGGGGGACGACGAGGAGGCAAAGGAGAAGTCGGAGGACGACGTCGATGTTAGCGGGAGCTGCAGTGACGACACGCGCGAGTGCGACTTGATCGTTGCTGCTGCCGTGTGCTGCACCGGGCTCACATTTGCGTTGCGGGCCTGACGCCGAGAGCTGCTGGTGGGTGTCGTAGTAGTGTCGGCTGCCACGGCGTCGGGAAGCGCTGCAGGCCAAGCAGATGTAATAGCGGGAGTCGTGGGGGCAGCAGCAGCAGCAGCAGAACTCGCAGCGGCCGTGCCCTTCGGCGTGTCCTTTACACTCTCCGCAGCTGTGCCGGTCTCCGCCTCCGTCGCCGCCTTCGCGTTCGCGTCGGCCTCGGTGTGTTGCTTGTTTGCCCGCGCGGCGTGCAGCAGTGCGCAGTGGCGGATGTGGCAGCAGTAGAGCCGCCGCTTGTCTTGACGGACCTCCCAGCACATGAGAGCGTGCTTCGCACAGGAGAGGAGCAGCAAGGCGGCCACGATCAGCACGAGGGCGTTGGCGACCACAAACTCGGTGACGTCGGTGGAGGAGCTTGCCCACACCGAGAGCGTCTCCACATTCAGACCCTCCGAGAGCGAGACATTGGGACCTGCCATGCCTCGTCTCTTGCTCGAGTGTGTGTAGGTGAGTGTTTGTGTGTGTGTATGTCCCTCCTTCTTGTTCTTCTCTGCTGCTTCTCTCTCCTGCTCGAATCAAGTCTCGTCCGGCTGCTTTGTTCTTCTCGAGCTGCACGAAATCAGGGGTGGAGGAGCACCAACGCAAAACGACAGTGTGTCTTGCAGAAAATGCGGAACACACCTAGCACGGTAAGAAGAGACACGAAACCTGAGAGAAAACAAAAACCCTGAAATGACAAACGCAGAAAGGGTGCAAAAAAACAGCAGTCGTATAAACACTAATGATGTATAGGATCACCAACAGAGGAGATACACTAGAAGAGGTTCCGGCTAGCAGAAAGTCGAAGAGCAGAGCAAAAAAAAGAGAAAAAAAAACTACAAGTAGTAGGCGTTTAAAAAAGAGAAAATAGCTAGAATGCCGAGGAGTCGAAAGCGACTTACAGCGGCGACTCAATTTTTCTTCTTCTTCGATAGCAGTTTCCTAATCTTTGTTTACTTTCGCTACCTTGTGTGTCTGTACGTGGGCTTCTCCGTTCCTCCAAAAATAGGAGAGAAGCACGCACCTAGCGAGGGCGTCTCTTGAAAAAAAAAAAACCTCAATCACGCTAATGTGTGTGTGTAAGTCGTCAACGGAGAACCACCACAGACGCTATTCGCCCCTGATTCCACCGTCCCGACTTCCTTTAGGTTCTAAAGTGTACGATCACACAAAAACAAGGGAAAAAACGAATTTAGAAGTTCAAGTGCGTGAGTCTGTGTTTGTGCGTGTAGGTATATCCAGATATGCCACAGCGAATATAAAAATAAACGTAGAGCTGTGAGTTGGACAGCTCAGGGGCGGAGGGACTGTTGGAAAAACCAGTGAGCGTGCAGAATATGCAAAAACAGACACACAAACACAAGCACGCAGACAGTGCGAGAAGGAGAGATGTAATCGAAGAGGGGAGAGAGAGAAAGAAAAGGTACACCGACCACTACAAGGAAAAAAAAAGAGAGATAGCAAACAAAAGGTGTGAAGGTGAAGGTGGTCTTCTTACTTTTTTTTTCCTCTTAGTTAGGTTAAAACGTCGCGACCCCACGAGTGCTGCAGCCACACAAACACACACACCTATCCAAATAAAGGAAAAGAAAATCAACAACAACACCAACAATACATAAACGGGAGATGAAGTGGTCGTGGAAAAAGTGAGATGGAGATGTAAAAGAAACAAAGAAGAACGCAGGGGAAGTGCGGCAAACACAGGAAAGTGAAAAAAAAAAAAAAAGAGGTGTCAGGACCAAATATCGGTTGAGACAATTGTTGTAGCCGGTCCCACGCTTCGTTCCTTTGACGCGAGTAAGTTTTTTTTCTTAGGGTGTGTTTCACGCGGTCGGTGTTGCGGAGTGAGGAGAGGCTGGTGGGAAGATAAAGTTCAGCAGAGCGCGTACAATTACTAAAACTATCTTTGTACACTCACACGGAGGTGTGTAAAAAGAGAAAGGAAAAACGAAAAGCCTGTGGAGAAAGAAACGGTCGGTGAAACTTATTCCTTTTATTCTTTTTTGATGTGAAGGACTCGAGAGCACCCCTTTTTGTTGTTGCTGATGCCTTTCCTTTCTCACAGGGCACCAAAACTAAACAAAAATGTGGGAATAGCTTTTTTTCACAGTCAGTGAATAATAATAAAAAGAGCTGAAACGGCAAAGGCTCACCTCGGGGTACGATCACGAAGGAGTGCGGTGAGAAGAAGAGAAGAGAAGGAAGCGAAATGAATAAGAGGATGAGAAAGTCCGAAGAACTACAACACAGAGAATAGGGAAATAAAAATAAAAACAAAAAAGGCGACAGAAGAAGAGTTACCCGCTCGCTCTGAACACAAGATGATAATAATAAAGTGGGAGAACAAAAACGGCGGGATAAAATTGACAAAGAAGTGAAAGAAAGAAAGAAAGAAAGAGAGGTAAAAAAGGGGGAGAAGAAAAACAGAGAGGCGATCTCTTGCAAAGACTGCAGCACAGGTAGCTTTGCGGAGCAGAAATTCCTAGAAAAATAGAAAACTCTGATCAGGACAAAGGTGAGTCGTGAATAACTCTCTGTGGCGTCTTCCGTCGTTGCACTCTGAAAAACAACAACACAAGAAAAACAGCAAGCAGAATTTCTTCCCTGTCACGCTGTTTTATGTGCGGTAACTTTTCTTATCTCGTGTTTTTTTTCTTTGTTGTTGTTGTTTTTCGTTCACAGAAAACGCGACGGCAAAAAAGACCAGAGTGACGGAAAGGTCTGTCACCTACCACAGTTGATTCTCCACTGTGTTTTGCTCTTATATATATATTTATAGCAAGACCGTGTAGCTGGGAGCGTTCGACGCAACAGAAGAAAAAAAGAAAACTACGCAGAAAAAAAAGTAAAAGGAAAACTGAAAAGCGAAGACCTAATTAAAGGGGAAACAAGAAAGCGAGTAATAAGAGTAGTGCTAATACACTGTTGCTTAAAATTCTTGGTGGTTTGTGGGCAGCAGGTGAAAGAAAAAAATGGGTGCGTGAACCATGAATGTAGTAGTTAATATGTGTATGTGCGCGCGTGCGGTGTCAACGAGAGAATAGAATCGCGGAAAGTAGACGTAGGCAAAAACAAACAAAAAAGAATCAAAACAAAGAAAAAAAGAGCGAGAGAGAGAGTGAGTGAGAAATCATGACCTGCCGACACTTCTTTTTTGACAAACTCTGCGACAGCAAGGAGGTGTTTCCTCTTCGTCAAAGTTGGGTAGAAAGAGTTTTTTTTTTTTCTCGTGCCAGTAGTAGAGAGCATTTGCTGCCATAATCCAGGTGCAGCACTTGACTAAAACGAAGTGAAAAAAAAAAAAAAAGCAAAGACGTACTTTAATAGCAAGCATGTGTGCTGATTATTCTTCTCGCGGAAATATTTTCTAGAGCACAAAGAGACCTAATGGATGCGTAGCAATCATTTTTTCTTTCTTAGTTCCTCGTGCTGCAGATACAAGCCGACCCATCATACTCAGCCTTCCTGCGCTTACTGTTGTGTTCAATTCACTGTAAACGCGTATGCCTGCGTTTGAACCGTGCGTCACCACAAATATACCACCTCTATCAACAGACAAATAAAAAAAATATGCAAAGAGAATAGAAGGAAAAACTAATAGAATTGACACAGACTAAAACTGCGTCGCCAAGGCAGCAGCAAATCTCAAGCTCGCTCTATAGTACACTCTAAAAAGGCAAAGAGAAGAGGGATGAAGTGCGCTGTCACCGCTTTCTGGCTCGTACGAGGCCTTTGCGGCTCCGCCATGCCCATCACTGATAAAGCAAAGAGCGCCGCGTCTTCTGCTAAAAGTACGCACTCTTTCCCTCCGCTCCCACCGCCGCGTTCGACACCGACGCCGCGGCATCACCGCTAAAGAACGACTTCACCGCCAACTCTTGAAAGGAGGAGCGGACGGCGTTGCCGCTGGTGCCACTCGACGCACCTGGCACTGGCTTGTCCAGCGGCACAGACCGCACAATCGGCTGCGTACGCCGCGTCGCCACAGCAGCAGCAGCAGCAGCTCCTGGACTGGTACTGCGTGCTTGGCTCGAGGAAGCGGGCGACGGCTCCGTCTTCGCCAGAGATGCGGTGCTGCCGCGGCCGTGTGGATCGGTCAGTCCGGCCGTCTCCGAGCTCCCCGCACGCTCTTGACTGCCGTGTGCGGGAGACGGGGATGCTGACGTGGACGGCATCGCTGGGGAGGGGAAGAGAGCAGGGCCGCGTGATTCACTGAAGCGCATGGCATCCACGCTACCACCAAAAGAACCACATGGCATTGTGGGTCGGTACGAACCCGTTGCTGCTGGTGCCGAGGTCGGGCTCCCCGCCATGCTTCTATAATTTGTCTGGCTCATCACGTGTGTGTTGGCACCGAACTCGCTCATCAGGTCGCCTGAAAGGCCGGCGGAGAGGCGCAGGCCGTCGTCCAGCGTCGATGCGCCTCCTGCTGTAGTCGCGGGTGGGATCCCAGCCCGGTATCCACCACTCAGCACGCCCCAGTGGCGTCCGCCGATGCTCGTGCTCTGCTGCAGACGGAGGAGAGCCTGCTGTGTCTGCTTCACCTCCACCACCAACTGCTCACGAGCCGCGTTCGTCTTCTCCAGCTGTTCGCGGAGGTCGTTGTTCTTGCGCAGCAGCTCCTGTACACGCTCGTTGGTCGACGCGACTTCATCCTTTTGGCGCCGCAGCGTGCCCTCTCGTTCCTGTAGGAGAGCCTCCTGACTGCGCAGCTGATCCGCGGCAATGCGGTAGCGATCTCGCGCGCTCTTGATCGTCTGCAGCTGGTTCGCGATGATGTGGTGTGCCTTTTCCAGACTCTTCTCCATCTCGCGGATGCGATCGGCCTGCTGGGTGCTCTGCTCAGCAAGTATGCGGATGTAGGCGTCCTGTTTCTCGTTGTGCGCCTCCAGCGCAGAAACCTTTTCCTCGCGACTCTGCAGTGCCGTGCTGGAGCCCCGCAGCCGCTCCGCAAGCGTCACGTAATTCAACTCGTTTTCCGACATGGCCTTGGTCGCCTCCGCCTTGAAGTTGGCGAGCTCGTCGTTCATCTCGCGCAGCGTCTCCAGCTCCTTCGCCTGCAGGCCGCACGTGTCCTGCGCGCTGCGCAGCCGCGACTGCAGCGTTGCCGTGGTGGTTTCCAGCTCCGTCACGCGTGCACGCAGAGTGTGGAGGGCATCGTCTTTTTCGGCGGTGGTGTCACGCAGCTGCTGCGCCTTCTCATCCAAAGCGCGGGCGTGCGTCTCGAGCTTCTTCTCATACGAGTCCCGCAGCGCATTCGTTTCTTTGCTGTGCTGATCTCGCAAGCGGTTCAGCGCCGCCAGCTGCCCCTTCTCGGCGTCCGTGGCAGAGAAGCGCATCTCCTCTTCTTTTCTGCGAAGTGTCTCGTGCAGGTCGCTGTTCTCGCTGCGCAGACTGTCCACCTCGGCCTGCAGCTGCTGCGTCGTGGACGCACAAGCCGCCTCACTCGAGTGGAAGGCGCGCTCGAAAAACTGAAAGCGCTCGGCCAGATACCTCTTCAGTCCGGCATCGCCCTGACGGAGCAGCAGCAGCGAGATGTGCTCGACGGTCTTAAAGGCGGTCGCCTCGAGCACCCGCAGCGTGCCGCGACTCCCATCCGCGGAGGCGTGCAGCACAAAGGACAGCTCGTACGGCGACGCACCCTCGGCGATATCACGCAAGAGGTTCACCAAGTAGCGCGGGAAACCGTTGAAGTCGACGAGGAGCTCGAGGCGCTGCTTGAAGGCGCCGTAGTCGTCCTCCAGCAGCTCCAGCTCGTAGAGAAAAAAAGGGTCGGCGGGGTCGGTGAGCCGTATGAGCACCAGGCGTGTCACGTTGTTCGGGCCTCCGCGTCCGGTGCGGATGTACAGACCAAGAGGACGTCGCTGCGCCTCCTGGCCGGGAAGAGTTGCGGAGACGGGGACCACCACCTCTAGCAGTGCTTGGGAAGCGTCCGTGAGGGCCCGTGATTGCGGCTGGTGCTGCTGCGATTGTGTTGCGTCGCTCACCGCTGCTGCCCGCATTGAAGGCTGTGGAGATGCTCGGCTGCCCTCTCGCAGAGACGCACTACGCTGTTGTGCGTTGCTCAACTCTAACGTGTCTTGTCGGTTTGCGTACGCCGCAAATGCGCCGCTCCGGCCCTGTGCTGTGGCGGCTGTTGCGCCTCCCGCTGTCGTCTCGTCGCTTGCGAAGTAGTCGGGCAACGGCCTGCGTGTGTACGACGGCGGGTGGCGGTGTGCCGTGACGGGGGCGGGCTGTGGGCTGCCGTACACGGTGGAGCTGCTGCCGTCCTCGGTGCTCATCATGCTGGAGTTGTGGATGTTGCTGTGAATCATTGGAAGCACACACTGAACGGTAAAGACGTAAATACGGAAAGAGGAAGAGGAAAACCAAAATCTTTCGCGAAGGTGCGCTTTTTTTTTCTAATGCTTTTCGGGCAGAATTCTTTGCAGACAACTCTGTGCGCGCTTCCCGCGACTACGCCTTTTTCTATGAGTGTGTGAGTCTATGGTATTATTTAAAAAGCAAAAATGGAAAAAAAGTGAACAGCGAGAAGGCTGTTGTACGGATACAGCTCTATTCGACGGTAAGAACGTATGAGAAAAAAAAAGTGTTTTGACACGTAGTTCTTCGTGAATGTTTTTTTTTCTGCGCAATACGATAGCACTCAAAGCTATCTGTTTGTGAGAAAATGTGGGTCAAGGGGGTTAGTAGGTTCTATGCGACACCTTGACTGTCGCACCGCACGAGAAGCGAGACGGCTGCGAGTGTTTGGCGCGTGTATGTGTGTTCGTGTTTATGGGTGGGGAAAAAAGAAGAAGAAAAAAAAAGAGAAGCTGTATCTACATGAAGCAGCAGCGTTGAACTGCAAAAAAAGAATCTTCAGCGGCTTGTTTTTTTTTTTCCGGGAAAGTCGCGCTGCTCTTCTCTCTTATATCGTTCCTCCGTGCACTTTTTGTTTTGTGAACACAAAAAGAGAGAAGATGGAAGAAGAGAAGAAGTGAAAGTTAGAGGAATGCCTTTTGTTGTTTTCGATTTGCCTGGAAGGGTTAAGATACACTGGCTCATGCCTTTGCCAACATTACATCGCGGTGCTTTGAAGCACTTCTCCTTCCTACACACACACATACTAACACCCACACAAAGTAAAAGTTGGAGATTCTCACTCGATAGACAGAAGCAGCATGACAAAGGCTCACGACTAGTAGGAGTCGCCACCCGAGAGGGCATGACAGCGGCAGTGGAAGTGGCGCGTGCTGCACATCAGCCAACAAACACAAACTACCCAGACGATGAAGTCACGGGTTCGAAAGCGCGGAGCAGAGTCACCGCTAATTCAGAGTGCAGCAGCCAGCTACTATATCCATTTATGTTTTCAAGATTGTAAGGAGTCCACTGCGGCACACAACAACTGAGGAAAAATATAACGTGGCAGAAGAGAACAAAAATCCAGAGTGACGCGTCCACTCCGCATCGCAGCACGCATTAAATAGTATTAGGAAAAGGTATAGCCGACTTTGTATTTTCTCCCAGCGGCTCTACCGAGTTAACAACGACAACGTGGTGAGGAAGAAAGAGAGGGAGAGTCAACGAAGCGTTGAGACACCCTCCACGTGAAACAACAAGACATCGTTTTTTCTTTATCGATCACCTTTCCGGTGGTAGATCGACATGCTGCGTTCGCCAGCACATACGCCATGGTCGTGCAGAAGTACTGACAACTCTCATGGAAGAGTAAAACAAAAATAGACCGCCTATGAAACGGCCCAAGGAGTAGAGTAAAATGAGAAACTGTCGCCAGCTCAACGGCAGCGGGTGTGCGCGAAGAAGCCACAAGGTCTGTAACCCCTTTCGCAGTCTCCGCTATCCAGTTTGCTTTCGCTGGCAGCTTTCCTTTCTGCTTATTACCTCCTTCTCTTTTTTACTTCACGCTGGGGTCGTGGAGGTGGCGGCGGCGCAGGACGGCATCGCGCTGCTGCTGCACGCCCTCCATGTTCATCTCCTCCTCCCCAACCACCATCGTCGCGGCGTTGAACGCGTTGCGGCGGGCCTTGTAGATCTCCTGGTTCGCCGCACGCTGCCCCGACACACTTGTCAGCCGCTGTGAAACGTAGTCGGAGGGCTGCGACTCCTCGTTGGCTGCGCTGTCGGTGCGGAGCACAACAAAGAAGGCGAAGAGAAAGAGGTTGCGAATCACGCGGAGGTGGGTCGTCTTGGTGTCGGGGTCTTGGCGCCAGCGACGCATGAACCACGAGAGGAGGGGGACGTGCACCTTGGTGGGCAGCCAGTGGTCGGCTGTGTCGTGCAGGAGAACCGCGACGGGGATGCCGATGCAGACGGCCTTGATGTACGTGTTGTAGGGCACCACGGGGAGGCGCAGCTCCTCGATGAAGTTGACAGCGGAGCTGACGGTGACGGCGAACTGGTCCATGGCTACGAGTGGAGGTTTGCAAGGCACAAAGTACGAGTGATAGAGGGGTAGAGCGTGTAGTACGGAGAAAACAAGAGTTAAGAGGGAACGCCTCGGACAGTGGTGTCTCGGGGAGTGACCTAGAAGAAAGAAAAATGGTATGCTGAGAAAAGAAAAAGAAAAGACTAACGGAAGGACGAATAAACGTAGGTGAAGAAAAAAGGGGAGTATGTGTTGAAGCAATAATGGGACGGACTGTCATGTTTCCACAGTGCATCGGGACAGAGGGCAGAAGGTAGTGCATCTGATCCTTCCCCACGCACTGAGCAACACGTAAGGTCACCACCACTCCACAGAGAGCGTCATGACGCAGGTGATGAAGTAACATGACAAAAAGAAGAGCGCAAGAGAAGGATAGCGCTTTCATTCATTCCTCTTTTCCACCGTGCCCGCATCTGCAATTAACTCCTGCAAAAAAAAAAAAAAGCACGAAAACAAATTACCTTCCGGTTTGCGGGTGCGGCTTTGAAGGTCTTATTCTAGCAACGATTCCTCGTTGGCCGGTTTTTTTTCTGCTTTCCAGAGACTTCATGAAGAGAGAGTAAAGCAAGTGCAGAACAACAACGCAGATGGCGTGAAGCAAACGCAACAAAAAGCAAGATTGGAAAAGCAATGATATAGAGAACCAGTTTCAATCGGGTACAGACACCAAAACACACACCTACACACACCCACACACAGCCGTTGTGAAACGCAGCAGCAACGATGCAGATAGTAAACGAAGAGAGAAGAAAACGCAATGACACCATATTTTTAAAAAAAAAAGTGGTTTGCGTGCGACCAACACCGCGCCGTACGCACAACCACTCAAAGCCACACGCGCTTATTGAGAACAAAAAAAAAAGAGAATAATCCACGGAAAAAAAAAAAAAACCAACGCACCATGCATGTATGGAATGTGGGATAGAATAAGAGAGAGAGAGGGAATTAGAGCCGTTTCATTTTTCCCCCGTCAGGTCGTGACCAAACCCAGCGGCGCCTACTTCAAGCGCAGCCGAGCGCAGTCGAAGCACACCCGCACCGGCGAGTCGTAGCCGAGGTCCTGAATCACCGCCCGCTTCTCCGAGCAGTTGGCGCAGACGAGGCGGCCGCAGTTGCGGCAGTGATGCCGCGAGAACCACCCAATCGTCTCCTTGCACATCATGCAGGTGTTCGTGCCGTTGTCGGGCTGCCACACCTTCACCACCTTGTTGCTCCGCTTGAAGCACACCGGACAGTTCCACTCCTTCGGCGCACGATCGAAGCGGCAGCCGCAGTTTGGGCAGGTCGGCGTGTAGGTGCGGCTCAGCAACTTCTCCGAGGCCACCGGCGGCGCGTTCAGCGTGTGCTGCAACTCCTTCTGCTCAATGACAGCCGGCATCTCACCCGACGCGTTGGCGGCCGCCTGCGTGTACTCGAGGGGGTGGTTCTGCACGTACTCACTCCAGTCCTTCTGCTGGTTCGACGACTTCTGCTGCTTCTTCGCCTCGTGTCGTGCCCGCTCCGCCGCCAAGGCGTCCTGCTCCTCCTGCAGCTCACGTGCGCGAGCCTCTCGGCGCTTGCGCTTGCGCTCGGCCTTGCGCTGTCGCTCCGCCTCCTCAGCTGCCGCAGCGGCCTCCTCGGCGGCCTCCTCGGCCGCTGCCTGTGCGGCCGCCTGCTCCGCTTCCTCCTCTGCAGCCGCGGCAGCCGCCTTCTCCGCCTTGCGCCGCCGCCGCTCCTCTCTCCGCCGCACGCGACTCTCCTCCGCGGCGATCCTTTCCTGCTCCTCCTCCGCGAGCTGCTGCTGCATGCGCTGCGCCTCGGCGGCCTGCTCGGCCTCCAGCGCCTCCTGCTTCGCCGCCAGCTCCACCTCGCGCTTTGCCATCTTCTCCTTGCGGGCCTGCAGGGCGGTGCGCAGCTCCTCCCAGATTTCCTCGGCGTGGCGGTCCGTCGCCATCTCGCTGTAGATCTTCGCCATGTCCTTCACCGAGACGTACTCAAGCAGCGCCATGTCTTCATCGCTGACGTCGCCTTTGATGGAGCGCAGGAGGCGCTGCACCGGCTCACCGAGGTCCTCGAAGCGGATGGTGCCGTGTGCGGTGGCTGCAGTAGCAGTTGCAGCAGCGGGAGAGGACGAGGAAGGTTGGTCCGTTGTGTCTGTTTCCTGCTGCTGCTGCTGCGGTTCCAGTGCCGCCGGGGGCGGCGTGGAGCTGGTAGACATCATACTTGATGGAAGTAATAAGTTATGTAGAGGAACTGGCCCAACAGAAGAAAATGTTGCTGGTGTGGGCGGTGTTGAGAGGGCTCACGTTGTAAACCTAAAGCGGTAGGTTGTCGTCTAGTGGCCAATAAATTCGAGAGACAGTGAAAAATAAAAAAGGTAGCTTTGCACAGACTGGGACGGTAAACGCACAGCTGCGGTGGTCAAGATGGTGAGTATGAGCGCACTGACAACCGGAAAATGGTTGCTTGTGAAACCTTTAAGATGGCGAGAAGATGCGAGAAAGAGGAGAGAGGGGTACCAAGAGTTTAAAGGGCAGATACAATAGGAACAGGCAGACAAAGACGACCGCGAGAAAGCTACTGAAGAGAAACTGGGAAAGAAGCACGCTTTCAACACACAATAACACGCGACAGGAACTGAACTTAAGTGAGCGCGTGATAAGGATTCACCTCAACTTCTTTTGCTTTTTTCTCCCCTTTAGTTAAGCTGTTTGTGAACGTTTCGTTTCCGTACCTCAACGCGCCGCGCTATCACACCTCCCACTGCACTACGTTTAGTTTTATTTATCGCCTTCTTTTTCTCTTTTTGGAGCAAAAGGCTTTTATTTAGTGAGAGACTTAAATGGTAGTTGAGAATGGGAAGTTGACGATACCTTTTTTTTTGTTTTCCGCGTATCGAGCCTCCTCAGCTGTCTGGTCCTTCATGGTGCTAGACCGCTTCTTCTTTGTTTTTCATCCTTTTTGATGGGTCAGCTGTCCCTCTTGACGCTACAGCACCAGAGTGCAAATTGTTTCGTTGCACGCCCTAAGCAGCACGCATTTTCACGTGTGTGTGTTTTTCTTCGTTAAAAATTTTGGTTGCGAAGCTTTCATCGAAAGTTGCAGCACGGGTAGGGGAATGATAAAAAAAGAAAAGGGTGAAGACAAACAGATGAAGGAGAGCTCCTTCCGCCACTTTCGGATGGCCAAAAAAACTTTGCAGGCAACAGCAATATGCAGTGAGATGGCGCCAAACAGCTGCCATGCCTATTCAATGCATCACCTCCGCCTTTACTGCTGGCTTTGCCGTCTGCGGCGACTTCAGCCCCGTCCACAAGTAGTGCCCCGTATAGATGTTCTTGGACAGCGTGAAATTGATCTGAAAGTCACGCGAGGCGATCGATTGAAAAAGATCAGGGTAGGTGACGATGTACTCGAGGTCTACATTACGCACGTTGAAGCGCTGCGCAAACTTCGTGACGTCTGCAGACGGGATGAACTTGCGCCAGTCGTGCGTGCCGGGCTCCACGATGCCCGTCAGCTTCTCCGCAATGCCGATGTGTGTGATGGCCGTGAGGAGTGATTTGTCCATCGTGGAGAGAAAGAGCAGACCACCGGGCTTGGTGGCCTCGCACAGGGCCTCCAAGAAGGCCCGCGCGTCGCTCACGTGCTCAATCACCTCGCTGGCCACCACCACGTCAAACTGCTTCTTTTCAAGCTCCACTACATCGAAGAGAGAGACGTGGCGGTAGGAGAGGCGCTGCGACCAGTTGGCTGGTGACGTCGGGGACGTGTAGTTCGTAGCGAGGAGCTGCCGCCGCTGCTCTGCTACCTCGATAGACTCCTCGCACGCGTCGATGCCCGTCACCGTCCCGCCGAGCCGTGCAAGGCTCTCGGCGAGAATGCCGCCACCGCAGCCCACGTCCAGCACCGTGTGCGCTGGCGTGAGGCCGGGATGGCTGAGGAAGCTGATGGAGGCATCGGCACCAGGAGCGGCGCTGGTGGTGGGCAGCTTGCCGTAGGCGCGCACCATGTCGTTGACGTAGCGGACGCGAATAGGGTTGAAGAGGTGCAGCGAGCGCAGCGGACCGGACGGGTCCCACCAGTGCTTCTGCAGCGCCGCGAACTTTGCCACCTCGTCAGCCGCCACGCCCTTCATCGATGCCGCCATTGCGGAGTGAGGCAAAGAGCCCAAGTATGAGAGACACTCAAACAAAAGAGGCTCTGAAGAAGTATATCCTTGTCGTAGCGAAAGACACCGCAGCGTGCAGTAAACGTTTAAGATACGACCGGAAGGGGTACAGGAAAAGGAAAAAACACAGCGCAGCAGTATGAGTCCTGCGGTGTGAATAAATGAAGGTGTAAAGAGGCAAAGATGGTGTGCGAGCACTTTAACAAAAAAGCGAAAGAGTAAGGAGGAGATGATAGCGGGATGGTGCTGAGAAGAAATACAAGGAGACAGCATGAAAAAAAAGAATAAGGAGTGTTTCGTTCGGGAGGAGCTTCTGGTCTTTTATTTTTATTTTATTTTTTAAGCGCGCAACAACGCTGCCACACCAACAATGCAGCGAGAGCGATGCGGGCCTTCCTCATCTCTCGTCTGCACCACGAAGCAAGCACAGTCCCCCTTCTGGCTGACTGCTAGATGCAGTAGCGGAGCAGGAAAGACCACGGGTGTTCCGGCTTCTTGGAGCTCTCCTTGAGGCAGCTAGAGAAAAGAAGCTTCATGTCCGCGCAGTCAAGAAGGTTCGTTCTGTTCAGCATTTTTAATATTTAAAGTGTAAAAGTATTTATCGTATAGCTTAAAAGAAAGAACAAGATAGGGAGAAAAAAGAGAAACAGGGAGGAAGCGGCATCGAAAAAAAGGTCGGACAACTCACATGATGCACTCAGCTTCCATTTTTACATTTTTTTCGTTCCCATCACCTTAACAGTAAGAAAAGACTCGTTGTTCGCAACGCGTCCTTCTACCTGCTTTCGCCCTGAGAAGATAAGGGAAAGTGAAAAAATAAAGAAGCATTTGACAAAGCACAAGAAGAAAGAAAAAGTGTGTGTGAGAAGTGACGAAAGGCAAAACACTTAGACACTACCGAACACATACATGCGAGCTCAAGTTGTCTTTTCCTTGCGCGATTTGATCTTCTGCTCTTGCAACTCATCCATTCTAAGAGCAACGTGATTCGTTCTTTTTCTTAACGGTTTGTGTGTGTGTTTTTGAGTGTAAGTGTCTTATTTTCTTATCAGGAAAAGCAGGTCTTAACACAAAGCAGGAAAACAAAACGAAGAAAACAAGCTATATAACTGACTATATATAAGAGCTAAGCAACAATACGCACGAAGAACAATAACAAAAAAAAAAACAGAGGCAGAAAGCAGCTGGCTTCTGAAAAGAAGCTGAGATACGGTGCTTACCCTCCTCCAAGCCAAAATCGTGAAAAAAAAAACCCGGAAAACAATTTCCCTTTTCTTTCACGCAGTTGCTCCGTGGTAACGGATATCCCCAGCGCAACCCTCCCTTTTTTTTTCTTATTTGGAGGATGCCACGTCAGCTATTACAAGGGGAAAATAACTTCGACGCAGCAGTGTTTTTTTTTTTGTTTTCTTCCTTTTTAGTTGATTGTACTGCAGCCTTTAGTAGGCACCTGCATCCATTCACGAGGAATAAAAAATGATAAGCGCAGGAAAGAACACACACACTAAAATTACACCGGCAACTACGGACGGACTCATCTGAAGCTTCACGAAACGCACGAGGACTTTCGAAAAAGGCGGTAAAAAAAGCAAACGCCGCAGCTCCTCGCATTTTCCTTTACCTCAACACCACCCACAGAGACTCACAAAGCCACACACACACACAGTCTGCGTTCCGACCGGTGTAAGCTCGAGAAAGAAGAAAAAGCGAAAACAGAGACGACGCGCGTCGCTTTCACGCACACCTTCGAACAGAAAAAAAAAGAGAAAAAAGGGAGCAGATATAAGAAAGTGAAGGAAAACACAAGGCACAATCGGGTTTAGTTTAGTCAACAATAAAAGAGGGAAAAAAAAGAGTGAAAGAGAGCATGATACGATCACCTGCGACCATGGGTCTCTGTGTGTGTAAAAAAGGAGAAAATAAAAAACAGTAGAAAAATACGGGGGAACAGAAAACACGCACGAGTTTTGTGTGTCATTGACTAAATCTTCCCACTCCCTCGCTCGAATTAGGTAGCCCTCTCTTTTCATTTCACCCGTTTCAAACAGCACACAGACAGCATCTCTTCAATTCCTTCAATAAGTGCCGTGCACCGGTAGCGCCAACTTTCTCTCTCTCTCTGGTATTTCTCCACTGAAGCACACTCTTCCGCCCTCCGTCACCAACGACTTACGCCGTACGGGTGGAAAAGCAGGAGAGAAATATGGGCAGGCGAAAGGCGAAGGCGGAAGGGGGAGAAGGAACTACAACGCAGTGTCCCACCCACCAACCCAAGCGTTCCGAATTGCGCTACTTCACCTCAGCGAGGTGATGCTGTGAATGTCGAACAACAAAAGAAGAGAGAAGCAAGACCAACAGTGCAGGCAAACAAGGGGAAACACTAAACTCACCAGCAAAAATCAGGTGGCAGGTGATGAAAGAGAGAGAGAGAGCAGCAGCGAAGGGGCAGCAGCGCATCTGTGGAGGAGAAAGTCAGAAATGAAAGTAAAAAGAGAAAGAAAACGCAACCTCAATTAAAGCTCGGAAGGCCAGCCGGAAAGGAAAAAGTAAGAGAAAGTAAATCACGAATAGAAAAATAACATTTTTCTTTTCGCTTTTCTCTCTCAAAGAGGGGGGAGAACAAAGGCACCATCCAAAAAAAAAAAAGTCGCCGCTCTCAATCGTGGGAGACAGAGAGAGTGGCAAAACCGAGGAAAAATCCACGCACACAATAAAACAAAAAAAAAAGTTGTTGGCTGCGCGAACCCGTCACGTCGGTGGAGAGCCTCGCACCTGTGAAGAAACGTGAAGAGTTGTCGCTAAGCCCGAATTGGTGAGAAAAGAAAAAGAATTCTTATTTTTTTGCGGGATACGGGGGAAAGGGAAGGAGGAGTGGTGAGAAGCGGACTGTGGGGATGCACGTCGAGGGGCGCTTGAACAGAGCCGCGCGCGTGCACCTCCGCAGATCCCTACCACGATGGAAGCAAAAAAAAAAAAGCAGAGGGTGAAAGAAAGCGAAAGAAAGAGCACACGAAAGAAAAAGCAAAGCTTAAGGAAGAAGCCGTAGCTAGAAGCTGATATAGCATTAAAGAAAAAGAAATGGTAAAAAAAAAAAAAAAGAAGAAGCACGGAGGAAAAGAAGCAAGGGCGGAAGAGAAGGGGAAGCAGCAGCACAACCCAAGAAAAGGAATAGAGACAAACGCACTCACACAAAAATACCCTGCACGAGACGGAAAGGAGCAGAGAGAAAAGGCAGAAAAACAACAAGCACAACCTTCTCAGTTTTAACACTTCCAACAACAGGAAAAAAGGAAAGAAAAACGTAAGTGACACCGCGATACAGAAGAAAAAAGAGGGGGCAAAACCAGATCAGCAGCCTCAAAGGATAGCCGCAATGAAGCTCGACTGCTACACCTTCGGAGGAGGGTCTAAGAGGCGAAAGAAAGCAGTGCAGCAAGGAGAAGAGAGAGAATCAAGAAAAGGATATGTGAGAGCCACTGGAACACACAAGAGCAGCACTCAAGCAAAACGCACCGTACCGATGTTGAAATCGGGAAAGAGGTAGCGCTAGATCACGGGACGAATTGAAGCAGGTAGCGTATGAGGAGATCAAAAAATAAAGCCGTGAGTAGGAAGGAAAAAAAAAGGAGCAGTGAGTTTTGTGTATACCCGTAGGCGCAAGTGTCGTTTTGGTTTCTTGTCGTTTAGTCGGTGGAGTGCGGAAAGGGGAGAAGGTGTGTGTTCACGTGCGTACCTGTGTACCGTAGCGAGTCACAACAGCAAGCCGAGAAGTAGTAAGAGTAAAAATGAAAAGAGAACACGTAAAAAAAAAAAACGTGCTGCTCGGTGCTTGAGTGTGTGCTGAGGCACAAACGGTTCTTGTCTAGACGTCTCACTTCTTGCTTTTTTTTTTTGCTTAGTTTAGCTCGCGTGTTCATAGAGTGACTTTTCATTTTTTCTCTTACTCTCATGGCATTTCCCTTACCTCCATCTTGTTATTTGGGAAAGCAGAAAAGAAAAGGGTTTTATATACAGTGCTGAGAGCGCGGATGTGGTGAAGCAGTGTAAAAGTAGAAAGAAAAGAAAAAAGGAAACGGGAAGTGGTCACCGATATGACCAATAGCGGGTCAAATAGTGATCGCAGATAAACGGAGAGAGGGGAAAGAGGAAAAAGAAGAGAAAAGACGCGTGGGAAGTGAAACACTTATGGAGACGATTGTAAAAAAAAAAAAAGTGAAACGGATGGTGCGGAGGACATTTTTTTTTTCCAAACATCCTACGCGCACGTTTCCCCGTACAGCACTAAAGCCTCCCGCAACCGCTCCTGCTTTGTTTGTTTGTTTGTTTTGCCTCTTGTTCTCAAATTGAAGATGGCAAGCAGAAGGGAGGGGAGTCTTGCTCAGGATCCTTCCCTACAGGATTCCAAGCGCCGACGACCACACCTCATTTTGCTTAGAGGCGCTCAGGAGTGTCTTGGCAGTGATGATCTCCGACTTGACGCCGGCGCGGCGCAGCGTCGTGAACATCTTCATCGCCTCCTTCGAGTGCAGGCAGCGCCGCACCTCCTCGGGACACTCCACGCAGCTGCTGAGCAGCTCCAGCACAGGCGAGCGCAGGACGAGGTGGGAGAGACGCCCGTTGCCCATCACGCCCTCGACGTAGGTGCTGAAGGGCACAACGAGCGTCGATGGGTGCTGCGAGGAGGCCAAGAAATTTGACGGGGCAAACTTCACCGTGGCCACCTCACGCTGCGCGTCGGCGGTGGGGATGAAATGCTCTGCTGCCTCGTCCTCCTCATTTCTGAACGCAGCAGCAGCAGCGCCGTTCTCACCGTCGTCGTGCGTCCCGGCGTCGGCGGTGGTGTCCGGCACACGCGCGTACGCCGCTGGCAGCCGCAGCGACGTCGGCGTCGGTGCCCACCCAAGAAAGGGCCGGGTGTGCTCCAGCACGTAGTAGCCGCGGTAATTTCGCATGTCCCGCATGTCGCTCAAGGAGCTGCCACGCGCGCTCTCCACGTTGACGTGCACGACGTCGAAGCCCGCGATGAGGGTGGCGAAGAAGTCCTCGAGGACGCGCTTCCCGCCAGGGGCACCGTTCACCTGGCAGGTAAACGTGTTGCCCGGGGTGCAGAGCTCGGCGAGGTGCTCGGGGAAGCGGTAGGCCTTCATGTCCGCACCGTGGCGCTGCATCGTGAAGGGGTGCCATAGCCGCTCGATGGACTGGCGCAGAATGTCGTGCGTCTGGCGCTGCGTGGTGCCGTAGAGGGTGCTGTAGCGCGACACAGGGAAGGCGCTGAGCACCGCGCTGGGGCGGGCGAAGGAACGTGGCATGGCGTCGCTTCTTGAGAAGTTTTTGTTTGTTTTTGTAGTGTTTCTCGGAGCCTGTGGTCGTATCGGTGTAGTTGCGGTGACGCTGAGAGAGCGTGATGGTGCGCGTGTACGTACACGAGGCAGACTGGAGAAGCACGAAGTGAAAAAAAAAGAGTTTGAAAATCAGAAAATGAAAGGAAAAGAAAAGAAAAAAAAGCCTTTCTTTTTAGTTCTCAGGAGAAGCAGGTGCTGGGTGTGGACCTCCCTGGGTTCAACAGAGACAGGAGGAACGCAGCCTACACGACGAATTGATCACGAGAGAGAGAGAGAGGCAGGAAAAAAAAAGAGCACGAAAATGAAAGAAGTGAAGGTAGAAGAGGCAAAACAAAAAGGATGGTGATAAAATGAAGAAACAAAGGTTGCTATTTCTTGTATTAAAGACGAGAAAACGAACCAAAGAAAAAAGAGAGAGAGGGGGAAGAACAAAGAAGAGAGGTGAACAGAGGAAGAGATGAGAGAGATACGCCTACAACAAAACCAGCAGATTGATAAATTGCGAGTGACGAATGTGTGCGGCAAGTAACGGACCCGTTGGTAATTGCGTGTTCTCTTTTGCATTTAAGAGAGTTGGCGTGTGTGAGTGAGGGCGATGGAAAGGGTGAAGGAGCGAAGGAGCGCAGGAGAATGGAACAAGAAGGTAAAGGACAGTAAAGCAAAAAAAGCATATTTTTCTTTCGATTGCACAGATACACGGCAGCGATAAGTTGAAGGCTGTTGAGCTATTGCTCAGACTCTGAGGCGTTCAACGCCGCGCCTTAAACGACTCGATGTGCGCCAGCGGGGTCGGTCTCTTTCCAATGAATACAAAGCGCTTTTTTTTTTTTTTTTGTTGTTGTGCTTAAGACAGACAGGAGAAAAAAAGATGGAGTAAAAGTCTTTCGTTGCCGGCTTTCGCTCTGGATTAGATTGTTCTGTTGTTCCCCTCCTACGGAGGTACGCTGAAACACAAAAGCACAAGTGCAATTTCCGTTGTTGACGGTGATAGCAGCAACGGCGCACCCACACGCCTTCTGGTTGTGAAAGTGAGCGCACACGCAGCAGTCTCGAACCAACGATGGTAGAGAGAAGAGTGGTAGACGCGAATGGAAGCAGGAGAAGAGTTTGCAAAACTGAAAAGTAGAGCTGCTCATCGATATCCAGAAAAAAAAAAAACACAAAAGAAAGGACTCGAAAACGGCACACAGGCACCTATGACTGCTTCTCTGCTATTTTCTTCCCTTGCTTAGCACCACTCTGCCTGTCGCGTATACAGCAGGAGCGGGCGATTCGTGTAAGTCACCCGGTAGCGCATCAGCTTGTTGTACAGCACCGACAGGTACACTACCCACCCTATGCAAATCGCAAAGTGAAGCTGAAACGCTGGCGAGGCGAAGCGGTGCTCAGAGCAGCACACCATGAGGCTGTACAGAAAAGGCAGAATGCCCAGCAGCAAGCCGTACATCACCTGCCGGTTCATGCCGCTCAAGTCACGCGAGAAGGGGCTTTCAATGTCGGCGTTGAACACCTGCGGGTTGTGCTGCCGCGTGAGGAGCGAGATGCCGTCCTGCTTGACTCCGTCGAAGAAGTTCTGCTGGTACCACCGGCGCTGCGCCAAGACTCCTTCGACCGCCTTGTGGGACCAGTGGTGGCGGCCGTTCAGCATGTACGGAATGAAGTGTGGCTCGGTGCCTGCGTAGAGCTGCGAGATGGCCGTGCCCTGCGCAGCCAAGAGCAGACGCAGGCGGTACGAGGCCGCTGCGTAGGCACTATGGTGCAACGCTACATCCGTACAGTCTGCCGTGGTGGTGCTCTTGCCGTCAACTGCTTCATCAACAGCTGCTGCTGCTGTATCCTCTACATAGGCCAACATACGAGGGAGAACGGCGCAGAGGAGAATGCTTTGGACGAGGTTCGTGCGATCGAGACAGTCGAGGCAGTTTACGCGAACCAGATGCCGCTGCACCTGCTCCAGCTGAAGCTGCGAAGATAAAGAAGTAGAAGGATGTGCCGTTGTGACTTTCTCTGCCTCGTCAGCGTTCTCTGTGTGTCGGACACGCCCTTTGGTGAAGTCCATCCACGCACCACTTCCAGCAGCAGCAGCAGCTGCGGTGTCCATCTCGGCGAGGCAGCGCCGCATCATCGTCTCGTAGTGGTGTGTCTTGAGCTCCTTCTTCACGTTGAACTTCACCAGCAGCACCGCTAGCTCGCGATCAGGCACGCACCCACTGGCGTTGTTCACCACCTCGTCCGCACCAGCGTGAGCGGCGGCAGCGCCGTCTTTTTCCTCCATGACGATACTCGTAGCCGGAGAGGTGCCGGACTTCGGCGTCCCTTCCACGTAGCGACGCACCGCCGCTGCGAATGCCTCGGCAAGCGGCTCCTCCAGCTTCGACTGCGACATGGTGTCGAGACACAGGAGCGCCTGCATCTCAGGCATGCACTGCCGCAGCAGTCGCACATGGCGGCCCATCTCCTCCGCGGCGCTGCTGATTGGTGAAATCTTGATGGGCGGCTTCAGAGCCAAGTTGGCCGGCTGCTCCCACCGCCGTGGCACCGAGCCACGCATCACCGTGTAGACTGCGAAGGCGCTCTGAGGAGCATTAAATGACGCGGTGGAGACAGGTGATTGTGGTGTGACCCACAGCGACGTCATTGACATGTTCGCCACCACGCCGCTGTGCCCGGGCTCCAGGCCGCGGCGGTTGTAGCGGGTGCCGGCCCAGCGGCAGCACACACGCGTCAGCAGCGTCATGTCCAGCAGCGGGTGGGCTTCTGTCTGCGCAACAAGGCCGCGAATGAAAGAGGGGACGTAGAGGGGCAGCGAGGAGGGGGAGGGCGTGGTGCCGTGGTGCGGACGGGCGTGGCGCTGCACCTCCTCCACGCACACATCGCGCCACGGCACACGCGCCTCTCCCGGCGAACTTATCGTCTTCCCGCTCTCGGGGTCTCTGTGGCGTTGCTGCACGTCAAGCTCCTTCTGGAGGGCCGCCATCGTTGGGAGGGCAAAGCCATCGCTGAGAAGAGGGCTGTTCCACTGGTAGAGCTGCTTCGTGGTGGCCGCGGCGCGAAGATCGTCCCAGGCGCGGTGCGGTGCCCGCTGCGCCTCCGCTGCTTCCGCGCCGCCCTCACCACCGGTGGCGGAGTCGCGGTGGGACGTAGACGAGAGAGAAGGGCTGGCGGACTCCGCTTTTCCAGTATACGTGTCGGCAAGGGAGAGACTTGGGTGTGGGGTGTTGGTGAGGTGCCCCAGCAGGTGGACCGGGTTTGCGCTCAGATCCAGCGTAGGAGAGTAGTAGAGGTAGGAGAAGCGGTTTGCGGCGCCTGCGATGCCCGGCAGCACCGTTTCCGCGGTTGCCGCTGCGTCGCCACCGTTGTCGTCGCTCTGAGTTTCGTCCTGCGTGTTTACCGCCTCGCAGAAGCGATGCAGCACGGCAAGGTAGTCGTTCACCGTCTTGCTTGGCAGACGGCCCACCTCCTCTGACACGTCATCTTCGGCGTCTGTGTCAGTCGTTGTGGTGGTGGTAGCATCATCGTCGTCCTCCTCCTCTTCCTCGTCCTCGGTGCTTTCTCTCTCTGCACGGCGAGCCCCTCTCTCTGCTCTGCGCGTCCCATTTTTGCTTTTGTCTCCTCCTCCGTCTTCACGCATTCCACCACCACTGCCGTTGCGGCCGTTGCGGCAGCCCTCGCGTCGTCGTCGTCGGCGCTGCGACGTTGCGGAGGACGTGACACAGGGAAGATGCAGCCACTGCAATCCCTTCACCGCATACACCGCGTGCGTCATCCCACCCACGTGGAGAAAGCAGACAAAGGACTTGGCTGTCACGTACACGAGCGCCGAGTTCGCTGAGCCGAGAGGCAGCACACCGTAGAGTGCCTCACAGGGCAGGTAACAGCTCAAAGAGGCGGCGACGGAGGGCTGCTGCACGGAGGGGAGGTGCTGCAACGGTGTGCAGGACTGAGCGAGCTCAGCAATCGAGGCTCGCAACTCCACGTCTTCGCTGTTGGCGCTGCGGAGGTGCTCGAACTGCTGTCGCTCCGCCATCCACCGCAGCGGGGGGAGCGACGGTTCATCGGAGACGTAGTACACGCGCGACGCGTTGTACAAGATGCGGCCGCCTTGAGACCATTGCGCAGAAGACATGATGATACGTGGGCGAGGGCGGAGAGAGGCGAGATCCGGAAGGGAGCAGCTAAAGCAAAAAAACGTTACTGTGAAGAAGCCAAAAAAAAAAAAAGAAAAAGCTGACGGACTACAGCAACGCTAGAGCTCGAAAAAAGAAAAAAAAGGGGGATGACACAAAAGGCGGGTGAGTAGGGATGTTTTGTTTGCCTCGGCACGCCAATACTGGTGGTTTTTTTTTCTGTTTTGGCGTCGCAGCCAAACTTCCAGCGCGAAGCGAGTGGCAGCCAGAAAAAAAAAAAGCAGAAGCACCAAACCAGCAAACGAGTGCCTTGTAAAAGAAAAAAAGATTGGTATCTGGCCTGTGTGCACGCGTGCAATCAGAAGAAAGAAAAAGAAGAAAGTGTATGTGTGTTACCTTGGAGGCAGTAGAAGGAAAAAAAAATACACAAGGGGAGGGCAGTGACAGAGAGATAGAAAGCAGAGATGTGCAGAGAATAACAGAAAGTGGAAAACAAAAAAAGAGACGCTCATATTCCCGATTTTGGTCCCACCATCCATGGAGCTGAGAAAGAGGCGAACGCTTTTCTCAGTGACTGACATATAGTACTGACGACGGCAGTGTGTCGCGGTTGCTTCTCTTCAGCACCGCACACAACACCGTTTTTGTTTTGCGGATCGCTCTCTGCAACCTTGAGCATCGGTCACTAGCTCACTATGAAATCCTCTGTACCGAAAGTGCTTCTGCTTTCTTTATCTTACATCTTCCTCTCTTTTCGCGTTAAAGAAAAATTATGGTAAGCTTCGTTGAAGCACAGACATCAAGGCATGGCGCCAATCCACTCTTCTTTGGGCACTCGGGCTTCAGCGACCGACATCGTAATTCTATCTACAGCATTCACAGCACCTAATCGAATCCCACGCTCTCACGTCACAGCAGAAGAGGGAGGATAATAATTTTCAAAAGGGAAAAATACACACCTTTGCATTTTATGCGACTGCTGGCCGTATTCGTTTTCCACAACGAATAAGCTTCAGTCATCACAACCCACCGTGCACGCCGCGGCACCTTTCAGATTTTTTGCAAGAGACACGCCATTGTACAAGAAAAAAAAAAGACATTATCAAAGACAGCAGTAGGAGAGTAACTGAAAGAGAAACTAATAAAACGAATGTCAACAGCCCAGAGAACCACCAGAAAAGGCAAAGGTGCTGTTGGCATCATAACGAGAACCAGAACAAAAAAGAAAAAGGCTGTTCTACTTAGAGACCCATGTCAATGAACACCGACGCAAAGACGGTACGCCTCATCACCTCACTGTTGCAAACTAAACGGCAGACACGTCTTCCCACCAGAATAAAACACACACCAATACAGACACACACAAAAGCAATACATAAGAAGCGATCAGAGACAATAGGAATAGAGAGAGAAAGAGAAAAAGAAGGAAGACAGAGGAAACACGCAAAGTGCACAACTGCGAATGGAGACCGCCTCACGATGTCGCACCGCAGATGAAAATAAGAGAAGAAAAGAAAAGAAAAAAAGAGAGAGAGAAAGACAGAAGAAACAAAAATGTATCGTCATTGTTGAAAACAAAAGTGCGTTTTTTTTAATTGGTTTGACATCGCTACTGAGAACAGTAAAAAAGGAAGGGAGAGGAAAGGGGGAAAAAAAAGAGTGCAGTTGCGCTTTGATGCGTATCCTTTCAGCTGTCACATTCATGTGTACCTTTTTTTTCTCTTAACGAAACGCGATGCTGAGGCGTCGAAGAACACCGGCTCCGCTGTCGCTGCGTGTGTCGGACACTTTGTTGAGAATGACCTGTCAAGAGAAAACAGGAGTGCAGCGCGGAATTAGACACCCAAACACACACAGAGAAAGGGAAGAAAAAACGCGTGTTACCTCCAACAAAACACTTTGCGCGGGAAAAGGGGAAGAGGAGGAAAAAAAAAAAATAGTTCTCGTAAACGGAGAATGATAAATGTTAACGAGAGAGCAAGAGAAAAAAAAAAGAAAAAGGATGTCAGGAGGGTAAAAAAAAAAAGGAGGAATCAGAAAGGACTGCCACCTTGGAGTGGTCACATGGGATGAAGGACAAAGAGGAAGCGAGGGAACACATATCTTTTTTTTTCTTTTTTAGGGAAAGAAAACGCGTCGTTAGACAACAAGGCTCAAAGGAGTGAAGAGAAAGGAAAATGTACAGGTAGCTAAAAAAAAAAAAATGGAGTAAAGAAATTTAAAGTACAAAAGAAAAAAAAAAGAAGGGGGGAGAAAGCGGGAAGAAAAGAAGTCGAAAAGCAGCACGGCTGCCATTCTCCACCGAATGGAAGGAGGAGAGAAATCGAGTGGAGGAAGGAGGCGCGAGCACACGTGACGAGAAGAAAGGAAAGAAAGAAGTCACGTCGCACGGCGCAACAGAAAAAATACACCCAAAAATAGGTAGGAGAGTATTCTCCCGCTGCAGATATGCATGCAGATTTCCTTTTTTCTCGCAACAGCAACAGTGAAATGCGCTGTAGTGCAAGTAGTAAACAGACACACACACACACAGAAAAAAAAAATAGGGAAGAGAAAAGAAAAGCAGGGAAAAGAGTGGCAGCACACTTGCTCAGCAGAGATTGCGGTGTCGGGTGTGGTACTGCGAGCAACAGCAGCCACAGTAACAAGAAGAAACAGGGGAAAATACCGGAGGCACGAGAGGAGTGGTTCCGTGGAGGGAAAAAGTTCAAGGGGGAAAGGCCGCACATGGCACTGAACGCGTGCTTCACACACTCTCACATACACACAAGCACGCCCAACACCCTCAAGAAGTACGTGAAGGTGCCGTTGTCAAGCGAGTTTTTTAGAGTAGAGCTGGCGTTAAACAAAGGCAAAATAGAAAGGAGAGGCTCAAAGGAAGGGAAAGAAGGGATAAAGCGAAGCCACACCCACAAGGCTGACCGCTAGAGAAAAAAGATTGTGGCCGAGCTTAAAGCGGTACAGCAATAAAAGTGTTCGCAGCAGCTCTTTCCGCTACACCTTCTCAAACTCGGTGCTGCGGCGGCGCAACTCCCGCTTCGTCTGCGGCGCGCGCTTGCGGTGCTTATCATGCCCCTCGCCGTCCGCTTCGTCCGCTTCCGGTGTTGTCCGCGGCGCCGTCACAGCTATTCGCCTTTGCGTTGCCTGCTTCACAGCCTCGCTCGCCAACGGATTACTCACCGCATTATCATCTGGCGTAGCGGCTGCGGCACGTCCCCGCACTGGCACCGGTCCAGCACCGGGTTGTCGTCGTTGCGCGCTCGCTCCGCGCACGAAGGGACCTTTTGCCCGCAGCGCCGTGGCACCGTTCACCGTCATCATGTTCGCCGGCCGTGCCGAGTTAACGCGCGAACCATTTGTGGTGCCATTCAGTGTCCCGTTCAAGTTCGCGAGCGACGGCAGCGTCGAGTTGAAGTCCATCGTTGCGTAGGAGTCGAATGCACCGCGGAGGACAGAGTAGCCAGCCGAGGAGGCCATGCTGTTGTTGACGTTCTGGGTGCGTGTCTTCTGCTGCACGAGGCGTGGCTCCTGCTCGCTGACCGGGAGGCCACCGCTGGCACTCGCAAAAAGGTCGTCGAAGCCGTAGTCACCGGCGTCGCCGCTTGGCCGCTGGATCTGCTGCTGCGGCAAGACGTCAGGAAGGCCGACGGGGCCACCGGGCCGTCCTTTTTCTGCGTTCGCCTCTCGCTGCCGCTGCGTTGCCGCCGCCACCTCAGGCGACGCCGCGGCGGCACGGGGTGGCTGCAAGGCTGCGTCTGCCTTTCCGACATCGCCGGCGCTGAGAGGCGTGCGCGTGACGGCCGCTGCCGATGCTGGCAGGGACCGTGGTGCGGTGCGCGAGCGCGAGGCGGGCTGTGGCGCGGTGCCCGTTGCTGCTGTTGTTGCAGGTGTGGGGGGCTTCACGGGTGCCATGGCGACTCGTCCGCGTGGCGCGGGCGTCGGTCTCGTCTGCTTCGCCGCCAAAGGAGAAGGCACGTCTGCCGAGTACGCCTTGCGAGGGACTTCACCACCACCTTTACCACCGTTGGTATCGTTGCCATTCTGCCCAGGATTAGGCGCCGAGATGTCGCGTCGCAGCACCGGGATGCTCTGCCCTACAGGTGCAGAGACCGGGTTGGGGGAGACGCGGCGCGGGCCCGATGCGTCGAGGCTTGAGGCGCTGCTGTGGTGACTGCTATTGTTGTTGCTCTCGTTGTCGAGGCTGCGAGCAGAGGGAGGAGACGGCGCCGGCGCGCTCTGCGCAGCAGCAGCAGTACCAGGCCCACCCGACGATGATGACGGAGGTGTGCGCGTCGTGGTGCTTGCACGCGGGGCTATTCTTCGCGTCGTCGTCGTCGGCGGCTGCTCGATGACGTCGTTCATCGACGGGGACAAGAGGTTCGGTGTGCCGCTGATCAGCTTCGACGGCGTCACCTGCCGCGGATTCGCAGAGACCTGCCGTTGCATGCGTGTTGCCGGCGGGCGTGGTTGCACTGCCGCCGCAGTGGTGGTCGCTGCGCTGACGGTTGCCTGTCCTGTCTTCGCGGTAGTGGGTGCGGATACGCCGGATGGGGCTGGGGAGGCAACCGCTGCGCGATCAGGCGAGGCGCGCACAGAGAGAAAGGGTCTGTTGGGTGGGGACGCAGTGGTCGTGTTGGTTGCCGTGGAGCTAGACGATTTGGAGGTGGGCTTTGCAGCTCCAATTTCGAGTGTCAGCGGAGACGGTGCGCAGAGACTGTCTGTGGCCAAGTCATCCTCGATCGCCTGGCACTCGAAGGTTTGGATCTCCACAATAGCCTTGGGACTGACAGAGTTTTTGATGTTTTTCTTGGGCGGTACACGGCCGCGATGACGCACCATTTCGACCGGCACCTCGCGCCGCTTGCCGCCGAGGAACTCCGGAACATCCTCGACAATTTCCTCCGTCTGCCACTCTGGGATGGGGCTCGCCATGAGAAGAGTTATAACAAAGACAAGAATAATAAGAAGGGGGGATGTGAACGTGTGTTTGGATTAGGCTCCTTCAAACTAATAATAATATGAGGAGAAGGGGGAAGACAGAGTATCGAAACCCCCACAAGTAACTCTGGTGGAATGGATACTCACGAAACAAGAGAAGTGAAGCAACCCCGAGTTGTCAGACAGCCACGTCAAGAACAGCGGCTGGTGCACCCACTCGGTCAATAGATAAAAAAAATAGTTACAAAGATACTCGCAGACACAATAAAAAGGAGTTCTCTTATTTTTTTTCTCCTTTCCGCTGCGCTAGGCGTGACGCAAGAGGAGAAAGAATGCACAGCTGTGTAAGTATTTCTACCAATTGGCTAGAGTGAGAGGAAGAAAAAAATAAAAGTTGATGAGCACCAATGCTCTGTGTGCGTCTGTCTGTGCGGTTCGTTGAGATGTCGACGAGTGCTGGTATCCGTGTGTCTGCCTTGTCTGTGTGCGGTTGTAAGGAATAGCAGTAATCTTCAGCGCTTGCGAGTCTCGGACTAGGAAAAAAAAAAGAAACCCGCTTAGTGCCGTAGGGCAGCACGCAAAAGACGGAACCTGCCGGAGTACTGTGCGCGTTCGCAATGGGTGCGGAGAAGAGAGTGAGAAGGGAAAGGCGACAGCAAAGATCAACGGGGAAGAGCAAGAGAGGCGGTGTGGAATACGAGGTTCGCCTCCCTGTCAACGTTTTTCTTTTGCAATACGTATGGTCAAGTGTTCGATCACCCGTCTTCATCGTGGAGAAAAGAAGATGAAGCAACACGCAGCTGCATTGCAGAATAAAGGAATAGAAGTGCATCGGAGGACGCTTACGGTGAACACGAAGAATGGCGGCAGCGTTTATAATTTCTTTTTCTTCTTTCTGTTTGCGATTCTCCTCACCAGAAAAAAACCCGTGCAGTTGTCATTTATACTATTAAAGGAAAAATGAGATAAAAGCTGAGGTAAACACAACGGGAACATTATTCAGAGGAAAACAAAATACCCAGCTGTGAGGAACATCTGTGGCACGGAGCGGTATGAACCCAACACCACAGTCGCTGCGAGCGTCATTTGAGAGTATTGGCCTTTCCCTCTTCTTTGAGCCCTCATCCGCCCCTCTTTTCTGCAAATCTTTCTAATTTCCAAGCAGGTGGAGGGGGAGTAATTTGACAGAGACACACGTTAATCGTTGAAAGAAAGAATGAATGGAATGAGAAGGGGAAAAAAAGGGAAATGACAGTTTTCTTTCAGAAAGGAAAAAAAAGAAAAGAATAACAAAGCAGCAAACTGGATGAGAGAAAAAAAAGAGGCGGCAAAAAGCCCCCACGGCGGCTCACAGATTTAAATGAGAAAGAAAATTTAAAAGTGCCCAAGCAGTATTAACAAGAAACGATTGCTGTTTAAAAGAAAAAAAAACCTTTATTTCGTAAAGCACTCTACGTCTACCTGCACCTTTTTTTTCTTTTTAAGCGACACGTGACAATCCTTTTTTCTTTTCGTTCAGTATCTCACTGTCCATTGCGGCTGTAACGGCATGATGCAGGCTGGGTTTTACTAGCCATGTGTGTGCGTACGGGCAAGGGACCTAAACGCTGTGGGAAGACCGACTCGCCAAAGGGGGCGTGTGCAACCTGCGGCGCAGCAGCGAAACAACACGCGTCTCCGTCTCCACGTCGCTCAACCCGCTGTCGCCTACTTCTCGCCAGATAAGAAACTGAAAAAAAAAAAGTATTAACCAAGCCTCCATTAATGGGGAAATAAAAAACTTTCGGAAATAATAAAAAAAACGGAGCACGAGAATCGACTGTGAGGCACTACATTTTTCTACTAGTTTGGTAATAAAGATCCGAAAACACGCACGCAGCACAGGTGATCACAGAGGCTAGCAGCGTTCCCTTTGTGCGTCAAATACCGCCACCCAGCAGACGCAGTGACAAGCGCGCAGCCGGGAGGTGCACGCGTTTATTTATGGAGCACAAAAGAACGTGGGCTCAGACACCAGAACTAATGGGAAAAGAACAAAAATGCGAAAACAACAACACAGCTGACGGCTCATCATCAATCGCCTCCGCATCGAGCACAACCAAAACGTAAAACGGAGAAAAAAGATGTAAAAGCTGGTTTTTTTTTTAAGGTCCCCCACAGAAATAGAAGAGATAAAAGCGCACACAGAAAAAAAAAACCACACTGCACAGGCTGCAGAAGAGCGAGCCATGGCAGTGGGCTTGGAGCTGACTCATCTACAGAGTCCACAAGTTAAAAAAAGGAAGAGGGTAAACGATGATTAAAAAAGAAAAGAAAGATACAGAATAAGCAATGAAGGATAACCAAAAACTTTTGTTTGAGGGAGACCACAAAGACGCAACAGCGCGAACACGCTCATAACAAAAGTCTTAAATCCTTTTCAACTTGACAGTAACACTTTGTTTAAACGAACACACAGACAGAGAGAGGGAGGGAGAGAGAAGGACTTCCCAAACGTTAATAAACGAACCACCAAAATGAGCACCGCGAAACACAGAACACACCACTAATTGAGAAGTGAGGGATAAAGAAAACCATCACGAGAGGATCTTCAGTAAAGAAAAAAAGAGCAAGATTATTATTTCTCAATTGGCGCAAAGACAGCAAAACCTGAAACAGAAGGGGAGGAATAGGAGAGAGAAATAAGAAAATATATAAAAAAGTTGCGTCCAGCAACAGGAGATGGGGAAAAAGCACAAACATACAGTCTGAGGAGGTGCCTTTGTTATTGTTTTTTTCTACGACTGGTATTTCTTGAATCGCTCGTTGAAGGCACGGACAGCGTCCAACATCAACGGCTCTATCGGCGCCGCGCTGCCTTCCGTCTCCGTCTCCGCATCGGACACGTCAGGTAAAATAAAGCGCTCCGACCCGGGCGACCGCGCCGGTGTCTGCGATGTATCGCGCGTGGTAGGCGAAGCCGCGTCTGAAAAGTAGTCCTCCCGCACCGCCGACGACGTCTTGTCTCGCCCAGAGAAGGGCGACGCACCAGAAACGGGCAGCGCTGCAGGTGGAGACGAGGACGGCACAACCGGCCCTACTGATGGCGCAGGCGACTCCTGGCTGCTGCTGCTGCTGGGCTTCACGTGCAGATCACCCGCGCGGTGCGCAAACGTTGGGATGGTGGTGTCCTCCGCGGAGGGAAGGCAGTAGTACTGCCGCCGCACGGAGTCGCACATGTCGCTCGCGCCTGCATCGAGCAAGGAGCGCCGCCGCTGTGCGTCCTTGGCTCTGCTGAGGAAGGCGTCGTTTGCCGCGTGCACATCCGCCGGCACGCCTCGCTGCGGTGGGCACACCTTCTGTGCGTGGAGCGTGCGTGCCGCAATTGGCGTTGGCGTCGACACCGGAGCCCACACTGGAGGAGCCGGCGGTGGCGGCGGGGGACGGTGGAAAGCGTGGCCGGTGGTGGCGAGTTGGTTTGCCGCAACGGCCACCCGCGCAGCTCCATTCAGGCGACTCGCCGGCGAGCGCTCGGGTGCTCGTGCCTCTGGTGCTGACATCAGTCGCAGCGTGGCAGACGGCGTCGCGGCGGGTGTTGTTTGCGGCGACGCCGAGGCGCAGTCGGAGGAGGCGCTGGAGGTGACAGTCACGACGCTCGGCACGGCGGAAAGCTGCGACGTGTTCGACGCGGTGCCCTGCAGACTCGCCGGCGCTTTCACCAGCGCAACTGCGTGTCGATTGCAGCGCCGCTTCTCAGCCGGTGACATGGAAGCATCGGAGCTGCGGCCCGGAGAAGAGCACGGGCTCGTCTGCGTGAGAGGCACGGTGCTCGCGCCACTCCCACTCGCTCGCACTCGCACACCACCGCGGTCGTTGTCGTTACCGCCGCCGTTGATGTTGGGCGGGCTGCTGCTCGAGCTGGTGTTGAGTGCAATGTCCGTTGGCGCCGCTCCAGCTGACGTACGCCGCACACGCGCTGGAGAGGAGTTGCGGCGCTGCACCGGTGGCAACGCGCCGCTCACACCGTCGCGGCCACTGTTCTGTAGATTAAGTGTTGGCAGCGGCGGCAGCGAAGACTGGGAGGAGGCAGACGGTGCTGTGGTAATGCCCCGCAGCGACGGTGATGTGAAAGATACAGCCTCCGCTCGCGATGGCTGCTGTTGTGCGGGGGCTCGCGGGGTCGTCCAGTCCACCATGTCCGCCTTCCTCCTCCTGTCCGCAGGCAACGTATTGTGGGAGGTCTGATGGTTGTGGTGGTCGGCCAACGCGCTCTTCCCACTCAAGTCCAGCCGTGCCGGTGAGCCAACAACAGCAGCAGCAGCAGCGGTTTGTGGAGCGCGTGGTGGCCTTGGTGGGTGAGGAGCGTTGGAGGCCAAGTGGCCACCACCACCAAGCTCAGCAGCAGCAGAGGTAAGAGAGTCAGCGGAGGCGTTGGTAGGCGAGAGGGGAGCCATCACAATACGACTCATCGGCGCAAACGCTGCGGAAGCGGATGAGGGCGAGTACGGCGCAGCGTCCTTCGCGCTCGGTGCACGCGTGCTGCCACCAGTGCTGCCATCACCATTAGAATGGGAGCTGCTCAGAGAAGGTCGCCGGTGGGCGACGGCACCACGGCTAGGCGAGATGGGCGGCGCGGGGACGTGCAACGCCGCTGACGCCTGCGGTGGGGCCGACGTCGCCCCCTGATCTCGCGTCGCCGTCGCCGTCGGCGCGTTGCCGCGCTGCTCGCGAAGGCTACCGCGGCGGCGCGTGGCGGATGGCACAGAAGCGCCAAAACTATAGTGGCCATTCACCACGTCGTCGTCCAGTATGCGCTTCGACACCGGAGGGCGGTCGCTGCTGGGGATGGCGGGAGGTGCCCTGAGAGAGATGGGCTGTGGACGGGCTGGGGACGCGACAGGGGCAACGTGGTCGTTGTCCTCCACGATGCCACGGCCGGAATAGGCCATCGAGTCGATGCGGCAGAACTCCGCTTGGAAGGCCGTTCGGTTGTTGTTTGCGTCGCGCTGCACACGCCGCAGCTCGAGGTTCTTTGGGTTGAAGGGACTGGCGGAGAGGAACTCTTCGTCGCCCATGCTGTCCATCAGGGAGTGCACGCTCTCCGCGACTGAGGAGCGGACGGAGCGGCTCATTGCTAAAATTGTGAAAAGGGAAAAAGAAGAAGGAAAATAGTTTACGCCGTTCTCTTTTGTGTCTGTGATCTTTCGGGCTTGTGACCTGTCTCGTTCACCTACACACACACACAGAGACACAGGCGGACGCCACGTTGAATGAAAATACGATGAACGAATGAAGATGCAGGTGAAAAACAAAACGGGCAGAGGAAAACAAACAAACCAACAGAAAACAGGCAGCAGCCAACACGGCTGAGGCTGATCAGAGCCACAAAGAAAGGGAAAATAAACAAAAAAAAAGTAGAGGAATGAAACGAATAGGATAACAACTATGAAAGTATTTTTCTCCTCTCTTCTTAAGAGAATAGCAAGAAAGGCCCCTGAAAAGTAAGGTGAGCACGTAAGGGCGTGTGTGTGGGTGTTGGTGTTTCAATCGCAAAAGCCGCGATGCAGCTAGCAAGAAAAAAAAATAAACTCCAGACCACAACACCCTTCGCGCACACCATCGCACGACGGTAGAAAGAGAGGGGGAGAGGAGGTTTTTATAAAGTATGTGTGAAAGTTGTTGTAGATCGAGACGCATTGAGACATGAATTGTGAGTTAGTCGCATCCGCATTCAATACGCGCCTGTCGCCGTTGCGTAGCTGAAGCAGATCGTAGTGGACGCACCGCAACAGGCATCGCCGCTTGCTCGTCGACCACTTACCGGAGCGGTACAGGCGCATCAAAAAGAGAAACTTTGCTTATTGTTGGTTTGTTTCCCGCTTCCCCGTTGTGTTTCTGAGAAGCGCAAACCAATAGACGTGGCTGTGGAGCGTGATCGTCTTCTTTCCCGAAATTTATCTACTTGCCACAGAAAAAAAAACGCACAAAATACAGAAAAACAAAAGCCTAAAACTGTATGTTCTGCTCGCGGGGCATCGAAGCACCACAGCATGTCATCCTTATTAAAATAAGGGGAAAATGTGCGTGGTGAAAAAATAGAAAGACCAGCGAAAATATAACAATACCGCTCGCCGGCTTTATAAAACTTAACGCGGCAGACTGAGGCTGCCCAAAAGAAAGAGGGAAAAAAAAAACACAGAGTGTATAAGAAGAAGCGAAGAGAGGGAAGGTAAAGGAAGAAGTAAAGCATGCTTAGTTGCAATGTGTGCGTGTTTTTTTTTTCCTGTTATTTAGGAACATGTATAAACCGTGAAAAAAGAAAAAAGTACCGTAAAATGAAAAAAGTAGAGAAGCAAAGAAAACGAAAGCAAAAGACCTTGTATTTAAAAAAAAAGGTGGTAATTTATATGATAATGAAGTATTTGCTTTTTTTTCCTCTTCGTCCTTCTTGATGCACAAAAAAAGGCGGCGTTTCTTTCGTTTCCTCCTGTCTCGACATCTCACATGCCGTGTGTTCGCTGGCTGACGGAGGTCATCTACAAGAAAGAAAAGTTTAAGAAGATACATTTTTTCCATTCCGAATCGTGTCTTTTCATTTCAATTCGATTTTTTTCATTTTATTTGTTTTGGTACTTGAAGCATACTGGAAGACGGCAGGCGGATGAACGAGACGATGGCTTTCCAGCAAAAAAAACAAACAAACAAACAAACATAACACAGTTGTGTTTTAAATTTTAAAAAGAAGAAAGAGATATGTAGCGCGAAAGCCGCATCGAAGAAAGTGCATTTCTCCTCAACCCCTCTCCATCAGAGTGGCTGCTGGCTAATGCACCGATTTTCTTTACACTTTCAACGAGAAGCCCACAACAACAACGACAACAAAGAAGAAGAGTACATTTTCAAGTAGGGTTTTCTCCTGTTCGCTTTCTCCTCTGCGCACTCTTTACCGTGCCACCGCATCAAACACTGCCGTCCGTCACCTCTCCCCAACCGCCGTTTCCGCGTCGTTCCCTGCGCCGTCTACGCAGACTCGTCGTCGGTCACCACCACCAAGTTACGAACGCAGTGCATATCCATGAGCGACTTCGCCACCGCCGCAAACGACGGCGTCGCCCGGTCCGCCTTGCCGTGCCGCCTCGCCACGGAGTCGATCGCGTACGTCAGCGAGCGATCTGAGATGCGCAGCTCACTGAGAAAGCCACAGCACAGCTTCACGTGACGGATAGCCGCCGTGCCGTCCTCGAGCTCGACGTTGTCACGCCAGAGGTGCAGCGCGTACTCGTAGGGGTTTGCGAGCGTCTCCGCCGGTACAGCGTTGGGGTGACGCACCATCGCAGCCGCAGGGAAGGAGAGGGAGAGTTGGAAGCGCGGCACACGAGCAATGCCCGCGTTGCCCAAGCGGTTCCGCACGCACTGCACATAAAAGGAGCTCTGCTGCATGAGTGTAAAGACGGTCTTCAGCTCCGCGCAGGGGGCTTGTGGGAGGCGGCCTGACTGACAGAACGCTTGGTAGCCGCTGCTGATGCTGTCACCAATGGCGGAGATGAGAGCGGACTCCACGAGATACATCTCACCTCCCGGAGCGGGTGCGGTGCTTTCGAGAGCCTCGACACTATTCGCGTGGATCGTGGAGAGGTACACAAAGCGGGACTCGCGTGTGGCAGCCGTGGCGCCGAAGTGCTCTGTGAAGTTATCCTGCGTAAAGCACACCGTCCGCATCGCTGCCGCAGCCGTTGGGGAGGCCGAGAAACCGAGAGCGGAGATGGCGCCGTCAGCCCCTTCATCCACAGATGCGCCTTCGCCGCCCGCTTCCTCTTCTTCTTCTTCGCTATTCGAGCGGGTAGTTGCCTGCGCCTTCACCGACACCGCAGTGGCAGCATCAGCGCCGACGGAGACGGAAAACTCCAGCTGCACCACCCCACAACTCTGCACGTTGGACGACGCTGCGGTCTCTGCCTGTGTGCCATCCGCGGAGGGAAGGGATGCTGCAGCCGGTGGAGGTGCCACGGGCATCGCACGCGTCGCCCACGCCAAGTCAAGGGCCTTGTAGAGCCGCTCCTTCTGCTTGCACGCCTTGCCCAAGTCGGCGATGTTGTGCTTCGCTTCAAGCACGAACAACACCTGACGAGTACGAGCATCAAATACGACGCCGTCGAGCTCACCAGAGGCGGGAGGGAGGCTGGCACGGCCGGCGGTGTTCCAGCGGTAGGGCACGTTGCGCACAAGACAGTAGTGCGGTGGCAAGGGTGCAGCGGCGCCGGTCGTACCCGTCCACGCCGAGAGATCCATCTTGGACTCGTCACTCGATACGTCACGACCGTTACCCCACTGTATTGGTGGAGGCGCACGCAAACAGGCCAACACCCACGCCTGTGCTGTCGGCTCGCTGCAGCCCGTCACGGCACAGCAGTGCGGGATCAGCACCTGCTGCGCCAAAATTTGCTGCTCCGCATCAAACGACTTCGCCTCGAAGACGTCCCCGACCAGCCGTTTGAAGTTTCCATCCACGACGTCGACGGCGTGGGCGAGAGCTTCGGCCGCCTCCACGCCGTAGAGATCGAGCAAGAAATTCATCGCACTCAGCTCCGGGGCCAGCTCATCAACGCGGTCGGCGACGTCCACAAACTGAAGCAGCGCCGCCTCCACAATGCTAAGGCCGCCACCGGTGGTCAAACACTGCACCATCACGGTGGGCTCCACGAAGTGCGTCGCCACGGCGCGGCCCTCCGCCTGCTTCAGCGTACCGCACGCCTTCAGCGCGGCGTCGCGGACACGACCGCAGAAATAGAAGAGGTCGCTGCCGCTCGCGTCCTGCTTGTGCGTCTCCGCGCATGCCCGAACGCGCTCCGCGACGTCGGTGAAGAAGGCAACGATTGCGTGCACCGGGATGGCCTCCACTGCTGTGATGGCGGCAGAGACGTCGAAGGAGAGTTTCGGACACTTCTGCAAGACCGCCTTCATGCGCGAGGCGTCGCGGACGAGGAGGTAGGCGTTGCACACCTTCCCAATCCACCCCTTCAACTCCGCAAAGGCACCACTCAAGGCTTTTGTGAAGTGAGAGTTTTTATTTTTGGCCAGTGCAACCCGTTGAGAGAGCAGCTGTGCCGCACTGTAGTACCGCCGCGACCCAATGCGCTGAAAGGCGTCCGCCAACTTCCCGATCGTGTTCCCTCCCGCCACCGCCGCCGCACCTCCCAGCGACGCTGCACCCGAGCGAAGAGAGTGCGCAGGGTGCTGCGCAAAGAACTGCGCATCGCAGAGCAAAACAGCGAAGCGCATCTCACGCAGCAGCAGCATCAGCACCTTCATGTATCGGCTGTAGGTGGGCTGGATGATGGTGTGGGCAATGCGGAGAGCGTAGTTCAGCCTCTCGCGCAGCGGCGCCGCGGCGGTGACGGCAGAGAAGAAGGGCGAGTTGCTGCAGCTGACGAACTCCAAAAGGCCTGGGGGGGGGGGGGGGGGGCGGCGGCCGCCCCCCCCCCCGCCCGCCCGCCCCCGCGGGGGCGGCTGCCTTCCCTTCTCTTTTTTTTTTTTTTTTTTTTTTTCTTTCTGTTGGTGTGGGGGGGGGGGGGGGGGGGGGGGGGGGGCCCCCCTCCCCCCCCCCCCCTTTTTTTATAAAAAAAAAGAAAAAAAAAAAAGAAAAAAAAAAAAAAGGAAAAATTTAACCCTTTAAAAAAAAAGCACCATAATTTAGGGTTTGGAATATTTTTTATTACCCAAAAAAAAAAAAAAAAAAAAAAAATTTTAAAGAAAAGGGAAAAAAAAAAAAAAAAAAAAAAAAAAAAAAAAGGGGGTGCCCCTCATAAAAAAAAATTTTACAAAAAAAAAAAAATTTTTTTTTTTGAGAAAAAAAAAAAAAAAAAAAAAAAATATATTTTTTTTTAAACAAAAATATAAAAAATTTTTTTTTTTTTTTTTTTTTTTTTTTTTTTTTTTTTTTTTTTTTTGTTTTTTTTAAAAAAAAAAGGGGGGGGGTTTTTTTTTTTTTTTTTTTGTTTTTTTTGTTGGGGGAAGGGAAAGGGAAAAAAAAAGGATTTTATAAAAAAAAAAAGGGGGGAAAGAGAGGAGAGGGAAAAAAAAAAAAATGAGATTAAAGAGTGGAGATGCATCAGCTGCGACAAGAAGAAGTCAAGTCCACATTTAGCAGCAGTAAAGCAACACTCACGTGGCTTTACCAAGCGCACTGTTAACCCGGAAACCAATAAGCACATTGCAATGAAAGCTTGTGTCTTGATTAAAGGATGACGCCCTCTTAGACTATTATTTGCATAACAAACTTCCGGCATTATACAATGGTCTCACACGGAAGCGTTGCACTCCCGCCAAAAAACGTAATCACAAAAATAATAAGGTTATGAGCCATAAAAATAAGAGATGGCGAGCTCAGTGCTTCTGCCAAGCTCCTCTCAGCTACTCACCCTCTCCTCTCAGCTGCAACTCAAGTTTACCGATATATTTAGTTTTTAACTTTCGTGTTTACTGGTCAAGCAAGTGCTTCTTCTCATAGAAACATAATGTGTTTGCCAAGTGCGACCAGCCGAATCAGAAAGCATGATACGCCTGCAAAATTAGAGAGACTGCTACTCCACTTCCCATTTTTCACCGCCATCGCTGAAGCTCTCCGAAAAAAAAAAAAAAAAGGCACCGTCGTTATCGCATGAGGGGTGACAGCCGCGCCAAGGCTAAAGCCGCTTGACACACGCCCGCGCAGCAGCAGCGGGGGAGGAAGGAAGAGAAGAAGAGAAGAGAAAACAAGGCCGGCGGCAACCGCAGCAGCAGCAGCACCACCACAGACACACGCACACGCACACGCACACATCGCCCGCGTCAGTTGCCCTGAAGAGTTTCGGATCATGGGTTCACATGTCAGTAGCGGAGCAGGGTCAGTATCATCACGACGGGGACAGCGTGCAGCGGGGCAGGAAGAGAGAGGGGCGGCGCGCACCGCCACCACCAGCAGCAGCAGCAGCGCCGCGCATCTTGGCCCAGAAAACGACCGGCCGCGAAGATTGAGGATATGTATACTCCGCGTGGTAGCTGGTGGGACGTCCGCGGCACAAACACACACAAAAACAGACACGCAAGCGCGCACACCCGCACTCCGCTCCTAGCGACAGGCACACGCACAGACACGCACGTACGCACACACACCACAGCTACCTCAGTCGCAGGACGCACCGGCTGGAAACATTTGGCACGCCCCTTGTTTGCTGAACACTTGACTTCAATCCATGGTCGGGATGTGTTGTGTCATAAGACCGTCGTAAGTGGGTTATCATCAGCGGTAGCACACACACGCACACACAGGCAGAAAGGCAGGCGGGCAGGGAAACAAGCGCACACACGCGCACCGCAGCAGCAGCAGCGGCACGCACAGCTCTCGGCCCACGTGA